>CM060962.1:73805475-73877975 GCA_030765045.1 Tenodera sinensis | reverse complement strand
ACATGTACGCTTTATCCACCGTGAAACCCTACAGTCAAAACGCATATTTTATTAAACAACGCTTGATTTACACATCGGACACACAAATAGGCTGTGTGCGACAGACAATAACAGTGGAACACAGCCTAGGCTACATGTTGGAAACATTCACTTGTGTAAACCGCCCTGCAACACGACGTGTGACTTAGAAATATTCTGCTCCCTTAATGCGTTCAATCATTTTTCCATGGCCGTACAAAAGCACACACTGAAAATAAGATCAATTGGATTCAAGGAATTTTATTACTATATTGTGTATTATTTCTAAATGTTATACTATAACATATCTTATGCAGCCGTATCTAAATTAAACAATGAAACATTGGTATCGGGTGGAAAACAGTTCGTTTTTGACAAGAAAATAACGAGGTAAACATCAGATTTTAGTGCATAGTAATATAGTTAATTTGAACGACTTCAGAGGAAGAGGTTCAGCTGATTTGTAATATAAAATTCATTATTAGATGCATTTAGCTAACACTTAGGGCTTTTGGTTAAAGAATACTAAAAACACAAACCAAAGGAAAAGGAGAAAAGCACCCTTATTACTGTTCATTTTGATGCTGGAATTCGGCATCATTGGTTTCCATACAAAGAAGTTACCACGATCCATATTGTCTGCCATTCTTTCAAGATAGGAAGTAACCAGTACTATTTTAGCTACTACGCTGACTATACATGCAAAAACATGTTGTATGGATTCAAGAGGAGCTTAAAGAACTATAGGTAGTTTTAAGGTTCTACACAAAGAAATCAAGCGGGATAAGCTCAGGCAAGGCAGCGACAAGGTAACGGGCCCATCTCGTCCTATTCATTGACGGATAAATATAGCTGTAAGACACCTACATAATTCACTCCGAAACAGACATATTGTAGACCTATATTTAGTAGGCCCCCTCCCCCACCCTTTTTCTGCCAGTTTGACTCCATTGTTATCAACTCCAGTAATATTGTGCCCAAACGAAACCCCACAGCCCATATATTTCTACTAAAAGGTCTCTCAATATCATTTAATTATTCTATCTAGAAGGTTGTAGGTATAAATTAGACATCCTCTATACAGATATATTGGCCAGTTCAAGGTTATGTAATGCCTAGTTGTTAAATCTTTGTGCGTGTCATAATCAGACGTGGAAATTTCTAAGGATTAAAACTAACACGGAAGGAAATAAGGTGAAACTGTCACTGGGCTGTAGGCAAGAATGGAGTAGGTAACAAACCATCCCCCATCTCTCGTAAACTTTTTCGGCGCTTGCAGAAAGCATTCAAACCTGCTTTTATATGCCTGTCACTGACCCTTGCGCCTTCCCTTTCTGTGATAAATGGTCTTCAGCCTACTGCTTAGGGATTCCCCTACTTGGTCATAATAAAGGGCCTCTTACAACAAATGTTACCATTCAGAAAATATTACTACATGCATCTTTGCTACGTATGTAGATTTACTTTTGTGTTATGATAGACATTCGCACTTTTATCTAAGGATTTCCCAGCTGGTAAGATTTTCAACATTATAGTAGGTAATAAACAGCGTTTTTAATGAACGCTGGCGTTAGCAGATTAATGCCGATGTTTTTCATCGTAGCCTCATAAGAACTATACCCGTTTTTTCCTCGTCTTTTCTCATAAAATCCAAACATATATCATCTCAATGTAACGCTGGCTTTTAGTCCCTCACAACACACGGTTTTGTGTCTAAGTTTCTCTTAAGGTAAGGGGATGAAAGGTGACTTTAGCTTCATGAGCAAATGGTTTTTCTTTTTTCTTTCCGTCGACAGTGGTGAATGGGCTGGAAAAGGAGAATAAAACTTGGAAGAAAGAAGCAGAATTTGGTAAAAATAGGAAAAGTTTAACACTGCCTTAGAAATTAAACGAACTATGCAACTTTATCACACATGCTTACAGGATTACCCTTAACATTGTAATGCGTTGGAATAATATGAAAGAATTATTGGGAAAATTCTGTTTTTTCTTTTTATTCTTTCCACTAGTTGCGTGTGAGGGAAAAGACTGAATAAAAGAAATCAGAATGAACTAGTGTAAAATATCAGCGTAGCTACTAAAAGTAACCCTTAAACTTTTATTTCCAAAAGTTAATTTTGCGAAAATGAACTGAGCTTTCATATTGTGCTGGTGCTTCATACTCGTGTTGTCGAAGTATATCTAATACTTTGAGATAAACATCCAATACTTTTTTATTGTTTAAAATTTTTTTATATTTTGCATTATTGGAGGTGGTTGCGTTTAGCCTTATGCTACATAAGGAATAAAAGAAGGAGACCACGTTATTGCCTCTCATGTGTCCTCAAAGAGCTGTAAGATTGAAGTCTTTGATGGACCACAGCTTCGTTTCTTGTGAGTGAATGAATGTAGCATTCTGTAGACTCTGGTGTCTAAATGAAAACAGCAAAACAATAGAAACAGTAGAGATAACCATGTACGTTAACTGAATTTTGAAACAGTGAATAAAGCATTAACAAAAGTTTCTGTAATAGTCTGACTTGGTGACTCACTCTCGGCCATTAAATTGACCTACTCCGATGACCAAAGCCTGTGAATTCAGCAGGAAAAGTCAGAACGTAAGATGTAAGATAGTACATCAATGGAAGTATTTGTTCTCCCCCCCGGTATGTTAGTTTGTATTTCGCAGGTGAAACTCGAGTTACGACCGTACCTTACAGGTATACCGTAGGACTAGTTTTCACAAATAGTTTGTTTTACCAATATACAACAGTGATGTCAAATAAAACATGCATGAGGCATGTAATCATTTTTTAAGCAGACAGTACTAAGAATAATAGAGTAGTGTGCAAAATATACAGAAAAAGCATCTTTACGTGCTGGTAATTCACGCAATACAACAAATTTCAAGTTGAGTATTAAATTCATACACCAAGTAACGTTTACAGAACCTCTGTTGAAAAAGCAATGTCTGAATTTAGCGTTGCCCTTAGAACATGATGGCACGGCATCTGAAAATGATGAGCAAATGCAACATTGGTTACATGTATTTATACACAGACAGTAATAAGAAATTACTACTTAATACATTACACATAATGCAATATACATCAATACGAATAAGAATATAAATTAGTGAAGAAGTCTTTAGAGCTTTTTATGAAGTGAGTATTGAGTAACAATCATCGGTGCTTAAAAATCAGTTTGAGGCATAGAGATATACCGGTATCGTCCCATCACTATTTGACTTATTCCCTAAGTTCCTCATTCTTTGGCTACTGCAGAGAAAGTACCAATTTGAGCTAACCTCTTAATTAGTCTATTTCATCTGGAATAGACTTTCAGAGAGACCACAAGGTTTAAAAGTTGGCTATTTGGAAAGCGTTCCCGAACTTGTGTTTATATCTACATAAATGCCATAATTCGGAATAACTCCCCTCGCTGCTTCAAGACTTGCTCATGGCTGCAGCCTGAAGCCACACCGTTTCACACGTTCGCATGCATTGCATACCATCAGCACACATTACGGGACTAACCAGGGTGGTTATGCGGGACCCGACTAACCTTCGCACTAACACATAACAACACTGCCTGCATATTTGATCAGGCGTATATATATGTATGTATGTATGTATGTATGTATGTATGTATGTATGTATGTATGTATGTATGTATGTATGTATGTATGTATGTATGTATGTATGTATGTATGTATGTATGTATGTATGTATGTATGTATGTATGTATGTATGTATGTGTATGTGTGTGTGTATGTGTGTATGTATGTATGTATGTATGTATGTATGTATGTATGTATGTATGTATGTATGTATGTATGTATGTATGTATGTATGTATGTGTGTGTGTGTGTGTGTGTGTGTGTGTGTGTGTGTGTGTGTGTGTGTGTGTGTGTGTGTATGTATGTATGTATGTATGTATGTATGTATGTATGTATGTATGTATGTATGTATGTATGTATGTATGTATGTATGTATGTATGTATGTATGTATGTATGTATGTATGTATGTATGTATGTATGTATGTATGTATGTATGTATGTATGTATATATAATATTAATTATAATATAAATGGTGTTGGTGTTTATTATTATTATTATTATTATTATTATTATTATTATTATTATTATTATTATTATTATTATTATTATTATTATTATTATTATTATTATTATTATTATTATTATTATTATTATTATTATTATTATTATTATTATTATTATTATTATTATTATTATTATTATTATTATTATTATTATTATTATTATTATTCGTATGTGAACTTTACCAAGTATTGTTCGGCTGCGTTCAGTCGCAGGTGTTTTGTATGAAAGATAGCGTACACTTCATCAATAATACTTCAGAAATTTTAAATTATTAGGTACGCAATAGTGCTTAGCAGCCCTTATAGTTCTGTAGCCCATGTGAGAAAGTGCAGTAGCTTTAGAGTTGCTGTCAGTGTTTGCTTCATGATGCCATTTTATAGAATAACTGTGTGTAATCATTCGGAAATTAAGAATTTGTTTCCAAATATAGGACGGATTCACCCTGTGCAAAACTGTAACTCAAACAGACGCTGTACCACAAGGAAACCCGATCAGCACGACACTGCTCAACTTAATGACAGCAGACATCTCAAAAATCATTAAGGACAACTCAGCAACTACTTATAGAGCAGACTGACCTCCTGAGCCCTGGAACAAGACCTACAAAAAACCACGGCAAAACCAAACAAGGAGCTGCTAAAATCACCCCAAAAAAGCTTCTAACCTTTCAAACTAAACCACTGGAAGTAGGACCAAAATTCAGATACCTCGTAGTCACCCTCCCAATTACGCTGGCATCATTCAGCATCTTTAAGAAAGAAAGAGCAACAGCAGCAAGCAATTGGCAATATCCAACAGTCTCATCAAAACACTTTCTTAAAGCAGCTGTGGCTCCAATAGCAACCTACGGAATCCACATAATTTGGAGCAAACTAAAAACTAACTACTTTTATTAACTAGAGAAGGTAAAAGTCTTCTTAAAATAAAATAGCCTTCTTAAAATTAAAATAAAGTAAAATATGCAACGAATGCTGGGTATAGAGAAAACAGTGTCGTCAACACTGCCTTATGTCTTAACGAAAGATTCTTTCTCCATAAATGACATCAGAATGTAGATACTCCTGCCAAGCACAAAGGCATACGAGAACACACATCAAATACTCATAAGGAAAACAACAATATTTAGAACCATTCTACTCAACCGCCGCTACAATGACGGAAGAATGGAAGCAACCAAACCACTTCCAAATAGAATAACGCGGTACGCAACCCATGGATTCCACCACAAACTTTGCCGAAAAAAGAGATTTCGTCAGTCAGACGAAGACTGCATTTGTGAGCTATGCAGTGAATATTGTGAAAGATAACACGCTCAAACTTGTAAAAAATAGACAAATATCAATAACCAAATTGGCACTAAGTTAATGTGATGTTTTATTATTGCGCATTATTCTATTTGCACATTGTGCGCATTTTCACTAGTAATAACCATTCGAAATGAAGGTTTAATTACCCATCTTTCATTCACGCTTAGAATTATACTTTAATCATGGATTAACGCTTTTGTGCCGCTGGAAATGGTTCATCAGTGAGCTGGTTTAAGCACAAATTGTGGAGGCCTGTTAGCATTGATTTAGGGAAGGCTTTAAAGGAAACTGAATGTATAGGCATGCTTCTGTGCACTCGAATGCACGTTGGGTATGCCAGAAGTTTTACTCCTTTTTATTAATTGCTCAACACATTATGAAACCTGTTCTAATTGCAAAGTTATAAAGTTAGTTGAATAACTTCTGAAAACAAAGGAAATAAAAGGGAAGAAAGGAAAAACATAAGGAAAACTCCTAACGTCAACAATGTCACAAATGTCTTTAGCATCTTAATATGGTGAAAGGTATGGGGCTATAGTCTATTTGTGTTTGCTCATTTACGCTATACGTGTCTTGCAAAACACACGTCTATTATGCTCACGCTTACATGCTGACTAGCCATTGCTGATTGGTGGCACAGAGGATGAATTACATGGTAATACCTACATACATAACGGAAATATGTGTTAATTCTGCCATAATATAATATGCTACACTTGCTGGTGATGTTATTGGCGCAAAATCATTTATATTATCCAAACCCATTATGCAAATTATTTCATATGAATTATAATTTAATTACTGATCAATGCGTTCAGAGAAAATGTATACGTTGGAGAGAGGCTTTTAGAAAATGAGCGTATAGTGAATGTTTAACCGTTTATTTTGTATGCAGAGAATCCACGGCTCCGCCTGTGTTATTGCATTAACTGGAAAGATCCTGTCTCCCTCAACCTCCCTTCCTCTGTCACTCTATGTATATGTCCCTCTCCCCTAATCTCTCTGTATAATGTAGGTACATATCACTTTATATTTTGAATACCAGCAGTAAAGCTAATTTGTTTTCTGCTGTACAGTTAAAAATTAAAGCTTAAGTAATGAGTTTAAAAGCAGACAACGTGTGCCTGTACCTTGTGCCTGTTTATGTTTCCCAGTGATAGAAAAAGAAGAACTACATATACAGTTTAAATGTTCATCATATCCAAATTTATTCTCAAAAAGATTAAACTTTTTTTTTTTTTTTTCAAAACTCTCAATAATAAGTAGGGCTCGGATTTTGAGGTAAATATATATTTTATTCGCTAATACGAACTTGAAACTGAGTTTACTATTCTGGATATTCACACCGAAGCAAATATTGTAGGCTTTATTGCTCATAAAACGCATATTCTCTGATTTTAAGTAAATAAATGTTTTCACATAAAGAAAGCCACTATTTAAAATAAGTTTCACATTTTTACGTTCAATGACATAAAAGCAGCAGTGGAATTATTTTCAATAAGTCACCATCCAACTTATTTAATGCTCAATTACATAGGTCAGATGTTCCAATTGGTTATTCATTATTGGAACAACTGATCCTCAGCTACAATGTCTCATCACTTGGAAGAAAATATAAACATCCTACTTTCTCAAGCTACACGAACGGGCAAAGTAAGAACGGGGAATTCCTCCACTGTCATTAAGCATCTGTTATCGCTTACAGCCCGATAATCTGTACACTTATACTTGTAGGTGGCCATTAAGGTGTACAGTCAATTATTTGTTTGCGAATCTACAGAAATATACACCCGAAATTGGCAGCATTTGAGCACCATTTGTTGTGCCACTCTAATGCAACTTTCCCTACATATCTTAGCTATACGTCATAAACCTCTTACATTGCAGTGTTCATTCACCAGACGATTTTCTTAGTTGCACTATCTAAGTCGGGATAAACGTATAACTAGGAATAATCCCAAATTTTGCAATATGGACATGGCTGCATGCACAGCTTGAAAAACAAACACAGCTGTTTACATACCTTAAGTCAATATGTCTGCTTCTAATGAACCGCATATTTTGTAATATGCTTTATTGATGCCTTGGAAAGCATAAAGGTGTAAAAACCGAACATGCATTCAAAGTAAAAATAATAGTATTAAGATATAAATCCTATTACTCATCAAAGCATCGTTCACGTATGTTATTTTATTCAAAATCGTTGCTGCTATTGTTAGGAAAATACAAATAAAAACATTTTGCCATACAAATGTTAGTTCTGTTCAGGAACTTTTTCTATAAAATCTTCCCGTTGCATCCCTTAAGCATGATTAAATCAAATGTTAAGTTGGGTATTTATTCGATTTTAATCGTGTGGCTAATGCCTGTGGCCTACCTTCGGGAGGTCCCGGGTACGGCTCCTGTGGCCGACCCTCCTGGCCAATGGTATTTTTCGGGAGTCTCCCGTGGTTGCTGGGCGAATGCGGGGAAGGATAATTACACCCCACCGCCCAAATTTCCTGTTCACCCATTTCACCTCATTTCTCATTTCACTTCAGCTTTCATCCTGGTTGGCTGTTTCAGGCTTCAAAGTGTCAACGGCAGTTTCGGTGTGCACAGCAGACACTTGCACCCTATAAAATCTCGTCCTCCAGATCTGTCCTGTCCTCCGGATCTGGGAGACCTCCGGAACCCGAGCCTTCTGTCCGCCAGATCTGGGGGCCTCCAGGATCCGGGTCTCCTAATGGATGTGTTAGACCGCAGGGATTGGAGAGCCAGTTGTACGAGCCACCACCAAGAAGTTTCAAAGAAGCTGTTTGGGAACCTAACCTCTCCTGTCGTTTCTCCTCAGGTCCATTCACTCTTAGTATCATCTCAACTTACTCCTCCGGGACGGATGGGGTGTCCTACCTCCGTACCTTGTCATAAAGTAATACTCATATCGACTTTTCGTCCTTGAGTATTGTCTGACCTTATGTGTGTACATGTACACGCACACAAACGGATCATTTGTTGCCAATGTTTACTTGTGTTTCCGACGAACGCAAGCCACGCATTTCTCCTGACATTGTCTACCACAGGTAAGTGGTAAAGGAACAAATTCCTACGAATAAAATTATTCGAGAGAAAGTTCTTGTACTGAATTCGCAGCAAAAAACGTATATCTGATTAAGAAATTTAAAATGATTTAAAGTGATGTGTTTTAAAAATGAATTTACATGTACATGGCAGATTTGTTAATCGTTGCCTGAAATTGCTTAGAAATATCATTTAATGTGACAAAGGAATAAATTCTTAAAATTCTAAAGTGAATACTAAAGGGTTTGCGTTGCTAAATTTCCACCTTAATTTCACTCACACTGTTGTTAAACCCTCATTTGATCAAACTGAGAGGAGACCAATTGATGGAAATCCTAAGAAGTTTAACCCCATAAAGGAACTTCCTCCTCAATTTAATACCCATCTTAAAGCCCCAGTTTTGACTCTGAATTCTCCACCATTTCACAGAATTAAGATAACCCCTCTACCATTTGAAGTACAGAGGCTTGTTCTTAACCCTGGTACCACGTTTAACCCTAGAACCGTACACCAGGGTCACAGTGACCCTGCATCATTTTGTTTCCCTCTCCCCGTGCGCTGGATTGAAACAAAATATTTTGTTGTTTAACGAAGCTGTCAATTGCTAGGGTCACATCAGCGTGGCCAGTGTGCCGGAATTTCATCCCGCAGGAGTTCTTTTACATGCCAGTAAATCTACTGACATGGAGCAGTCGTTTTTAAACACACTTAAACCCCATTGGTCTGGATCGGATTTGAACCCGCGCCCTTGGATTCAGCAGGCCAGCGTCTAACCAAACGAGTCACCCAGACCGACCGCATGCGCCAGGCGAACTACCCAGGCCGCTTCTAACAATGTATGTTAAGTATTCAGTGAGACTTATTAAAGAACGGACATTCGAGGTTCTAGTGCATTATTGGTTTGATACTTTGATATAACTAATACAGGGTCAGTGTGGCTCTCGTGTACGGTTTTAGTAACCTTTCTGCAAAAAGAGAGTGAAGTTAACAGACGTGAAAATGACACGTGGAAGTGATATACAACTGATGAGGAAATGTGAGCAGCACTGTTGGAGGAACTGAATAGTGAGTGCGAGTTAATTGATTTCCCAGATGCAACAGACTCTGAAGATGATGCCCCTCCAGAAACTAGAGTACACTGTAAGTAGCCAACCTGCAGAGGATTCTTCAGAAAGTGAAACAGAGACACTGCAATATGTAGTTCAAGGTAAAAATTGTCATCGCTGGAGCCAAAAGCCCTTGCTAAACGTAAAAGGTGTTCCATTTGTCCCTATTCTAAAGACAGAAAAACATATTTTGTATGTGAGAAGTTCAAGAAATGATGTGATTCTCAGCGCAGCGCTCAATGCTGCCAAAATTGTAACACAAGTGAATGAAACTAAGCACTGACCCTACACAAGTTACTTTAGCAAGTATGTTATCAATGTTGTGATTTATATGTCCACTTTCTGCTAAGTATTTCAGTGTATTCTTCATGTGTGCTCTTATTATGTCATCACCTCCCAATTGGATACTAAGTTCTTGAAGCCTTAAAATTCACAGGAATAAAATATTCTTATATTTTGAAAGTCTGATATCTTTATGAGATGCTACTAGATTGATATAACTTCCGAAACAGTTTACGGGTCACTGTGACCCTGGTATACAGCTCGTGTAACAGTTCTTAAAGGTACACGGTTGTAGGGTTAAATACACAACACTGTAATTGTATTACAGATATACCAATGTTAATAACATAGTTATATTTTTAAAAAGCTGAAGTGATGCACTCACACGACTTTTTCTATTCTTACACTAATCATTCCTATACCTTCTTCACGTTAGTTGAAATAAACATTTGCTGAAATTATCTGGTTAATTTTCTTGTAGGTGCAAGGGAAATATGGAAATACGTAGGCTTTGAGTGATAGTCAAATCCTTCAAAGCTGATCGCTATATGACGACTGAAATTCCGTTCTCTGCACGCCCAAGAGATATAAAGGTGAATAACGACCTTCCATTTGAGAAAAGTGTAAGTATTTCAGAACACAGAAATAACAAGGAATATCTCCGAAGTGGTTCACTTCTTAAAACAATACCTTTGGGCATAACGTATGTGTTTTAACTAAATTTACATTTCTTGTGAAGTAAGATTTGGGCTCTTACGGTTAACTAGCTGTGCAAAATTAATCAAGAGTAGACAGGGCTCCATAGGCTAAAGCCAGAAGATTCGAAATATAAATTTCATTCACCATAAAAATATGGCATTTTGATCAAAATTGTTAGTCATTTTTGAGAAAATCAAAATTGTCGAAAAATGTTCCATGCAAACGGTAATTTGGGGTGGAGCAATTTACTTCAAAATCTTCGTGTCACGTCCTTGAAAAATATTACACCGGAATACCAACTTTCCTTTTTAACCAAGTTTTCATCTTTGAGTTATGCAGTTCATAGACATACGCACGCACTCACACACACACACACACACACACACACACAGAGAGAGAGAGAGAGAGAGAGAGAGAGAGAGGGGGGGGGGGAGAGTGAGAGCGACACGCTAAAAATGCTTTTCTGGATCCAGGGGGCCTCGAAACGTTTATTTTCGGTGAAATTTCGACATCGAATTTTGGGTAGAATACAATACTCCCCCTACTTACTATACGCAGTAGAGAAAATAAAAATGACTAATGTTAATAAGATAATTATGCAAGCAGTTATATGTTTTAAATACACTAGATTATTGTATAAATGCACGTCAATTAATTTTAAAGGAATGCACATTTATCCTCCGTAAATCTCAGTTTGATGTCTTAAATAGTCTTGAAGGTGTAGGACCATAAAATCGGTAAATTTAACATTGGAGGGATATACTCTTAGACTCCCCTTGCAACTTTCAAAACTCTTTTAGAAAATACTGCATCTAACTATTTTTGCTGCGTAATGTAGCTTTTATTGCAGGTTTAGCCATTCTAACTCCGCAGAAGTTCCATTACACACCGCAGCCACTGGGGTGTTGTAACCGCCCGAGTAGCACGAACATTGGAGATTCTCCATTGCATGAAGTTTTGACTTGCGATATCTAGCTATTTTATTCACATCGAAATTAAGCCATTTAGCGTTTATACTGTTAAGGTCTTTCTCCCTTGAATATATCTGATTTCGCGGTAAGGTGTTTTCGCAGAAGAACTATGTTCCCTAAGCCATCTCAGTGTTTCCAGCTTTCCCTTGCTGAATATTAAAATTAATTTCACTTCGGCTTCATTGAATTTTACGAAGTAAGAATACGTTTTAAGGGACTCGGTGTTAAGAGGCGAGAAAGTGTAGGCGCAGAACAAATATGATTAAAGTAAACGTTTGTAACACTTCCTTTCCTCTACACTCTGTTCAAAAAAGGCAGTGAATTAATTTAAACGCAAGTGACAGAAAACATGTCCAACTTTTCTGTCTTACAAAGTTTTGTGTTGAGCTTTGCTAAACTTATGTAGTTAAGTTCAGTTCAGAGTTATAGCTTTCTACATGCATTAGCTCCACCTCTATATTATTACCTTCTCTAGCTGTACCTAGTAGGTAAACAAGGTATTGCATTCTTTCCAAAACTTCAGTATGGATATTTCAAGGGAAATAAATACATTTTTGAGGCCCCTCAATAAAATGGTATCTAGAGAAACGCCTGTATGTTTGAACAGCCTAGCTCAAACACGAGAAGTCCAATAAAGAGCAAGCTGAGTACATTGTCCTCAAAATATATGACAAAATTATCGAGGAAGTTTCCCAGTCCAAACTAGTCTTGACATGAAATTCTTTTTCCTTTCGAAATGTTTCATTTCCTCTAGAATCTGTTATATTGTACACATGACTTTCTCTTCACTCGTAATAACCGCTGGTCCACTGATCCCAAGGTCGTGGGTTCAAATCCCACCTGGACCTATGGTTTTTAAGTGTGTTTAAAAAGGAAAACTCCATGGCAGTATATTTATTAGCATGTAAAAGAACTCCTTCGGGACGAAATTCCGGCCCACCGGCGACGCTGATATGATCCTGGAAATTGACAGCGTGTTTAAACAACAAAATTTAATTTTCCATGCATATCCCCAGGGAAAAGACCTGATAGATCCCCACAGGAGCAGCTGAAAGCACATTCGTCCAAGACAGGGATATAGAATACTACGTCAAAGGGTTGACGCAGGGACATGTCAACACAAGATAATTAAACCGGATTTAAAAAATATATATCAATGCTGCACTCAGACCTAAATCAATTTTTATTCTACATTCAAGTATTAATTCTAAATTAGGCCTGACGAACCTGACTCAAAAGGTGCGAACAGAGTAGTCCCTCCCCTACTTAACTGCAGTAACTTACATACACACGCATTTTCCTTTTGATTTTCCCCAGTTTTCCGCTTTCGTGGTCACAAAGGGAGGGGTAATAGGGGGATGTCTTCACACCTGGCGAGTGCAGTTCGTCAGGTCTGCTCTAAATACGTATGCAAACTATTCCACTTGAGAAAGCATGTAGTACTTCAACTAAAACCTCTTCTAATACTGCTGCAGCCTTTTTATTCCATATGAAGGGATATTCTTGCAAACTTGTTTGCTTGGAGACCCTAAGGAGATTTTTCTGTATTTTTTCCATTGAAGCAGCACTATCATTATTGCCATTATCTGGCCTTAATATGTCGTGCATTAGACTTGTTCAGTATGTGATCAAAATTACATAGAGCACGCAAGAAGTGCTTGGAATTTTCAAATTACTTAGATATATTGATTTCATACGGTGAAGCCTCCTGAAACACGCCTCGCTATCGTTCAGGCAATTCTATTGTAGCTTCCCCAGGGCGATGTGACTAGATCCCCCCCCCCCTCACCCTACCGTGTCACTTCCTCCTTTGAAACACGTATCAGTACTAGTTGAAGAGTGAATTTCCTACCTGCATCGTTCTTAAACCTGCAATCATGGCAATTTCCTTGCAGAAACCTCTTTACTTTCTCTACTGGGTACTCACATGACAGGGAAGTGTATTTCTCCCACCAATTCGATACCAAGGTTCCAACGGAAACACGTTTTGAGACTTCCTAAATCAAGTTAAGACATTATCAAAAGATCTGTGTGAACAACGTAACTCGAAGGCAAAAAGTCGGTTAGATCTTAAGGCGGATCCGGGTTTAAATCTCACCAGTGTCGTCGGTGTGCAGTAATTTCATCCCGAAGGAGTTCATTTACATGCTAGTAAATCTACTGACATGGAGTTTTCCTTTTTAAGCACACTTAAAAACCATCGGTCCGGACCGGATTTTAACCCGCCACCTTGGGATCAGTAGATCAGCGTCTAACCAGCTGAGCCACCCTGACCGACAATATGCATGGACGTGTGAGGATAAACAACAAAGGTTAAGTGGACTGATGCATTTAATGGAAGCTACTGATCTATTTGTAGTGAGTAGCCAATGGTAGGAGAATCTAGTATTCAGCGTTCCTGAATCTTAGCAGGAGAAACTAGAACTGTTCAACTACCTACTACATCTTCTAACGGATGATGTGTCGATCTATACAGCTTAAATTAACTGTTTCCATAATAATAATGGTAATGGGAAGAGTCAATTGCCACGAATTAGAGATAGGAAGGTTCCTGGTGGATGCCAATAAATATGTATAACCTGAGCGCGGATTCAGGGCTAAGGCTGCTGACAATGCACCACAGCAAACAATTCTTAAGATTGTAAGATACGAAGGGAAACCACAAATTTTAGAAATACGCGCTCTTTTAACAACCCTCCTAGTAATATTACCAAGTTAAGCTGCTAATTCGCCTAGGAAGCGCAATTTTCCACTCTGTAACCTTCTTAACACCAAGAACGCCATTTTCTTTCTAATTTTAATAATTTTGTCTACTTGACTTAGTAAAGCAACTTTTACTAAACATGACTGAAAGGTGAGCCTTAGGCTAATGGGTTTCTTGCTGAATGATTTCACTGGAACTCTAATTACCTTAGCTTATGCCAGTTACCTTTAACTCGACAATGAACACGCTAATGACTCCCTTCTCATAAATTTCACCTCATACTTCTACATTGCGCATTAATTTTAACACACGGAAAATATTTATTACAATTATGCATGTATTTTGCTAACTTTGTTTACATAATTATTAATCTTATGAGTCAGTAATCCCTGCAACAACAATAAAGGTAGTAGCAATATGGTAATAGCAATAGCAGTAATAACCGTAACTAATAGTAATAAAATACAGCAATAACATTAATAAGAAACAATAAAATGCCAATCAAACATTACACCGCTTCATGTTTGCATGAATTTGAAACGGCAATTGACAATCTGTGATCCATAATGTTAGACAATAGGGGCATATACAGGAATGAGTTTATTCCCTGGAAAATAAAGTCGTGTAAGTGAAGCGGAAAATGTTCTTTGACTGTTCCTCTCTATTATCACGCTAGTTGAAGCCTGGGCATTTCCTCTGCCGCTCGCTCGCTCTCTTACAAGCAGAACAAAGTTCACACACGCCACTGACTGGATTTACCCCTGTCATTTCTGCAACTCTATTAACGCACGAAGGGTTATCTATTTACCCGAGGGCGGGTGGAATGGGCCACCTGCTACACGTGTGTGTGTGTGTGTGTGTGTGTGCGTGTGTGTGTGTGTGTGTGTGTGTGTGTGTGTGTGTGTGTGTGTGTGTGTGTGTGTGTGTGTGTGTGTGTGTGTGTGTGTGTGTGTGTGTGTGTGTGTGAAATTTGACTTCGCTATGGCAGATAGAATGCTTGTTTGAACCCTGTTTCTAAAGCACTGAACATCTTTGTATGAAAAGATCTTCATGTCAACAAACATTTCTTGCTTTCTTCCCCACATTGACAATATATCTTCTCACATAGGAATACATAAGGATGACTACTTGACAACTTCTAAAAGTATTTTTTTAAATGTATGTATAAGGTCTTCGATTGGAGTGTCAGTTTTTTTTTTTTTTTTTTTTTTTTTTTTTTTTTTTTTTTTTTTGTAACGAAAGGTCGTTCTCCTAGAGGTTTTTTTTTTTTCAATTTGCACCCTTTGGTTAAGAGAATGTTCAACTTAACTGGAAAATATCTTCAAATATCACAGATTTTAAAAGAAAACTCCTAAACATTTTGGACTACTATCTAATTTGTATTTTATATCTCCTTAACATTTAATTCTTCAGAGTGATTTAATAGTGTCCGTGTAAGCTGATGGACTTCTATCACTTAATTCAGCTTTTCTGGAGAACAGGTTTGCATTGCCAAGATATTTTAGAACTAAGGAAGGTGAATGTAATCAGTAAACCCAATTTCTCGGCGAAAATAGACCTGGAACAATGTTTAAAACCAATTTGATGTTCAGAACCTTAGTCTGGGACTGACAGCGCTAACAAAGATTTGCAACCTGTTCCTGACAATCATGGCGCATAAATGGAATATGAAGCGAAAGGTGAGAGCCATTGAATGAAATGAAAATAATGAACTTTGTTGGTTTTGTGTTACTTACATTCCATTTTACATCTCCTGTTATTGGATATCAAGTCAACTGATAATTATTCTGACTCTAGATAGCAAGTTATCTTTTGTTGTGATTATTGACCGCTTTTACCACATTCGGAGATTGATGATACACGGAATGAAAACGGAGCAGCGTTGGAATGAAATAGCGGGGAAAACCGGAGGACCCGGACGAAACCCGCCCCTGCACCGCTTCCCACATGTGGTCGCCTGGGATCGAAACCGGGCCGCTTTGGTGAGAGGCGAATGGTCCAACAACTTAGCCACGGCGCGGCCGATACCAAATGTTAGTCTCCATTCTGGCGAATTGTATGTTATTTCCCAAATTGGGAAATAACGTAATTGTTTACACTACGGGAATAAATGTGTTGAATCAGCTCTCGGAACTGATTTCAGAGCGCAGGATTATATCCTAGATCCTCCTATATATTTCGAACAGGAATAGCATGCAGGTATACACGTTATTAGGGAGAGGGCGACGAGGCGATCCTAGCGGCTCGGGCAGCAACTTCCAGGAGGAGCCAGAGAAGGGTTGCTCGAGCGCAAGCACCTGTGCCATCTATTGACATCTGGTGGAACGATCCGCGCTACTAACCAAACCTGAAAGATGACAAGGGTGGGAAATGAGAAATGAATGGAAAGGAATCCGTGGAGAAGATAATCCACCCCAGCATTCCTCTAGTACAAGGGGAAACTACAGGAAAAAGCCCAAGTTAGAGTGTCGGGTCGACGGGGATCGAACCCGGGACCTTCCCAATACGAGTCGCGCATGTTGCCATGGCACCGCCTTGCTCGGTCTTCGTAATGAATGGAATTATATAACACAATTGGTAGTCACCATATATTTGAATTGTTAGTTACGAGTGTTATGACCATTCTTTCTCTCTCTCTCACACACATACACACACTCACACAGACGTAATGCCCTTTTTAAATATTATAACTAAAGCCACAATTTTTAGTCACCTTACGGTGTGCATGTGGCTGTTTCGTTCAGTGCTGATGGCTGGCCTCTCAAGCTGGGCGAACACACTCACGGCACACTGACACTCCTACACACGATGCGGTACTGAAAATTGTGACTTTAATGATAACCTTAAGATGTGAAAAAAAATCTTTATTTCTGGTGAAATTTCGTTACCAGAGCTCTGTAAAGAGCACACTTCGTAAGTTCTCAATAGGTAAGAGTTAGAAAAAAGTCCAAGCATTTGAAGGTGGAGCATGTGTTTGTAAAAGAAGTGGTAACAGTGAGAATGTGGACACTACTGCATATGCAGTTTGCAGTTATACCCAAGCAGAAGCGTGGGCGGGACTTGCAAGCACACGACAAAGGGACGCAGTTCCAGTAATGAGCTGCTGTTGCATCTATTAGTCAAGGTTCGTGGATGATCCTATTTCCCTCGACCGTCTTCCATTTATGCTAATGCAATTCCATCCCTGAAACGAATTTAGCAAACACAAGTGAGATTACCTCACCATTACCTGATAATGGAATCCATTATAGCTACTTTTATACTTATAACAGAAATAAAAATTCAGGTTTACTTCGACAAGGAATTATGTAAGGTCATTAAGGACACATGACCTACTAACTATATTCACCTTCTACTCATGCTCTTTATTCTAAGGTATACAAGTTCAATGTTCCTTTTAATTTGACCGGTCTACAAACACTATAAATTAAGCAATCATTTTGGGCGACCATAGAGGGTTTGGTGAAAGATGCTTCATACTAATAGCAGAGATCAGATGGAATTTTCTTACATATAAGAATTCGCACACTGAAGTGAAATGGATGAAGCACTTCCAACTTTCATAACAAACACGGACTGATAATGATGACGACGACAACGAAGGCGGCGGCGTCGGTGGCGGTGGCGGCGGCGGTAATGATGATAATAATAATAGTAGTAATAGTAATAGTAATAGTAATAGTAATAACAATAACAATAACAATAGTAATAGTAATAACAATAGTAATAATAATAATAATAATAATAATAATAATAATAATAATAATAATAATAATAATAATAATAATAATAATAATAATAATAATAATAATAATAATAATAATAATAATAATAATAATAATAATAATAATAATAATAATAATAATAATAATAATAATAATAGTAATAATAGTAATAATAATAATAATAGTAATAATAGTAATAATAATAATAATAATAATAATAATAATAATAATAATAATAATAATAATAATAATAATAATAATAATAATAATAATAATAATAATAATAATAATAGTGTAACTTTTTGTGGGTGTAAAAAGTAAAGTAGACAGATGTAGTCGAGATAAAGAAACACTTTTATTTCCGTAAACAGTAACTTTGTACACTCGTTGCAACAGCAAGAAAGTCTTTTCCGATTCTCCAACAGCACGGCTCCGAACTCGTAACACAAAGAACTGTCCCTTCTCACACTTTACCGCTATTTATATCTCCCAAGTACTATTCTGGAAACTTCGGGAAAGCTCAGTTATTTTGCGGTGAAATACAAAGCAGACAGTTCTAGAAGCCTCTATCACTTTCTCTCTTTCAGCAAGCGCCCAACAATGCGGCCATTCTCCGTTTCTTTCCTTCGACTCCTTTGCGGTAGCGCCGACAATAATGCGCTGGGCGACACTGCTCCCTCCTCAAGGCTGGTCGTCCCGAACAGCACCATCGTAACGGGCCAGACGATCCAGGTGTACCACTAACATCTTCCCTCGGGGCACCTTCTGGATGCGGTAGACTACGTCGTTAATCCTCTTTACCACTCGGTACGGTCCTTGCCATGGTTGTTGAAGTTTTGGGCAGCGTCCCTTGGTCCGGGTAGGGCGGTACAACCAGACCATGTCACCTTGCTGGAATCCTCGGCTGTTGACTTGCCTGTCGTACCGGGTCTTCATGCGGTCGCTCGCCATCTGGATTTTCTGACGAGCCATCTCGTGCATGTCGTGGAGATGGTCTACTAGACTCTCCACATACTCGGTTGCCGGCCGTTTCGCTTCCGGGGGGCTCCCAAAAGCCAGGTCACAAGGGAGGCGTAGCTCTCGGCCGAACATTAGGCTTGCTGGTGTCATCCCGGTAGTGTCGTGTGTCGACGAACGGTAGGCCAGCAAGAACAGTGGTACCTTGAGGTCCCAGTCTCTCTGATGGCTGGCCACGACCTTCGTCAGGTGCTCCTCTAGGGTCTTAATGTATCTCTCGACCATGCCGTCCGACTGTGGATGTAGGGGTGTTGTGCGGGTCTTGTTCACCCCAAGTCTTTCCAATGCCTCCTTCATTAGGTGCGACTCAAAATTGGTGCCCTGGTCGCTGTGGAGCTCTAACGGGACCCCAAAACGGCAAAACAGCTGTTCCACGAGGCAGTCTGTAATTGTCTTCGCCTCTTGGTTCGGGATGGCATACACCTCCGGCCACTTGGTGAAGTAGTCCACAGCTACCATCAGGTACTTGTTGCCTCGATCGGACACTGGGAATGGTCCAGCTATGTCGACGGCGATGCGTTCGAAGGGCGCTCCGACGTTGTACTGGTGCATGCGACCCCGGCTCCTAGTCTGGGGGCCGCGACTCGCCGCGCACACGTGACATTGACGGCACCAGTTCTCAGCGTCTGCTCGGAGCCTCAGCCAGTAGTAGCGCTGTCGGAGTTTGTCGATCGTCCGGTTTGCTCCTAGGTGTCCACCCGAGGTACCGGCGTGCACTTCCTCCAAGACTTCCGGGACCCTACTTCGGGGAAGTACCAACTGCTCTTTCTGGGTCTTCTCATCAGGTGATTCCCATATCCGGAACAGCACGCCCTCTTTGGTCTTCAACGAGTCCCATTGGGCCCAGTACGACTTGTATGTAGCGCTTCTGGGTGCGATGTCCTCCCAGGTTGGTCTCGTCCCTGCCTGCACTTCTCTCAAGAGTGGCCCCAAGTCGGCGTCCGCCAGCTGCTCCCTCCTCAGGCCCGCGCTATCCCATCCGTCCGCAGGCACTGCCGTGACCACTCTGACAGCTGCGGTACGCTCCTTCTCTTCCACTCTTGCGCATTGGCCGCACTCTTCTAGGCAGGGTCTTCGGGACATGGCGTCTGCGTTGGCGTGGCTCTTCCCTCTGCGATGTTCGGAGGTGAAGTCGTATTCCTGCAACCTTTGGACCCAACGGGCTGTCTGGCCCTCCAGGTTTCTAAAGCTAAGTAGCCAGGTTAGGGCGGAGTGGTCTGTCCTCAGGTGGAATGGCTGACCGTACAGGTACTTGTGGAAGTGCTCCAAGGTCTTCACTACCGCCAGTAGCTCTCGTCGGGTGACACAGTAGTTCTTCTCTGCCTTGGACAACGTCTTGCTGTAGTAGGCTATTACCCGCTCGTGGCCGTTCTGGACTTGGGATAGGATGCCTCCAATGCAATGGTCGCTGGCGTCGGTGTCCACAATGAAGGCGTCGTCTGGTTGTGGGAATCCCAAAATAGGAGCACTGCAGAGAGTCCTCTTGAGCTGCCAGAAAGCGCCTTCGGCGTCCTCCGTCCACACATAAGGTCGATGTTCTTCCGTCAAGCGAGTGAGGGGTTTGGCGATGCTGGAGAAACCCTTTATGAAGCGGCGGTAATAGCTGCACAATCCAAGGAAACTGCGCAGTTCTCGCCTATCCTTTGGGCGAGGCCAATCTCTCACGGCCTGTGTCTTCTCCGGATCCGTGGCCACTCCGGTTGGTGAGACTATGTGGCCCAAGTAGTTGACTTCCCTGCGGAAGAGCTGGCACTTCTTGGCGTTCAGCTTCAAGCCGGTCGCCTGCAGTCTCTGCAGCACCTTGCTCAGTTTGTCAAGATGGTCTTCGAATGTCTTGCCGACGATGATGATGTCGTCCAGGTATAACAGGCACGCGTCATAAGTCAATCCTCTCATTACTGACTCCATGAGGCGTTGGAAGGTAGCTGGTGCGTTGCAGAGACCACGGGGCATAACTGTGAACTGCCAAAGCCCTTGGCCTGTCGAGAATGCGGTCTTCTCTTTGTCTCTCGGGTCTAGAGCCACCTGCCAGTAACCCGATTTCAAGTCCAGGGTTGAGAACCACTGCGCACCAGCAAGCGTGTCCAGGGTGTCGTCAATCCGGGGTAAGGGGAAGCAGTCCTTCCTGGTGACAGCGTTCAGCTTCCTGTAATCTACGCAGAAGCGTAGCTCGCCATTCTTCTTCTTCACCAGAACTACAGGGGAACACCAAGGACTGTCAGACTCTTCGATCACTCCCTTGGTTCTCATGTCCTCCAGCATGTCTCGTACCGCCGCTTGTTTAGCCAACGGAACGCGTCTAGGTGGTTGCCGAATAGGCCGGGCGTCTCCGGTGTCGATGTGGTGAAGCACTCGGTCCGTGCGGCCGTAATCGCTGCTGCCTTGGCTGAAGACGCGCTGATATCGTCTCACCAGTTGTTGGACCTTCTCTCTCTGTTCAGCGGTCAGGTGGTCGGCCGCCCTCTTCAGTAATTCTTCCAGCCGGGGCCCCAGGTGTTGCGTCGGCACCGGCTCCTGGGTCTTGTCTATTGATGTTACGCTGACCACGGGCTCGCACGTCCCCAACTCCGTCCCGGCCTGGACGCCGTGATCGGTGTCTGTTGGGTTGAGCAGTCTCACCGGCACCTCCTCTCGGCACGGCAACAATGTCCCGGCTACACAGAGCCCGTGCACATGCGTCTTCCGGTCCAGCAGCATGTTCTTCTTGCGCTGGCCTTCCAGTCGCGCCGTCACTACCATCTCGCTTCTCGCGGGGACAACTACGTCTTCCCTGAGAATGACCCTGCAGATTCCAAGGCGTTCTTCGGGGTGCCGGAGCATTACTTCCTCTCCCTTAAGCCGCAGAACCTTCTTGCCGATGTCGACCGTCGCCTCGTGGCTCCTGAGGGCATCCAGTCCCAGTATCACCTCCTCAGCCACCTCCACGACGAACACCCACAAACGCAAGACACTTCGCCCCAATGTCAACTGCAGCAGGGCCTCCCTCTCCACAGGCAAGGTGTCACCCGATGCCGTCACTAGTTGGTACGGTCGGCTCGGTTTTCTCGACGGCAAGCCCCTGGCTACGTCAGGTCTGACGACAGTCACGGCTGCTCCAGTGTCAACAAGCACGCGGCACGGCTTCCCTCTCACCCAACCGTTCGCGATGAGGCTGTCATCCATCCGTCGGCTGACGGCGCGCAGTGTCACTCGAGGGGATGATGGTGACGGCGCCGACGTGCCCCTCGCCACGCCGGTCATTACTCGTTTTCCGGCTGCTCTTCTTGGTGCCGGCAGTCTCTCATCAGGTGTCCCGGCTGGCCACACTCCCAACACACGCCACCTGGTCTTCGTAGGCGTCCCTGGACTGGTCTGCGGTCTTCATCGTAGCGGACACTCCTTGTCTTCGAGGTCGGGGCAGCCGTCACTTTGGCCGCTTCCATCCTTAATGCGGCCGTTAGTGCCTCGTGGGTGGTCTTGTAGTCGCCGAGCATCAGGCGTTGACGTATCTCGGCATCGCGTACCCCGTCGACGAAGGTATAGGCGGCTTCTCGGGATACGAATTCGGAGGGGAGGTCCACCAAGGCTTTGCTGGCCAGCTGTTCGATTGCCAGGGCGAACTCCTGCAGCGTCTCCACTGGCAGTTGCATCCTAGATTTCAGTTGGCTGCGGTAGGCTGCGGCTAAGCGGTGGTTTCCGAATCGGTTCTCCAGGGCCTCCCAGATGTCCTTGGGCGCCGCCGCTGTCTGAACTGCGTTCAGGACCTCTGCGGCTCGTCCCTGGAGGCTGGCTATCAGCTGCGCGGCCTCTTCTTCTGGCGACCATTTGTTGTGCTTGGCCACTGTGTCGAATTGACGGCGGAAGACCTCAAACGTTGCCGTGCCATCGTACTTCGGTGGTTTGACGCGCGTCGATGTTGTGTCGCGTGCTGGAGCCTCGGCCTTGTAGTTCTTCAGCTTTTCACTAAGCATCCCTTCCACCATTGCATTTAGCTCCTTGGCGCTACCGTCGACCCTGTCTTCGAGAACGCTAAGCCGTTCCCCGACATTCTCCAGGGCGTCAACGCGTTGGCCGAGGTCCTCCATCTTTCCACCGAGCTCTTTCACATCCTTCCTCACACCAGCCAGTTGCTCGTCAATTTTCGCCGATAGCTCCGTCTTCATCTCTTCATCTCCGAAAGATTGGATCTCCGAAAGATTGGCACTCAAACATTTGAATAATACGAAAGGACTTGTACACTATATATCTGGCCATGGAACTTACGGCACTTATTGGAAAAAAATCAATAAACTGAACACCGATGAGTGTGACGTATGCTTTAAGCAGGACACACCGGAGCATGTTATGTTTGAATGTCAAAAAAAACACCAATTTTACGCTTGAGGAAAGAGAAAATCTACAAGGATATCAGCTCTTTGATATAATACGTAACAAAGATCTGTTTCCACATTTAGAGGCTCTAGCAAACAAGATTAGTTTACACGCTAGAAAGATAATTATAGAACAACCTCGACAAGCAGGAAACATAACGATAAATGCAGCAGAAAGACGATCACACAGAATTCAGACCAGGAACATGATAAGAAACCGTGAAAACCTACATATATATGATGAAATGGAACGGGATGGAATTTAATTATCCAGACAACGAGGTAAAGGGACCGAGCACAATAATATACAGTCAGGATGGAGAGGCAGTATACTCAGGAAGTACTATCGGTGTGAGGCAGGCGACAACCCACGACCAGGGAGATGATGATCAGAAAGGAGTGGCGAGGCGAGGCGAGGCGAGGCGAGGCGAGGCGAGTCGAGTCGAGGCGTGTCGAGGCGAGGCGAGGCGAGTCGAGTCGAGTGGAGTCTTCACCAAGTCGGGATTGCTGCATCATGCATTGATAGGAAGATCGGCGACGGATTGAGTGACCGCAAGTGCTAATGATCAATTTAGTGATAGGATTTTAAGTGATTTATGACCCTGATCATCTAGTTAATCTAATTAAAAGTAAATAAGTGATTTAGTGATGTGAAAGTTGAATTAGTGAAGTGAAATGTGATTTATTTTATAAAACTTCTGGATGTTTAGGAAATAATAGTGAAAGATAATTTTGTAAAAATTAATCAAAAAAAAAAATTAAATATTAGTGATTTTAGTCCACATTATTATATTATTAAAGTATATAAACCATCTTATTAATCAAAAGTATAACATTTTTGTGTATGTTGTTTTTATAAATTTTGGTTATGTAGATTTTGAACTTTATACTACACACATTTTGTAGATTTTGTAGTTTTTGTGCTGGAAACCAGTACATATAGTATGCCGCCGGTAACCGGCGGCAGTTTAGAGTTTTAGTTTATAGCTGTTTCTTTTTCTTTTTATATATATATATATATATATATATATATATATATATATATATATATATATATATAACTGGTTACCAGTTATATTTTACTGGATACCAGTAAATTTTTGTTTATTTAAAATTTTTAATAAATATGTAAATTTAAATTAAAAAATATATATTTATAAAAAGTATTAGTTATAGGTATAATATTAAATTAATTAAATTTTAAATAATAATGATAGGTAATAATAATGATGATAATGATATTAATAGTAATAATATAATTTATAATTTTATGTAATAATTATAATTAATAATTTAATTTTATATATTTGTTTATTGTTTAGTAATAGTTTGTAGTTGTGAGTGATGTTGTGTATGAAATTTATATTTTGTTGTATTGAGGAGATTAATTTGTTTTAATTTTAAAATTCTATTGTTTTTTTTCTTTTAACATATATATTAATTTATTTAGAAATGTTATTGTATTTTGATTGTTTGAAATGATTTGTTATTGTTTTAGAGAATTTATTTCTTAGAGTGATTATGTGTGAAATGTTATAATTTGTGTTTTTGTTCTTATTTTCTTGTGTTTTGTTTTATGATATATTATTTAATTTATCTATCTTTATAATTTGTTATATATTATATTATTTTGTAATTTTATTTTAAAATTTTTCTGTAAAGTATGTTGTATGTATGAATGTGTAGAATAAATAAATTTTAAAGATCTGGCATATTAGCCCTGGTGTAAGTAATTAGGTGCCAGGGTTATTATACAGATTTTTATTTTATTTTATTTATTTATTTTTTTTTTTCTTCATCTCTTTCAGCTCGGCAGCGAGGTTGTTGTTTGACGTTTCCATTTTGGCAGCGAGGTTGTGGTTTGACGTTTCCATTTTGGCAGTGAGGTTGTCGTTTGCCGTCTTCATTTTGGCAGCGAGGTTGTCGTTTGCCGTCTTCATTTCAGCCATTTCCGTCTTCATTTCGGCGAACAATTCTTTCATCATTGCCATCATCCTGGTTTCCGAATCTCCCTCCATCTTGGTTCTAACGTTGCAACTTCTGACGACGATGTAATGAAACTAGAAGCAATTCGACGAATCCCACTTCTGACACCAGTGTAACTTTTTGTGGGTGTAAAAAGTAAAGTAGACAGATGTAGTCGAGATAAAGAAACACTTTTATTTCCGTAAACAGTAACTTTGTACACTCGTTGCAACAGCAAGAAAGTCTTTTCCGATTCTCCAACAGCACGGCTCCGAACTCGTAACACAAAGAACTGTCCCTTCTCACACTTTACCGCTATTTATATCTCCCAAGTACTATTCTGGAAACTTCGGGAAAGCTCAGTTATTTTGCGGTGAAATACAAAGCAGACAGTTCTAGAAGCCTCTATCACTTTCTCTCTTTCAGCAAGCGCCCAACAATGCGGCCATTCTCTGTCTCTTTCCTTCGACTCCTTTGCGGTAGCGCCGACAATAATGCGCTGGGCGACAATAATAATAATAATAATAATAATAATAATAATAATAATAATAATAATAATAATAATAATAATAATAATAATAATAATAATAATAATAATAATAATAATAATAATAATAATAATAATAATAATAATAATAATAATAATAATAATAATAATAATAATAATAATAATAATAATAATAATAATAATAATAATAATAATAATAATAATAATAATAATAATAATAATAATAATAATAATAATAACAATAATAATAATAATAATAATTTTCCCTAGGGCGTCATCCCCTTATTCAGAGGTTACCCTCATCGCCCGGCCGCTGCGTCCTCCAGCCGGAGCCAAGGCCACGGAGGAGTGCAGGTTGGGGGTGGCGTGGGTCAGCACGCCGACTCTCCCGACCGTAAGGCGACTACTTTGACCTTTTAGGGACGCTACCTTTCTATCAGGATAGCTCCTCAATTGGCCCCCCAGGGACCTAACGAGGCTGAGTGCACCCCGTACCAGACCTCCCAGCGGGGGAAAAATCCCATGCTGGTACCGGGGATCGAACCCGGGTCCTCCGCGCCACAGGCAGGCGCGCTACCACTGCGCTACGGAGGCGGTCAATAATAATAATAATAATAATAATAATAATAATAATAATAATAATAATAATAATAATAATAATAATAATAATAATAATAATAATAATAATAATAATAATAATAATAATAATAATAATAATAATAATAATAATAATAATAATAATAATCAGTAAAGATGATGGTGATGATGGTGATGATGGTGATGATGATAGTGATGATGATGGTGATGATGGTGATGATGGTGATGATGATGGTGATGATGGTGATGATAGTGATGGTGATGGTGACACTACATAACGAGAGCTTCATCATATCATTGGAGACCTATCCACCATTCTGAACACGCCATCCAACTTCAAACACGTATTACTATTCCTCAAAAGTACAAACTTGCATTCAAAAATCTAATTCTAAGGATACCAATATAGAATATGCATAAGTTATTATACAATAAATTTATTGATTAAATACTGGTGTTCTATTGATTGTTATACGGGCATTTATCCTTATAACTTATAGTTTGTTATATTGATTTGTTATTTAGTGTTATTCTCATGATTTTGTTTAAGCAATTGTAACAAATTGATTGTATGCCACTGTATTATACAAAATAGTCGCGAAATGACCTAGTGGTTAAAGCGATTCTACATAAACTAAAAAAATAATAAATAATAAATAAAAATAAAAAATATAAAAAAAACAATAATAACAAGAGACTTTAATCCCTATAGGACAATGACCTCTTTCAAAGGGGAGAGTAGCTCGGTGTGCTCTTTCCACATTTGAACTATGAATGTAGAATTTCCCTGTCTTTGTCTTTGATAGTTTATTTGCGTTAATTTACATTTATTGAAATGTATTTTCAGTTTCACTCCTCTGCCCTCTAGATTTGAGCCTCACTCTTTTGGCACTTGACACTAGTTCTCACTTCTACTGTCACTATTATATACAGATATGTCCCATCTTCCTTGGTACTCGGTCACGCTGATTGTCTTAGTTGCTGAGCAGATGTTGGTGGGCCTTCCAAGCGTTGCGGTTCCTCGCCGTCCTCGCCTGGGTGCTGCCAGCGTTCCTCTTAATTTCGTCTGCCCATCTCAGCCTCGGGTTTTCCGGTCCCCCCTCTTCTCTTGGGTCCCACAACGTTACTATATTTGTCCAGAGGTTGTTGTTGATCCTTACTACCTGAACTGCCCATTCCCACTTCGCTACTTGTGCTGCTGTCGCGGCGTCCTTCTTGTTACTGTATTTCTTATAAGGTCCCTTACTGATACCTGTGATATTTTCCTTTCCACTTTTATCCGGGTAATATGTAAGGATGTCCTTATTTGTTGCGTTGTTGTCCGTTTGTGCTCAGTATAGCAGCGGGGAAAATGATCTGCATTATAAATTTGTCGTACTGTGAACTAGTTAGCTTTTTCTATAATCACTACTTGTTTTTCTTGCATGTAGCAATTGAAATTGTAGGCGCACAAATTACCCCTTCTCTGTACCGGTCAGTTCCTTAAGTTTGGAACTCAGGACACTCTCTCTCTCCTCACGTAGACAATTTCTGCTCGCCCACAAGCTGCAACCACTTGCTGAGAAACACTAGAACAAAAGTGAATCGAAAGCAGAGTCAGCGGGCAATCTCCCTTTTATACCCGAGCGGCGTCTTCCCTAAATCCAAACGAAGTCTGAATGCGGTAGAGGAGAGTATTATTGGGGTTTCTACCCGCGTCACGATAAAATTTTCGGATATTTCGATAAGCTGAGAACATCTCTTAATCCTCCTCTCCAACCAAACATACGGCATTCGGTGCCCAAATCACGCCTCGCCAATGGTGAGAAAATAACTAGAGGAGTCCACGACAATATGCACATTAAATATAGTTGGAAGATCTCTGAATTGATGAATTCACCATAAAAATAAAAGTGAAATACACTTTGAAATATAGGGTGCAATGGAGTATATTATGGCAACGAAACTAATTATAGGAATAGTCGGATTACTTTCATTAGTTACTGAGATAAAGGTAGAAGTCAAACGGGATAATAGTTACCTTGGTCCAAAGCGCACAGTAATAGGACCTGAACTATCAAATATATGAGACATTTACTTATCCATGAAATTGGCAGGAAACCCAAACATCCATGTCTCCCACATCAATCGATCTGACTATTGTGGATAGCGCTCTATTGCAGTAGAACCTAGCGGCGACAAACGACGGTTTTCCAATGTTTCAAGTGGAGGTCACGGTTTTTAAATGTACTGCAGGTCATAGCCGGTTTTTCTTCAAGTTCTGGATTATAACTTTTCTATGTAGTGCCACAGCTAAAACTGAAGTGAGAATATATGGCACCGATGTTCACCCTTGTCTCTTTGGAGAACCTTACGTAATGAGCGGCTATAACCCACTCTACTCTTTCAGTCGGAGGGACAGACAGTTAATATCCAGTGACGGACAGAAACAGGCGATTCCATGGTAGCTTCTAAGTCATACCTTTAATTTAATGGGAATGTCCTCAGAAGACCTCTTCATTCTGGATGGTTTTTTGCATGAATGGTAAATAGTAAAAGGCAGACAAAACGTACCAAAGATAACAACGTGGGTCTCGTTAAAACACAAAATTTATGTTGAATACTTCGTTTTTATTTAGAATGATCCATTTCCCAGATATTATTTATTTGAATTTGCCAATACTTCTGCTTTTCTCAAATAGGAATATGTTATTAGTTTTTTTTTTATCTCTTGGATTTGCAAAGGGAATTGAATTTCAAAGGCATAGCATAGCAACCAGCTCTTAAAACATTTCACTATCGCTTAAGCCTACTGTATTCCCCTTGCACCTGCAAGAAAATTAGCAATAAGGTACCTTGTGAGATGAGCTCTTTAAAATATAGCGAAACATCTCATTAACACCGGAGCAGGTCACTAACATAATTGAGACGCTGTGTTTTGCTATCCTAAATGCCTTAGCAATCTTCAATAGTTTCCGAGAAGACGGTTGATTTGTAGCAGAAACTATCATTCAGAGAAAATGGTTTTCAAAGTAAATATTGAGACGAAAAACAAATCTATGTTTACAAAGAAAGAGCTAAAGTTGCTGGAATACGGGAACGCTGCCATTTTCAGATGTGCCAGTTTGTAAAGCAGACCTTTCTCGAAAAGGTGTGCTAAAACGTACCTCTCTACTCAAAAGAGTATTTGAGTTTTAATTCTTTCTATGAAATAGTGCAGAATTAGGCGTAAAATGGTGGGTACATACAATTATACGATATAAGTATATAAGTATAAACTGCACATTAGATTAAAAAGAAAACTCCAAATTATAATTATAAATGTCGCTTTTGTGGAGGTTTTTTCGCTTAGTCGCCACTTAAAATAATAAGGAGAATACATATTTTCCCTTCTGGCGTTGTTAAGCTTAGAGCATGCGAATCTATCATTTTGAAGCCGAAATCCATTTTCCTGTCAATTGCCGATCATATAGCTAAGAATATACTAAGTTACATGCATGCAGGGGACATTCGTGACTGCAGTTCAAGCAATGCATTTCACTTTGGTTGTATCTTCCTTTTTCTACCTTTTTCAGGGAACTTTCCATGAAAAGCGTTCTTCCGCATTCGTTTCTGTGTAAACAAAACACAAGATATGACATATCAAAGAAGAATCCATCCATTTCTGAAGGCCTGGGACGAGATTTAGCTGATTCAAAACCCTGAACTGCTTCGGCGCTGGCATAGAATTGCCTGTGATAGCAAATATATCAAATTGATGTAATGACAAACGAAAGACCGAGATTCGTAGGTGGCAACACATGGATTTGGCACGAGGTAGAAGAATAGGAGACATGTTGGTTTGATTCTCAATGCCTGGAAGGACTGCAGATTCTGATGGTAAATCCTCCATACCAACATCCTTAGTAATAAAGTGGTGCCACCCTTCTAAGATAGGGGAACTGCAGGCAACCAATCACCTCTTTTCCAATAGAAATGGAAAGCAGTGGAAGAAAGGAATAGGCTTCAAGCTTATTGAAATTCTACTGCCTACCATGATAACCTACTCTATATACGCAATATTTAATGGTTACACTAGAAGAGGTGTTATACGTCGCAGCCCGAACGCTTATTTATTACCAGAGTCAATTCCATCTTCATATTAAGCCTCTCCTAAACACCTAAATTGTATTTTATTTATAACATGGCAGTGGCTTATTCACCTCCTCCCTGACGTAATCCGAATATAATGTATATCATCACAGGTTAATAAAATTGAAATAGCTCCAAGACCTTGGTTTCGAGAGCCGAAATTTCACCAAGACTCGATTTAGATTAAACAAGCTTGAGAATTTCTTTGACGAAGTGTGAAGTGGTTTATATACATCTCGGTTATAAATGTAATAATTACTTATTAATATGCTGAATATGCTGATCACAAAAGGTTATTGAATCTGAGGTCCAACGTTCTCTAGTTGTGGAAAACCTACCACCCACCTTCGTGGTGTTCGGGTAGTGTGTTTGCTTTCCAACCTGTAGCATCCATGTTCGATCTTGGGTAGAGTGAACCACCTGAATAATTAGTTCCTCAATAGCTTTCTCCTCCTACTAGCTGTATTACCAGCACTGGACCAATGCAGTCATGTAAGGGTTTTAAAATTAGTATATGGTTTGATATTTGAAATTTGGAATAGCCTGCATATTACTCCTACCTAAAGTTCAAGTGTTTGAAAGTTTGTACATCTGCACAAACTTGCTTACTTATAATACTAATATAGAATATTAGTATTTAGAAATATTGGACAGAAAAATTTAATGCGATTTGTGTTTCCCTTATGGATTCCGTTATACTGTTTCAACAAGGATACTCTTACTTAATGCAGTTCTGTCCACGCAGAACTCATCTTCAGTACAACATGAATATAGAAATATAAGACAGCTTGAAGAAATGCCGCAAATAAATATATTTGATTTGGCTACCATACACAATATACCATCATGCTCTAGTAGACATTCTCAGTGACATGCTATAAACGCAAAACGAGGTATACAAATGTTTTGAAAATAGCTACTAGAGAGCAGCACTTCTCTGTGGTAAAAACAATCATGAGTAATTACTGGATGTTTGCATACATAATATACATCGAGAGTTAATATATGTATGTCAGGGTTTGCAGCTTCCCTCGGGGAACATAACTTGAAGGGTAATGGGCATATTAGCAAGTAGCTGTCAGATGCCCTAGCACCATGCACTGCTACCTAACATACTAATTAAGGGTAAACGCTGTCACTCTGTCTGGTTTATTAGAGGCACTTAGAATCAATATAGTTCACAGAAGCTACAGAAGTGCCGTACTTGCATACAAACAAAGGACTCTTTAATCGATTTAAGCCATATGAAAAAATAAACATGTATTTTACATATTTTATCACTCTTTTTAAAGGTAAAGGTGTCACATATTTTGCATGCATCCCATTAAACGCGTTGCCTAAAATTGATTAAAAATGCATACAGGTGGACCAACCTGACGACATGCATTCACTAGGTAACCAAAATCACTGGAAATAATTTAGCTCAAAGGGGTTTAAACGTCAAACTGATCAAGGAGCCCATGCGGGCCTTGTATACCATGCATGTAGACTTTTAACTAAGTATCATTGTGTACCTATGTTTTTCCCTCTCTTGCAATGCGCTATTCAGATTTCTGCTCTATTGTCGTGGTGCAGTATTACAAATCTATATAAATTTAACCAATGCAAATGTGTAGAGAAAATCAGCAGTTAGTGCTACGTAATGTGAGAATTCAAAGACTGCAGCAGGAATAAAAGTTGCAAATATAATACAAAGGAATTGCATTAGAGCTTAAATGATGTGAAAGCTGTTCTGAAGAGTTTGGGAGTGCCGAGGTCCCAGAAGACTGTATCAGTCCTATGAACCACATCACTGTCCGTAGAGACAGCAAATCCAGATATAGCATCTAGAACAAGCTAGAGATGTTAAGTATTAGGAAAGGTTCCATTCTTGCTAAGAAGGAGCGTAAAAAGAAATTGAATTACAGGAGCTCTGTATTAATACCAGTACCAAAATAGCAGAATTTTAGTTTTTGACAATGTAAAACGGAATAACAAATGTTAATACGGAAATTGTTGGAGTTTAGCTCAAACAGTAGCAGGGTATACAGTCTAGTCTTGAAAATATTATTCCGCACAATGAATAAGTCTACATACTCCAGCGTTTGAATACATTTTTGAAAGTGGTGAGGGTGCATCATATCTGGGAAAACCCTAGGCCAAAGGAAGACAGCTTCAAGCGGTGTAACGTATTGGAATGAAGAGTGAGCATATCAGCGCTTGTGACGTCAGATGAGAGCCGTGTAATACCATGTTGCCTAGATAAACGGCACCGTGGGTACGGAGGGTTCAGTCAGGTGTAGCGCTATCGATGGCAGCAACATGGCCAGTACAATTAATACGGAGCTGCCAGTGTTTCTGTCTGGTCCTGCTTTGAAATTAGCTAAGTTCAAATCCCATAGTACCTTGTCAGATCACAAGTTATCACGCAGACTTCGATTACAAATTTCCCAGTCATTACGTTCGGACCTTGATAAACTATTTAAAGAAAAGCGGAACAGAACGTGTCGGAAATTGTCCATGTAATTTTAGTTGTATTGCTCTTTTCTTATTTGCAGAGAAAATAATATTATGTTCTGGTATAATTACCCAAAAGCATGACTGTCCTTCACATAAACCAGAATTGTTATATATTTTCCTCATAGCATAGAGCCGAATTATAATTGTTAATAATCTGTGACCGATTGTGTAATTATAAGAGTCATCATTAATAATACAACATACAAGACGTTAGTGGTGTTATTAACACTAGTATATTAATACACTAACACACTATATTTCCTACGTTGCTGCATCCCGCATGCTTAAACTATTTTCTCCTCCACTGCATGGTGACGTCACACGCTGAACCCGTCTTCAGTGGGAACATGTTCAACTGTGTGAGTTGACGTCACACCGGCATTAGGTGTATCCCGCTGCCCAAGATGGTTTGCTTTGAGATATCCCCCAAACCCCGCAGGTTTGTTTCCAATGGGCTGTTATTTTGTAGAAGGAAAGAGGACATCTAAGGATTGTAGGTTTCGTTAAGAAGAAAATCCAAATCTCTGAACCAGTAATATAAATTTCACGAGCAGGATATTTATTTATACGTTTCTGGCTTCATGATTGCATCCATAAAATATAGGAAAGGTAGACCTCATTCTACCTGGGTTTTAGCAACAATTGTATTGCTGGCTCAACTTATCTACTATTCGGGAATGGAAAGTCAACTGTATGAGAAGATAGCTCGTGAAGGAATTTGGTATCTAAATAAATATTGGAATAAGGATTAAATTCTGGGACTTAGAGTAATCAAACCCCGAAGGTGGAAAACAAAGCTTGTTTGCGACCACTCGCAACATTTCCTCTGTCGACTAGCAAACTCGACCTATAAATAAAATCAACAAATTTGGCTCAAATAATTGTAGCCATGTTGTCCCGCCACTGTGCGAAATGCTTCACAATTACCAGCGTAAAATCAACACTACAGAAACAATAATAACAATAGACTGTGTAAACTTAGTTTAAAATAACACATGAGGTGGGCATAATGGTTTTGCTGTAGATTGTGATTTGAATTTGTGGACCAACAAATGTTTACCTTTTTATTGTTGCTATCGGTGTGTGTTTGTATGTGGAGTAAATTAAAAGCTGTGGTTACTCTTAGCCGAAAATAGCATAATGGTGCAGCGCACCTTTCAGTATAACATATCCAAATTCAAATATTATTTCCCTTATCAACTTTAGAGTTAAAGCACCACCTGTGTATAGCATGTACAAGCTGAAAAACAAATACCCATTATCCCTCAACTCACATTGAGTCCACCATCCACGATGTGTGCGTCATGTAGGGTGGAAAGTAACCATTGAATCTGCATAAACTGTCAGATATTCGCGATAAGAGTAAAATACAATTATTTCTATTTTCCGGGATTTCCCAGAACAAAACTTCCGCATATCTGCTTTAATTCGGCAACACAGAGGTTTATTCTACTAAAGAAGTCACGCATTAACCGACTATGGCCTCCTAACAGGTAGTCAACGGAGAAAGGAGGGCAAAGAAAGCAACAATGTTTGGTAAATAACTCTGACGTCACGTTATTCTTTCGTTGCGTATCTGTATGCAATCCAACTTAGACATTAATTGTACTTACATCATCAACATTCTTGGTCGTCTTCTGTGGTTCTGTTTCCATTTGCCTTCGTCTTCTGTATACTCTGGGATGAGTGTATATCATATGTGTGGTATATATTTGTGATCTTTGCCACTTTTTGGCTTGTATTTTTTATATGGGCACATACTATTCTAGATTTCCCCATTTAAGCAAATTAAGACCTCAGAATCACAGTGAGGAACCTCCACCAGCTAGCAAAGTTTCAAAGCACATACTAATTGAAAAATTTTGAAAAAACGAATCAATTTGTGCATTATAATGAATGCAGTAACAACTGTTATTGGATAAAAAAGAAAGCTTGGTGAAAAAGTTATGTACACTCACTTTCGTAAGGTCGTCTCCATAGAGTTGTAGCAGCACTACTGCTTACCAGGCGGGAGATCCGGGTTTGATTCCCGCTACTGGCGTGGGAATTTTCTCCCGTTGGCTGACATGGTACGGGTCACACTCAGCCTCTTTAAGTCTCTGAAGGGCCAATTGAGGAGCGACTTGATTGAACAGTAGTGGCTGCTCGTCGAGAAGACCGCATAACAGGCCGGTAGGGACAGGGGCACTGAACGCTACCATTTTCTGTAATGTACCCGACTCATAACGCCTGTGGTGGGCAGAGGCGGAGGACAGTGACCGGGCGGTAGACCTTGGCCCGGATGGGCTGGTGTGCCAGGGGGTTATGTTTACTGTGGGACTTATACATCACACCACCAAACTCATAAACATGCACATGGCCACTATTACTCTGAAACATTAAATAAAAAAACATAAAAATATGGTGCTCTCTAAAAAGCGGTTACTATTACTGCTATTGCTCTCTTCAATATCATGAATGAAAAATATTGGAGAGCAAGAGGATTAATGACTTTATTGTGAGAAATCCAGCATTAGCTAACAACTATTACTCTGAAACATTGAATTGAGTGTGCAGACTTATAAGTGGTTTAGACAATGCACTGTGTTTAAATTTATAATGACCTACCCTGTATTCTCTATGAAGATTTTTATGGTGAATCTTCCTTTTATCGCATATAATTGTAATTTCGTAAAGCCTGCCAATTATAATTATGCATGAAAGCTCCCTGTATATTCATGGAATTGCTTATGAAGCAACAGTCTCCCAAATCCTGAAAATGATGACAATCTATAAGAAACCTTTCGTTGGTGAAGCGAATATCAAAATGACCGAAAAATGTGAAAAATTGTGCTCCAAACACAAGCTCGACATTAACATATCAAAAAAGATACAAAGAACTTTGGGAACGTAGAGAAGGCCGCATCAGCAGATATATCCATCAGGGACAGAAAATTAAAGAAAGTGTCAGACTTCAAATATTTAGACATCGCGCCGCAAATAAGAGCAAAATGCTTCACAAAACATGTCACAGAGAAAGCAATGCGAGCAATAATGGCAACGCACAAAGTAAAAAATATAGAACCCTCAGTCTAGACACAGTAGGGTTAGTATTCAGAGTTAAAATTCTTCCAATACTAACATACGGAATAAAAACCATCTGTCACCCTAGAAAGTGTGAAAGCGAACTATATAAAGAAAGCAATAGAAGTAGCAAAAACTATACGGCCAGGACTCGTTTCCCTGGCGAGGGAAACCTTCCTGTAAAAGCAAATGTTGGAACGCACGCCCATTACGATTAACACAAAAAGTGCATCGGCGTGCCCTATTCTGCCGTACTCTCACAAAGACACCACCCATTTCCCTGGTTTAAAAGTTTTTCGGTCTAATTTTGAATAGTAAATCTGTGATTAATTGTAGGCGATTAGATATTTGTGTTTTTTTATGTGCCCTGTGTTTGTTTCTTGTATTAAAATTGTGTGCCTTACTAAGACAAATGCAATACTAGTTTGCATTATTTATTTTGCCGTAAATACTTAAACTGGATGGGAGGCAGTAAAGACATTAACTTGGCTAGCGCTTAAACGAAGCACCGCAGCATAAAACTTTGCTGAAAAAAGTGTTTAAAATAATGTTATCTATCAGCTCCAAAAGTTTGTCGGTCTAATACCCTATATCAAGGTTCGAACCCTAATCATCATTACCATAATCATCGTCGTCATCGTCATCGTCATCGTCATCATCATTATCATCATCTCCCAATCTCACTGGCCTTCTCCATCTGACCTTTCCAGCCTGATTCCCCCATCTCCTTCGCTACCTGTCTTTCTTCTCAAATGGTTTCCTCTCCGCCAGGCCTGGGCGACTCGCACGTTACATTGAGTGACCTATCTTTTTTCACCTGCTAAACATACAACTACCAGTCAAGGTCGATAACAATCTGCGCTCTCTGAACACTAATTGCCCAGCCCTGCTCTCCGCGTCCTTTCTCCTGTTACTCTCAAACGCTGTAACACATACACCAAACAGCATGTTCATACTCAGCGCCTTAACTGTATTTACCCCTGCGTTTTATACATTAAATACAAATTAAATGTATAGAGCCAAACAACCAGTGCTTGGCCGTTACACGTCTTATACGAGGGTGAATCAATAATTAACCGAATTACTTTTGCAATTCTTGCAACTATTTAGATATTCATCCAATCAAAACTTCTTATTGTAACCTTAAAAAAATAAGCTTAAAATATATATTTTTATAATTACTATTATGTTTATTGCAAAAATGAAGCAGTGTTAGGCTTTACGGGTACATAACAATCGATTGCAACCCTTCGTCTTCCTTTGTGAAAAGACAATACGCACGCACACACATGTTAAATGAATATTTTGTTGGTAGGTAATCCTATAGGCAAGTATATACAATACTAAAGCAACATTAAGCATTAATGGATAAAAGAGTGGTTATAGTTTTGTTGTGCGAGGGTAACACTCCACATGTCTTAGAAAATCAAGCAAGGATTAGTTCTCAAAATTTATTTATTTACTTTCCTTGTTTTATGTTCTTCACAATATTCCCCTTTAATATGCATGAACTTTTACATACGATGAAACCAGTCCTTAAAACAATGATGCCACCATTCGTGACGCGCTTCAGAAACCAGGTTTTTATAATGTTCCACTGCTTCATCTAATCGAAAAAAAATGCTATTCCATGTATTTTAAGGATACCCATCTGTGAAATTTTGAAAATCTACAGATTTGATTGGATTGATCTGAAATTTTAACACAACAATCACTGTATAGTGAGGAGTAACTGTACTAAATTTCATACATTTAGTCAGATTAGTTGCCAACATATTAATATTTTATTACATTTTTTAAATATTTGTATAAATGGTTTCCCATGATGCAATTTTGATTTGAAAAACTTAATAATTTTCAGTTATGTCCTGTAATAGAATGTTAGCATATTGATGAGATAATCTTATTAGTTTGGATAAAAATAAATTTTAAAGTTTAAAATCATAATTTTTTTCATTTAAATTTCGAAATGTAAACTTTAATATTTAATTACTCAGCAGTTATTCACACTCATCATTTCTTTTTAATGTTATTTCTAAGCAGATACACCAAATTTCATGCATAAGTACTGAAAATTGCATCATGTGGAGCATTTTAAAGAGCAAATAGTGTTAAAAATAAAAGCATGGAAAAACTAAGTTTGAAGTCATAGCAAGGATAATGGAACTGTATTGATTTAAATGGACATGACCACTTACAGGCAATCAGTTAGACGGCCACGTGACATAGTTAAAACGGCCGTAAGGCTATAAAAAGCATATCAAAATAAAGCAGAAGATTTAAACTATTTCATAAAACAAAAATCCATTTTTGACAATTTTTGAAATTTTTAGCCTTTTTTCACAGATGCGTATCCTTAACCTTAATTTTTGGAAACAAAAATAATGAATAAAATGGTAGTTTTGGGCTGTATGGTAGAAGATCCATGGTGCTAACCTTTAGAGCATCCAGATAATCAGTTGCTAATGTTGCAATATAGGACCTGGGACCTTGCGTTCTCATGAAGTAAAAGTAGTTTACCTTTTGGTCGTTTTTCGCGAACCTTTTCAAACATACGTGGTAAACAGACATTTGTATACCAATGCACAATAATGGTATGTCTATTTTAATAACATAGCAGCAACCTATTCCCTATTAGACGGGCCCAAATGACCTCGTCGTCGACGGGCCCTTAAACCAGACTTACTCACTATTATGTTTTAGAAAAAAAAAAAAAAAAATAGCAACCTCCTTTCCAGCACTACATATTCATCACACTTTTCTAGGCTTATGTTCTGTTCAAAAGACCCATTTAGCGACTGATTCTTATTTTCCAGATGATAAAAGTAAATCCAAGATTCATCACCATTTAATGTATTCCAAACCAGATATGAGCTATTGCCTTGGAATTTTCCCAGAATTTTTCTGCACCATTAAGTGCGTCATTGCTGTTGATCTGGAGTCAGTTTAAATGAAATCAAGTGATGATAAAGGTTTCTCATGTCTAACTGTTGATGCAAAATATTTTGGATTTGGTACTTACCAAAGACCAATGTCGCCCGAAGAAATTCATAACATGTCCCTCGAACTTCTTCAAGCATTGTTCGACAATATTTTCATCACAAAAGCAGTCCTTGGGCATCCTTCACAAAGTCCATCACTAAAAACCGATTGCTTTTGAATTCCTTGTACCCATTATAAGTTGTTGCTTTAGATGCGACTTCCATGGAAAATGAATTTCTAAGCCGATCTTCCCATTATTTAGACCTTAATAACAATTTAAAGTCGTAATAAATCACAGCTTGAAAAGTTCCGTAGTAAAAATGATCTTTAGGTGAACACAAAAACTTTAAATGAGGATAATTAACAAACTATCAGAGCAAATCGAATAATCTACGCGGCAGTCAACTCACAAAACATTATAAGTTATTTGTGATTCGGTTATTCATGTGTCAATTTAGAAGCGTGGCATTCCAAAAATGTTTAGCTTTACCCTCTTGAAAATAAGTACTGACTACTAAATCATATATAAAATAAGAATATTAATAGAATCAAAATCAAATAGATATTGCAATATTCAGACTTGGCTTATAATTTAACGAAAAAAACAACTGCATTCGTTCTTGGAAGAGAAAGAGAAAGAGAGAGAGAGAGGGGGGAGGGGAGAGGGAGGGAGAGAAATTCACTTTCGTAATGAATTTCAGAAACAACAGAGAGACTTGCTTTATACCTTGATGAAAAAACAACTGCATTCTTTCTTTGAATAAATAGAGAGAGAGAAAACAAATTCGCTTTCACAATGAATTTCACAAAAATCAGGGAGGATTGGTTTCTACCTTAATGAAAAGACAACTCAGTTCGTTCTTGGAAGAGAGAGAGAGAGAGCGAGAGAGTACAAGTTGTATTTCACAATAGATTTCAGGAAAACAGAGCAAATCTGCAATATTCTATGCCTGAATTGGGACCTATTTATTAAAGGCTGCAAACCTCGCAAGATTAATTGACCTCTTTATCAGGCCATAATTGCAAATGTTGATTCTCAGCTGATTCTGCTAAATGTACATGATCATCCTTGTTCGAAGGTTCTGTTTGTACTAGATTCCATTTCAGTTGTTTCCTGAGGGTGTGTTCTTAATTTTTGTGTGAATTCGCCAGTGCGCTCATTTGGGGCTGATGAGGGCAATTCTTTCAGAAGTTTGGATGCCAGCGAACTAATAGCTGCTTGCCACAAAATCCCCCGCATCAGGTAAAATGCGAGATACATTGAGCAGCAGCTTAGAAAGTATATCCATAAAATTGCCATTACAAGCTTCAAATTCGGCTTATGCCTGACGCAAAACAAAATCCAATCATAGGCCGTGTTGTGTCGTTAAACACGCTGCGAAATCACGCCATAAAGCCGGTGATATAAACAGAATTTGCACCGACAAAATATATTTGGACAACAGGAAATAGAATAGTCATGGTCAGTTATCACATGCCACGAAATTTTGCGTTTGCCTTAGCATTATTCCACTGCCAATCCCTAGCACAGTGCTTAAAGATAAACACAAGTCACCTGGTGGTTATGCACAACGGTGAACTTTGCGGTAGTGAAGGCCCTATGTATTACCGTACTACACTATGAGTAATGTACAGATACCGCCATAGAAAATCCCTCTGTACCCCCGGTCTATGTTACATTATTTATCGTTGCTCGAAGGCGTGGCCATTTCAGTGGTTGCTTTAGGCAACGTACCCTTGCACCGCGTCCTAAAGCAACCAATGAAATGGCATGGCTTCGTACAACGATACGTAATGTGACAGACCGGAGGTGCAGAGAGATTTTCTTTGGCGGTACTTGTACTATGTTTCTCTCATGAGAATGAGGCTCTAAGGAATATGTTGACGTGAGAAAGGCTACGGGCTAATTTTCAACACATCAACAAGACTTAGGCCTCTTAGAAAACATGCACTCTTGTGCCAGCAATGCTCGAATGCTAACTTTGTGTAGCGCATTTAATGTAGGTAGTAGATCCATTTGTGACATCGTATCATGAACTGTCATGTAGTATTGTATCCCCTCACTCTTCCAGAGAGCAGAACACCCCACACATGTTCCCTCGTGAGAGGCCTAATGTATTGTATTATATTGTATTATACAATGCATTTTGGGATTAGACAGTATAATGCGGTATTGTTACAATTCTGGGAGTAATACTAAACACGTGATCAATCCGTAAAATTTGGTTGATAACTCACGTCCGTCGTAAACTGTGCTGGTCGGTATTCTCGCATCAAGATAATCATGCAACAAATGATAACCATTTTACTCCATTCCTATATTGCACATAAATATGGGTACTTTTGGTTTCTTACAATAACAGGGGCTTTGATAAGGTGCATTTCAATGTATACATTTCTCTCTTTCAGCGGGTGGATTGTGGATTCGTAACTACGTGCTTGTTTTCATTAACTACTAGAACAGCCATGTCCAAGTGCAGGCTCGTGCTCCCAACGCATCACGTGGACTTTGTTTCTACCAACCCACCCTTTTACTTTCCGTCGTTCTCGCAACAAATAGTGGTGGTCTGCAACGTAGTGAAGTTCCTGTCTAAACCAGGCCCCAAGAACCTTACTCCGAAGGTGCGAATGGAGTAGTCCCTCCCCTACTTGACTGCTTGCATACACACGCACTAGAAGGAACTGGTTTTCTCTTTGATTTTCCCTAGTTTTCCGCCTTCGTGGTCACAAAGGAAGGGGAAATAGGGGAATGTTCTTCACACCTGGTGAGTGCAGTTTCTTGGGCCTGGTCGAAACCCTCCAAGTCTTTAATACGTAAGTTCAAAGAGGAGAGGGTGGAGGAATTTGTTCTGTTGATCTTATAGAAAGATTCAAGTATGAATTTACAGTTCCCGGAGTCAAATATTTTTAAAATATTGAAAAATGACTTTCTTCTTTTAGCCAACCCTTTGGCAATGGAACCAAAGTCAGCATCATTGCAGTTGTGAGTTACATTTTAAAAGACACAGTTGTTAAAACTAGTTCTAAAGGGCGTTTAGGAATCGAGGTATTTAAACTTGCTCCTAGAAATAAATATGCTCGTCTTAGGATATTTAGTACTCGTGCATTGGCTGCGTTTGCCTCAAAACATATTTGGGAGCAATAGTTTTCTCAAATGAAGTAAATAAAATATACAAATATAACTAAAATGTCTGATTTGTATCTTTCGGCACAGCTAAAGCTGTCTATAACATATATTATGCCAAATTCGTAAGCTATTGTGGCTTCCAATGATATGGCACACACACAAGGAGTAATTAAAATATTGTTTATGCTATTACTAATTCTGTCACAGTTGCATTTTGGAGTGTTCTGGAATTTATCCTATGCTTAATTTGCTGTTTGTTGAAGATTATCGTTTATTATACAACATAGCTCAACTTTCTTTGATCTTATGAATGTATAGTAGGGCCTCGCTATGCACAGCATTTAGTCGTAACTTAAGATTATGCCACTTGATAGTGCAAAGGTTTATTTACTCCTCTGCCTCCTGTAAATACAACATGTCATGCGGGAAGTGTCAAAGACTGGCTCGGCGTTTCAATATAGTGTTACTAGAATAACACCGATATATCAATTTCTGCACAGCACAAGGCTTCTCCAGAATGTGCTTCAACTAAGACAATATACCAGGGAAATTGTTCTCTGAGACGAAGTTTTTGTTTATTCATATCTCAGCAAACAAATTGCCATGCACAGCTACGTTTACTACAACGCATTGTACGACAACACACCGACTAATATTTTGGGTTTACAGCGAAGCTGTAGTATCACCCAGGTGCACCAGATGTCTATACAGTCATAAAACCATAACGTCATAAAAAAATATGCTATGAAACACGACAAAGGAGGCTCTGGCGTCAGAACTTAAAGAAGGTGGCCTGGGGTGTGAGGGACAATACACCGTTTCTGTCTAATTTAAAACACATGGGCACAAACACGCACTCACGCACACACCCACGAACACACATACGCACAGTAAACGCATAACCACGACATTTTTATTAATAGTTACGCTGCATGATTGTTTTGTAAACCTGTGGGATTCTTCATTGGTTTTCACTTTTTTTCCTTTCATTGCCGCTGTACTGTCTGAAACCGTGAAGGGGGCACCCAGGTAAACCTGATACTTTTGGCCGCAATTTGATACACCTGAGATGTTTTAAAAAGCATCAACTAATACAAACATACTTAGACTTAAAAGCTTAGCTATGTCCGTCAGTTGCACTGCAGAAAAATACATATAAGTTTAACTTATTTAATTGTTAATAAGTTCAGTGCAATTTTTAAGTCCAGTGTGCAATTGAACTTCAGACACCCGCTTGGCATTACACAGCAACATATTTTTTCAGCTACTACTGTTAATAAAAATAAATAAAATAAAACAGTCCTTATTTCTCCGGTGGGTTTTGCGTATGTGTATAACTGTTGTGACACCGGGCGTGGCGCACAACAAAGGATGATCGAGGCTAAGCCACTTCACCACATACCAGGCCGGCGAGCAAACAAAGGCGCTCAAAGTTAGGCTGCCTCGCGCTACTGTTTGTGCATACGTGACCAACAACAATGAGCACGGCGCTTAACAAAGGATTGCTGGAACATTCGAGAGGCATCCGGCGCCGGAAGTTCCAGAAAGGACCGTGTGACATCTATATAACGAGATTGGGCAACAAGTTAGATGAGTTATGGTTACAGACATAATTCGTTCAGTGTGCCAATGAGTGCGCCACAGCTGTGTGCAGTACCGTTGTTGTGAAAGAGACGTCGCGTCGAAGTGAAGAAATTTCAATGAGTTTTGAGTGATCGTATCGTCAGAGTTAGTGTTCGAGAGGCATAGAAAGTGAAGAAAGAAGTCAATGTTACGAGAAGTAAACAGTTTTGAGTTGTAATATCACGAAAGACTGTAGACTGTGTCAACGTCAGTAGAAGAGAACTATGTTTTTGTGCAAAAGTTTAGAAGCAAGATAAAATAATAGAAAAGTAAATGGTGTGATTTTGTCATTTTGTGCGTTTTTATGTGAGGGTGTGTATGGGGTGGGTTTGGGAATGGGTGGTTGTGTTGGTGAGTGGGGAACGGGTGGGGTGGCCGGATGAATGGATGGGCGGGTGAATGGACGGAAGGATGGATGGATATACCTATTTAAGCTCAGGCTATCAAAACCTTCAACTTCGCTTCGCAAATATTCAGCTGCAACTGATTCGTAACATGTTCATTTTGACTACCCTCAAGTTTGTGCATGTTCCGATAAAATCTGAAGTATCGACAGATGTTCTAATTATTGAGACTTTTATTATGAATGTTTTGGCGAGTCTCGATCTAAGTTGATCTGAATTTTGTACCAATACGTGTGCCGGTAAATTGTGTCCAAATTCCCAAAAAGCTCACGTAGCATACTATGCACATAACACCACCTTGTATTCCTCAGCGACAAATATTCGTTTCGTATTTCAATTGATTACACATTTGTACAGTAAAAGAATGTTGCTGGCAGCTTTATGAGAATTAATATTTGTATTTGATAGGAATTTACGTCTTAAAAGTTGAAATTCAATTAACAATAACTGCGAAATAATTTAAGGAACTGAGAATAGGTTTGGTGGAGCGTATCTTTCTAACTTGTTTCGAGTGGTTGGAATTTTTAATTAATTCCTGCGTTAGCAATTTGCCATTTCTCCACTCTACACGCTGTAAAAGACGAATAAGATGCTAGTTTCCTTCCCTATTACGTCAAGTCACGTATGCAGCAGCCTTTCCTTTTCTGCTGGTCTTTTTCTGCACTTGTAACTTTCATTATTTCCTAAGGAGAAACTCTTTCTTTTTAATTCCTGCTATAAGGAAGAATAGGCTAATATAAGAAGGAGGAATAATGAATAAATCAGAAATAGAATTGTTCCTGTGCAAGCTGAAGAAAGAGGAAAAAGTAAAGGCAGCAGGGAGGAAAAAAGATTAGCAAGTGAACAAATACAGCGCCAGGAACGGTACGGGTGGTTAAACAGAGTTCATACTTTTCACTGGCTGTAACACGTGTATTTACCAAGCACGCATTTCCTCCACATTCAGCACCACAACAGAAACGCACAATAGACGCACATAGTATATTTGTTTCCTTTTATGCACATGCAAAACCAAAGAGCAATAAAGCTTTGAAATATAGCAACTTTTTTGCTCCAAATGTTTGAAATTTAACCAAGCGAGGTAGTGCCACAGTAATTTGTGTGTGTGAGTGTGTGTGTGTGTGTGTGAGAGAGAGAGAGAGAGAGAGAGAGAGAGATTATTACTTAATTATTATTAATTATTTTGTTGTTTAACGACGCTGTCAATTACCAGGATCACATCAGCGTCGCCGGTGTGCCGGAATTTTGTCCCGCAGGAGTTCTTTTACATGCCAATAAATCTACTGACATGGAGCTGTCGTTTTTAAGCACACTTAAAAACCATCGGTCTAGGCCGGATTTGAACCCGCGACCAGAGAGAGAGAAATGCTCAGAAATTGACAGTGAAGTCATTCTCCTTCTAGCTTCCCAATACTTGGTGACTATGTCAGGATGCATGTTCAAACCTTGGCATGATTCTGGATGTTCTATATTCATAATTTCTTCTTTGATACACAGTAAGCAGTTTTATGATGTTGAAAGAAGGCCAATCCTATAAGGATAGTGATGTCCAGTTATGAGACGAAAGGTGGCAAAGATTATCTTGATAGCTTTCGAATTAGTTTAGGATTTTGTGTAATTTGTAGCCACTTTTAATTCAGCTTTTCCTGTGTTATTTTATCTATTCTTCTGTTTACAATGACTTTGATTGGTTCATAAGGAAATGTAATATTTTATTTGTTTAATTTGGGTCCCTATTTTTGCCAAAAACTTTGTTTTTCATTATCATCCACACCACAATGAAATGGAATCCATTGTAGTACGTTTTTCCTCAGTTTACCAATTCATTGATTTTTTTATATTTATTTCTTTTTTCTCTGCATTTTAGGAAGTGTTACTATTGCTTGTATAACACCTTGTAAGTTTGAAAGAATAACTATATTCTTGCATCGATGCTGCCAGGGAAATATATTTTGCAGTGTTACATAAACAGCTTCTATTTCTCCATCAAAATTTGTGGTATAAATGTAATGTGAGTAATGTAAACGACTAGCATTTGGGAGGAACCAAGCTCAAACCCCTGGGAAAAGTTCCACGAACAAAGGCATTTTTGCGGCTACTATGTCAATGCTAGCTGAATAATTTGATCTCATAATTCTCTTACGATACCAGAATTACTGACGCATCGCATTCATAATATTATGATCAAATGATGAGGGATATGTCAATGACGGCAAGAAAAAGCTTCTGTATATTAAAATCATTGCACAGTGTTATACGCATTGGTTGGATGATCAGCTAGGCAATGTAATATTTTGTCTTGAGTTCATTAACGAGTTTCACGGTCAGATAAACACAATCCTGTCGCAAAAACGGTCGGTAAAAAATGCAGTCCACATGCTAGGTACCCGAAGAGGAATGTCAGCGTTTAGAATTTCCAGTATGTAAAATAAGCAGTCAGTGTCATTTACTTTAGGCTTACTGCTGTAAGGTCAGTAATTACAAGTAATACTGAAATATAGCCTTGACTTTAAGTACAACATTCTTGAAGAATACCTCGTTTAACCGCAATTCCCATTACATTTTCCCAAGCTTTGCACTGGCAAAATTATTTATTACCGATAACTATGATTACAACACTTACACTTACAATTTAGGCGTTCACATAGGATTTGGGAAGAGTAAACACAATAAATAAATATGTGCCTGGCGCCAGCTACAGCTTATGCAACACAAAGCAATTAATAGGTTTCCTAAGTGACGCAAAGCGTAAGAACAAAAGCATAGTTAGTTGCCATATTTCACTACTATCGAAACTTTCTCAGGGATTTAAATCACCTATGTCACCTGGTTCCCTTGCGAGATCCTAACTGAAAATCGGCACCAAGAAGAGACATGTTTACTTGCGTCACACAGCTTTTAGTTGGCTGACAACGGTAGACACCTTAGGAAATATCATTAATAGTGATACTGAAACTAAGGTTAAAGAGGCGAAAACGAATTTGCCTTCACCTACTCCTTGCCGAGCTATGGCGCATTCATGTGACTGAAAGAAACCTCTAATATTTGGCTACCCGAATGAGGGAAAGGGAAATCCTCAATGCTCAAGACGAAGAAGGTAAGGCAGAGCGACCAGGTGACGTCATGAGCACATAAGAGACAAGGTTAGCTTCCCAGAACTTCCCGTCGATTTCAAATTATTTCAGATTTTCGCCTTAAACTATATTTTAGTATAGCACTTGCTGACTTGATAAACACTGTTAGCTTCTTCGGTATCTGATTACCCTCCCCATATGGAGGACCTACAAGCCTGTGCATAGGGTTAGACACCTGTCGGGAAGCAGACGAACCTATGGATCGGACAGAGTGAAAACCATGAGGGGGTGATCAGCTCAGCACCAAATATGAGAGTGAGGAAGAAATATGAAATAAGGCCGGCGAAATGGAGGACTAGAAATGTGAAGATAGAGTATTTGGTGGAATGAGTGGCGGAGAATCTGGAGAAAACCCTCCCAGATGCTGCTTCGTCCACCACGAATACCACATGTGGGTCCCTGGGATCGAACCCAGTGGGACCGCCTTGGTGATAGGCAAAAGTTCTAAGCAGTCGGCCAAGGTGAAGCCGATAAAACTATTATATTCACTGTAAAATGTTTTTGAAGGTCTTTAAAGTGCTCGTCTCTCAAATTTTCTCACATCTTTATTACAATAATAATGAGTTGTGACTAACCTTTGTTGCCATTTAGTGTAAAACTGAGAGCATTTAAATGTTTAGGGTGTGCAAATCTGTATGTGAAAATGTTAGTGAAGACCAGATGCCCAGACATTTCCAATTCTGCGGGACAAAATTTGGAATATTGTTATTTATACATGTAAATAATTCCTTTGAAGCTTTGTTGATACACGTTGCTAAAAATTCTTTGAAAGGAAGGAAGTTTTTATTACTTAAACCAGCGTGCCAAATGCTTTTAGGGACAACAGCTTTTAAAAATGTATTACAACCTATCTCCTAACCCGTATAACTGTTTATTCACTATTTTTCTCCAGCCTGGCTTATGTTTTAATGTGGCTCTAAGGTGTTAATGCCGGCAGTACATTTCTCAAGCTCTCTCCAAGACTTGTGCATTCCGAGTGGATAAATGGGTTTGTTAAAGCAACAGAAGTTTTCTACTTGGCTTGCTTCGCTTAACAGAGCTCTTACTAATGTCTTTTTTTGCTACCATCATCTGCTAACGACTTCCCTGTGTCTTTAAATTCATACCCCGGTTTGTGTTGCTCGTGTAATATTAAGAGTAGCTGTGAAAGCCTTTGAGATACAAGTAATTACTCCGAAAGCAGTGTAAACAAATTCCAGTTAAGTTACTGCTTTGCATACCACAAGGAGCAACTGAAATTTAGAGTCCTTTGTCAAATAACTATAGTAAATTTGAGTTTAAATAATATCAGCTGTACCTAAACGACCGCTATCCCTGAAATATGACCATTTACCTATGAATAAACGTAGAACAGCGCGAATGTTTTGGTGGTACACTTTAGTTATATGTGCCTTTATAATTATACAACCTTTCAAAGCATGTCATATAGTGAATCCCTGGAACACTTACGGGGTGCATATGCACCCCACATGCTTACTTAACTGTTCATTCCGTAGTGCAGTTGGTAGGGCACTTACCTCTGGCGCGGAGGACCCGGGGATTTTTGCCCCGCTGTAAGGTCTGACACAGGGTGCACTCAGCCTCGTTAGATCCCGGGGAAACCAATTGAGGAGCTACTTGATGGATAAGTAACGGCTCGAGGTCGCGAAGGCCGCATAACTGGCCAGAGGGGTGTGACTGGGGCGCTGACTACGTCCCATTCTCCAGTACTGCAACCCAGCAGTGACTCCTGTAGTGGGAAGAGGTGGGGGACTCAGCGGCTGGGCGGCAAGCCTTGGCCCTGTTCATCGCTGTACTTTCCTAACGCGACATAAGCATTATCGCTGTCCTTTAGCTAATGATTTTGCTATTGTACTTTGACTGGCGAAGGCACTGTAGTACGTCATCACCCTGTATGTGTTAATGGCTGGCATTTCCAAGTAGCTAGAAATGTTTCTGCGTTGCTGTGGCATTATTGTTGCATACTTATCACTTTTATTTCTTACAGTGGTTCAAAAATGACTTTTACAGTGGACAGTCCCACATTCAGTGAGAAAATCTGAGAATCTTTATTAGCCCTCCGTCAGGCGCAATACCTATTGTTACGTGTTCGGGCGCAATATATCTGAGAGACACCACGTACATGTCTGCCTCTGTGCTGTCTGAAATTCCTCCTAAATGTGAACGATTTGTATTTTATTGTGTTTTAATTATGTTATTTTTATATAACCAAATTTTATTTTCAAAGTATTACAATACATCATACTACATTTCAAAAACATGATTTATGTAAGTTGCAGAAAATAAACTAATACTGCGAGTGTACAAAATGTGAAGGGGTAATTATTCTTATATTTGAACATAAAGTTAACAATAAACATCATCAGTTTTTATGAAATTATAAACATTATTACAATTAATCAGTTATTTGAACTAAATAATTGTATGTGCGTGTGTCTGTTATATACTTGAGAGTTTTCACTGCAAATTCTCAGCACACTTCTTGCAAATCTGTCCGGCATGCTCTAAACAAAGGTACATTTCACATTTCTTGCAGCAGTATCTTGAAAGTCGCTTCTTTTTTGGTCTACAAGGCAAGTCTTGTAAACTTTGCGCTTATTTTCAGCACAAGGACCTGAAGAATCTTCATCACGGACTTCTGTCGCAGCTTCGCAATCTGTGTCACTTTCATAATCAACAAAATCTTCATTACTATCTTCATTTTCATCCCAGAGTATTGCCAGGGCTTTCTGTAGGTCGTTAGGTTTACACAGATTGAACACTTCTTGCTTCTTAGACATTATGGGACGTAAAAACGTGACCAGCAGAAAAAAAGACCACAGAAACAATGAGGTACGTGAGCGGGCGCAATGTATCTCACAGATACTTTTGCTTGATAATCGAACGAAACAACAAGCAGCTGACCAATAAGGAACCAGGAAGTGCTACAGTGTGTTTTAGGAAGCTACAATGACTTGCATTAATTTCGCATAAACAGTTGCGTCATATTGTTTAAAAAAGCGGGAGAGGTATCTCTCAGATATATTGCGCCCGACGGAGGGATAGATGATATTCGTGGTGAAGAAAGCGATACCGATCGAATTTTCATCAGAAAGTGAGAATACTATGTACATTCGGAGAAAGATAGTGAATTGAGTGCGGGAGTTAACAGCAATGAGAAACCTGAAAAGCCTTAAATTGAGCTTCAGCTTTTGGCAAGAATGGACACCAATGTTCTATGGAATATAATAATAAGCGTCAGAATGTGCCGCAGCAAAAAAACATAGTCCTGCGAATTCCAGGAAATAAAGATGCAGCAAAGTGTATAACCAATGAACCTAAAGCATAGAAGTTTCGTGTTACGAGAATTGCTGAATACACAAAGAACTAAGTATCCAAGAATGTAACATCCAAAATCCTGCCAACATATGGAATGGAAATCCTTGCCCTTATTGAGCTTCGGTAATTTTGAAATTCTTAAGCTGGGTCTCAAGAGCGCACTTAGTGATTTGTTTAGCACTAAAGTGTTCATTTGCCTCTGAAATGATTTGGAAAACCGATCTACAACGCTATTCTATCGAGCATCACGCCATTATTGCTTTCATCGTATGGTTTCCTCTTATTTCTTCATATTATGACATCCTGAAATACAAGTAAATAAGCACTATTGCTCTATGCAGAATTGTCGATTGATGTGTGTATAGAATTATAGTTTTATGTCGGGAAGTGTTGTATTTCGTTCTGTTCTTCACTATAAAATCTTCGGCTGACATAGAGGTTATACTGAATCTGAGTGCACTTCGTTTAAGGTTGCATGTGTGCTGATAACCCTCTTTCGTCACACTATTAATATAATAGGAACATTATGTAAATTTCACCCAAAAGTGCTTTGTTTGGAAAACCTCAAGACGAATGTAATAATTAAAGTGTTAAAATGGAAAACTATGTTGTACTGTTTGGTTGCAAGAAATAATTATTAACTTGAATTCCCCTCTATAACTTATACCTGAAACTCGTAGGATTTCCGTGGCTCAATGTGCAAAATATGTAAATAATTAAGTTGTTCCACCTTGGTTAACCCTAGGAACGCCAAGCCTTATTCCAGAACTTATACTACCAACGGGGCTGGGGGGGGGGGGGGGGTGGGCAGGAGTTATTTTATGACCACCACTGCTAACAAAGTGTCTAAGCAATTTTGAAAACAAATTTATTTTAAATTGGGAATTATATCCTGTAATGTTTATAAAGGTAATATTTAACGTTGTTTAACTATTTCATTTTTACTTGAATCACTTTATACTGACAAGGGTACTTTATGATCACCTTGACATTTCAGTGTTTCTAAAGAAAACAACAATGAGAGTGTCGGAACAGTTACGCAATTCAGTAGTAAAACCCGTGATTTACAATAACCATTAACTGCATACTTTAATCCAAAAAATTAAAAGACAGTTAAAAAGAAAAATACAGAGGCTGGTAATAAAGCACCCCCCCCCCCCGCCGGCAATGCTAAGGTTACATTTTATGGCCTTAAATTATCAAAACTCGGAGCTCCACTCACGTCATTGAGTTAAATGAGAAGAATCTTCCTCCTACTTTATGTTTCTATCATTATATCACTGTATCTTGCTCCATATCTGCTGTCAGTCCTTATGCCATTCTCTCTTCGCTTCTGTCATTCTCCCCCTCCCTACATTTCTGCACAACATACAACCTCAGAAAAAAAATATCAGATTTCATTTGGAAAACATCGAAACCCTTCACTTAGGGTGTGTTCGCACTGTAAGATTTAATGCCAACCTACGTTCCTTTTCAACATTAAATGACACGAAAATGGAATAAGTTTGCACGGTCGGAATCTGTATCAACCTATTCCTTTTCTGGGCAGTAGTTAATTGCAGGGCTCAGAGCCATAGTGGGTCATGTGCCACCTTTAAAAATTGGAGGAAAATAAGGCCAAAGTTCAGTTAATTTCCCAATGTATTGAACATTTGTATCATAATGTAGCATTAACATGTTATTAAGAGCATAATAATCTACCCTTGGAATATATAAGTAATATATAAGTAATGATTACTGGACATTACGGTTTGTGCTTATACATAATTTAATACCAACAACTTTCAATTATTTGGAAAAATTAATTATTTTGTTGTTTAACGACGCTGTCAATTGCCAGGATCACACCAGCGTCGCCGGTGTGCCGAATTTTGCCCCGCAGGAGTTCTTTTACATGCCAGTAAATTTACTGACATGGAGCTGTCGTTTTTAAACACACTTAAAAACCATCGGCCAGGGCCGGGTTTGAACCCGCGACCTTGGGATCGGTAGGCCAGCGTCTAACCAACTGAGCCACCCAGACCGACAATTTATTTGGAAATGGCCCATTTTGGTTCCGAAGTAATTATACAAATAGAAAATAATTTAGTGGGCCATCTCTATTTTTCAGTACATTATTATGAACTTAAGGACCATATAAGAACATACATTATGAAAATTACGCCAGAAGAACTTATTCGTGCGAATGGAATTTCATCTAACGATGCTAGGAATGTTTCATTGCAGTTGGACACCACTTTCAACACAACTTCTGACAAGGTTGGTAGCCATAGTGCATGTTAGTAGCACTCTCAAGTAGTCAATTCTGGTGTTTTAGAATGAAAAGTCCCAATGTAATATAAGTATTTAGTGCGCAGAACAGGCATACGTGTGATCCACAATAAAAAAAATGTAAGGAACGCGCTGTATATGAATATGCTTTAACCATTATACCAGAAATAATGTACGCTCTGAAAAAGGAAGTTTATTTTATTAATGAACTCTTTTTTATGAATAAGAAGTATAATGCAGCCAGGAGTTATGTACACTTTTACTGTCTTAAGGTACTTAAAATGCTGTCATATTCTTATGATTTTAAAATAAAAGTTATCTGTATAAAGCTTCAATTGCGTTCGCTAGTTGTAGGCTTCGGTCGATAGTATGAAGCAAGTTCTCTCAACGGAGCGAAGAGAGAACCCCCAAGAGAATTTTAGTTGTCCTATCGAGCGCGGCCTATAAGCCGACAAGTCGACAAATACAGGATAGACGCTGGCCGTGAGCGCTAAGTTTATATAATTACAGCATTTGTTGCATTAGATTTCTGACAAGTATCTCGAAAAACAAAGAAATGTTGTTCCTAAATCCCTTAAAGAGGATGTGAGTAGTGAGAGATTTCACAAGATCGCTGCAGAAGGAAATTGTTAACTCAGTTCCGGAATATACACGAACAGCGACACTTGCGGAGTGAAGGCGCTTTGCAATTCAGTCGATAATCCCATCTCCACAGCGATCATGGTACACCAAGCATAGATCTTTATCCCCTATTCCACTGATGGAATGTGTTTTGGGGAAAATCTCGCTTGGGCAGTGGTTTCCAGGGAAATTCAGCAATATCCATCTTTATGATAATCAGCCATGCTTCCTTTGAGATATATTTACTTTTCCCGATGTATTTTCACCAACAGGGCCTGACTTAGTTATTTTTATTATCAACAGACTGAAGATTATATATAATGCATTTCCAAATCCTAAGAGAATTTTAGTTTATATACTGCTAAGTTTATTTTTTCGCGCATCAATTATGTATACCCATACAAGATCAGCGGTAGAACTTTCAAACTGCGGTTTCTCTGTTGTGATCATAGGGAAAGTTGAAAGGAAAGGACTTCGAATATATTACTGGTTAACGCAGAACAAAAGAACTAACTTCCCGTACTGCACTACAAGGCAACCTGTAATAAGGCAAGCATTACCATCTGGTTTTTAGTCGTGTAATGGTTTCTGACCAAAATAATTTTCACTGTGGTATAAAGATCGCAGTACATATTTTAGGCACTATTTACAATAATTTTGAATAAATACCAATACAGCATTATGGTTTTAGTGTCGCTTAGTCTAAATATACTAAAATTATATACCTATCAACGCACTTTAATCTGCATTTTTGTAGCAACTACACAAATGAACTACTGATTTAGTAGATCTCTGCCATTTAGTAACAATGTAATAAAATAATAACAACAACCACGGCAACGACAATGACGACGACAACGACAGCGACGACAACGACAACGAGAGTAATAGTAATGATGATGATGATGATGGTGATGCTGATGATGCTCACGCTCACGGTGACGGTGACGATAGTGATACCGATATAATAATAATAATAATAATAATAATAATAATAATAATAATAATAATAATAATAATAATAATAATAATAATAATAATAATAATAATAATAATAATAATAATAATAATAATAATAATAATAATAATAATAATAATAATAATAATAATAATAATAATAATAATAATAATAATAATAATAATAATAATAATAATAATAATAATAATAATAATAACAATAACAATGACAATGACAATGACAATGACAATGACAATGACAATGACAATGACAATGACAATAACAATGACAATAACAATGACAATAACAATAATAATAACAATAATAATAACAATAATAATAACAATAATAATAACAATAATAATAATAATAATAATAATAATAATAATAATAATAATAATAATAATAGTAATAATAATAGTAATAATAATAGTAATAATAATAGTAATAATAATAGTAATAATAATAGTAATAATAACAATAGTAACAATAGTAATAATAATAATAATAATAATAATAATAATAATAATAATAATAATAATAATAATAATAATAATAATAATAATAATAATAATAATAATAATAATAATAATAATAATAATAATAATAATAATAATAATAATAATAATAATAATAATAATAATAATAATGATAATAATGAGGGTGGTGGTGATGTGACGGTGACGGTGACGACGACGACGACGACGATGTGATGATGATGATGATGATGATGATGATGATGATGATGATGATGATGATGATGATGATGATGATGATGATGATGATGATGATGACCACAGTTCACTAATAATTTTCGTTGCTGATCGAAGCGGAACGTTTCTGAGCCATATGCACTCGTATTTATGAACCTCGGGAAAGGATGAACAAGCAGTTGTTGCCGATCTAAAATGTTGAGATTCCGAGGTATGTACAATCTGATATTTTTCTCAGTGGACAGTGTACGAGCAATTCTCGTAGACGCTGAAAACAGGGTTTTTAGGTACATACAGCTCCATTATCTTTCTCACTAGATGGTGCAACTGTGATTCTCCTTGTTGCTAGTCGACAGGATGTGCTTTCGCTATTGTTTGCTGTTGTCCAAGGTTCCTGAGTAACTGCAATAGTGTTTTTGGCTCCATATGCAAGTATATTGGGGATAACTAAACTCATCCTCCAAATATTTCATTCACACATTTGCACACCGTGGATTTTAAACACTTTCCTTTACCATTAACAATATTAAATGAACCGTGGTGAAGTATCAAACACTTAGTTGCAGCAGTTTCATATGTTATTGCTCTGAATGGGGTGTATAATTCATTTTATTTAGCTTCCTCCAATATTTTAAGCAACACTTGTTGTTATAATTATTACCTTCAAATTTCAAAACGTTCGTTGCTCCGGTAGTGGTATGAAGGTAATTGCGATGGCAATTCACCACAGCTTAATCTCCTAGATAACGTTAAACACAAGAATTGATGAAGTACCAATAATTTGAAGGGAGTAAAATTGCTTTAAAAATTGACAGGATTTACGGTAGTTTCAAAAAGACCAAGAACCAAGGAGAAACGGAACTTCCCTATATGCCTTGACGATGGTTGGTCAAACAGAGCACGAATGTAGTGCATTGCAGCGGTGGTTTCAGGCGTGCTACAGCCACGGATACAAAATGTTGAAGGTACCGTACACCTCTATATAGGAAAGCTGCATGTGCAGTACTCGTGAATGCTGCAATACATTTGCAGCATTTATCAAAAGGTACAATAATTCTAAAGCTCTTTCGGAAAAATCAGAAAACGGAATAAGCAAAGAAAAAGAAAAAAAGAAAATATTTGCAGGATATACCGGTAGATAGTTCGCAAATCCCTTTTTACTTTCTCTACTACGTATCGTAAGTTGGGGAAGTAGTGTACTCGACCCAAGCATTCGATGTCGAGATTTCACCAGAAATATACGTTTTCAGGTCCCCTGAATAAAAACATTTCAGAAAAAGGTCCGCGTGTCTGCGTGTCTGTCTGATTGTCTGTCTGTCTGTCTGTCTGTCTGTCTGTCTGTCTGTCTGTCTGTCTATGTACAGCGTAGTTCAAAAACGAAAAGGTGGTTAAAAATCAAAGCTGATATTTAAGTTTAATATCTTCCAAGGATGCGACACAAAGATTTTGAAGAAAATTCCTCTACCTTAAACTGCCCTCTACATGGAGCATTTTTCAAGAATTTTGATTTTCTCAAAATGGCTCTAAGGATACAATTAAAATTCCGTATGTCTGATATATTTTTATGGGAAACGAAACGTATACTTTTAATTTTCAGGCTATGGCCAAAGCCATAAGAAATTTGACTATCGCTCAAAGCCTATTATATGCCCATATTCCCCTTGCACCTAAAAGAAAATCAGCAATAAGACAATTTCTGCAAATGCTCATCTCAACTAACATTAAGAAAGAAGGACAAGGTTTTGTAAGAATAGTTAGTACAAGAGTAGAGAAAGTCATATGAGTGCAACACATCAGATTTTTTATAATTGTATCTTAGCCCAGAAAATATTACATTTGAATAACATATCAAGTACGTGTTTCACCTGGAAGCTTCCAAATATAAGATATCTCTGTTGCATTCTTCGAAGTGAGCAAAACATACACAAAGATCAAGTTAAGGCTGAGGAATTGAGACAAAATGGGTGCGTTTAAACACGCAACACGAAATCTTTGCTGTGCACTTTGTCTTAAATAGCAACTAGAGACTCGTCTCCCACCAGGGAGCCCCGACATTGCTGTGAGATTTAATTAGTGACTTTACCGAGTGCATCTGTTACATTTTGCTAAGCTACTATCGAGATGGAATTTCTCTCAGCCAAGGTTGGTGCGGTGCTGGGGAAATACCGTCAAGAGGAACACAGGCCGTATGCATATTACGGAGACACACCAGGTTATGTCGTAAATTACATTAATCTGGGAAGTGGACCAGGAGCTCCCAGTGGGAGGCAGTGCCGTCGTGCTAGTTGCCTTCTGCTGTTCTGCTCTTACCGTTGTGGTTAGAACACCACGGTGCACCTGTCTACCATTTCTTATTCACGTCTGATAATGGACGAACGCGTTATAATAAATGTCCACGACAGAGAAACCACTATTACAGCCCTTTAGTTATTCTTGGTACCACACAATTATTTGTTAAATGAGAAGAGCGCGTTGTGGATATACCTTAAAGAAGAGGAAGCTTTAACGGGATGGTAGCCTGTTCTTGACCCAGGTACTAGTGACTTTCTTGGAATAAAGGGCATCAGAAGAAACAGGAAAGGGAATATAGCCACACAAATTCATGATTCTCCCTCATCAGCAGTAACACCTCAGGTTAAGACACAAAACAATAAAAATGTTATCAGCATTCAGCATTCTTGTGCTTACTTTGAACACATTAGTGACTGCAAATTCCTCCGCCGTAAACTGCCCTTTATATGGAAAATTTTTCGGAAGTTTTAATTTTCTCAAAAATGGCAGTAATGATTTGATCTTTTATGACAAATAAAATATGTATTTTGAATTTTCTGGCTATAGCCTATATAGTCCTGTTTACTCTGATGACTTTTGCTTAAATGATAAACCGTAAGAGATAGACCAAACCTTACTATACAAAAACTAGATCTCGTTAAAACACACAAGTTATGGCCAAGTGTATTTTTGTGGAGTAAACAATTTCGGAGATATCCCTTGATATTTGTGGAGCTCTGTAAGACGTTTTCACTTTTTATGTCTTGGACGTATAAAGAGAACGGAATTTCAAACTTTTCATATAGCGACCACTATTAAAACATTTGACTATCGCTCAAAGCCTACTTCCTTGTACCTACAAGGAAATAAACAATAAGATAATTTCTGCAAAGGTTTATCTGGACCAGCATGAAGAAAATGGAGGAATAAGTGTTCGTAGGAATAGTTAGAATAAGAGTAGAGAAAGTTATGCGAGTGTAACACATCAGATTTTGTTATCTTATCTCATCATTCAAATTAGTCATTCGTTTTGTAATACAACTATTTCACCCGTTTTCATTTCAACACCACGAAATTTGTCATACTTTCTCAGAATATTAAAATTCTCAAGCTTTCCCAACAGTGACGGTTAAATATTGGTGCTGATAAGTATGATCTCTAGAAGCTGCAGAGTTCGTTTATATTTGAATTAATTATGTTTAGCATCAAAACACGGATGCATTTAGTAACTGCATTTTGTATGATGTAGTTACCTGAAAACAACTATTAAACTATTCATTTACCTGAACTATCTCTCTAATATCACCGATCGATGATTACGTGCAGACTAGAGGTCCACGGATCGGAACTTCAATGCTCTAAAACGAATCTTAATACCACTTCTTCTTCTTCTTCTTCTTCTTCTTCTTCTTCTTCTTCTTCTTTATTCTATAGTTACCCTACACGTATGGAGGACATATACCCCCCAGGACTTTGAAGTGAGTGCCTGGGATCAGATGCCTGTCGAGGAGCAGACAAACGCTTCAAAGTAGTCTGAAGCCTGGTGTGAAAGTGAGGAAGCACATGATATGAAATGAGGAAGAAACGGTGAAAGGAAAGGTTATAATCAAGCAGTTGATGGAAAGAATGGTGGCGGAAACCGGAGAATCCGGAGAAACCCTGTAAATTATGAATTAAAAAACTAACATTCCTTTGTTATTTTGGGAAGACTACGGAATCAAGATGTTCCAAAGAAGGACCATTCAAAATATTTAGCATTGGGAATAATGCCGTTTGGATAAACGTATAGTGAAATATAACCGGAAAGTCGAATCAACTTAAGCATTTCTAACTAAACAGTGTGATTCCCATGTGATAAAATTCGGTTCTGCGTTCCCTAAAATTTCAAGTGTAAAGGTCAGCTACATCCTGTAAGTTATGTCAAGGGCGACACCATATTTTAATGCTAAAAATGAATCAAAAAACGGGATGACGTGTTCCATTCAGATGGTTTTCTCCATCCTCTATCATTCATTTTATATAGCTTCTAGAATTATTCCTGCAAATGCTCATTCTTCTATTCACATCAGATTAATTGGAATAAACTTTCACATAAATAGTTTCTTACACATTTTATTATTGTTATGAAGGAGTAGGCGATATTCAAATCATTATAGTATTGTCGCTATATATCGGTCTTGTAAATCCATGCTCCTTCTGCGACATCGCGAGAAACAACGATGGTGGGCAGTAGTTAAAAAAAATCATAAATTTTATAAAAACTCAAGCAAACAACAGAGGTCTCATAAATGATTCACACAATAAAAATTAGTTTTAAATAAACTGTGTCTTTTAAAGAGATAATCATTTTATTCGCGTAAATCTTTGTTTATCTCTTACCAGTGTACGAAGCTCCTTCTGAATGAGGAGGAGATCACAAGAAACTCCCAGAAAATGTAAGAACCAGATAGCAAATTTGGTGTTTATTTAATATTTCGCTTCTAAGTCATGTCCTTCCATCGACACATACACATACACCTTTCCTTAAGTGTTTTTATTTTATTCAGGGTGCCTAAATTCCTGCATTTTTATGAAAAATCCACAAGCAATATTTAGTTGTAATGCAATAATTCCTCTACTTACCAGGTAAATGGCAGAGAAAGTGAAAGTGTGTGATCAAAACCATACCTTGTTTTCTAAGATTTTAGTCAGAGTATAGTTTCCACAACAACCTTTGTTTATTGTTTAATTGTTTAATTTGTTTATTGTGAAATTTTGAAAATCTACAGTTTTCATTGGATTTATTTGAAATTTAAACACAACAATCACTGTATAGTGAGGAGTAACTGTGCTAAATTTCATACATTTAGTCAGATTAGTTGCTAACATATTAATATTTTATTATATTTTTTTAAATATTTGTATAAATGGTTCCCAATGATGCAATTTTGATTTGAAAAACTTAATAATTTTCAGTTATGTCCTGTATTAGAATGTTAGCAAATTGATGAGATAATTTTTTAATCTTGTTATTAGTTTAGATAAAAATAAATTTTAAAGTTTAAATTCATAATTTTTTTCATTTAAATTTCGAAATGTAAATTTTAATATTTAATTACTCAGCAGTTATTCACGTTATGAAAAAATTATCTCATCATTTCTTTTTAATGTTATTTCTAAGCAGATACACCAAATTCCATGCATAAGTATTGAAAATTGCATCATGTGGAGCATTTTAAAGAGCAAACAGTGCAGTCATAGCAAGGATAATGGAACTGTATGGATTTAAATGGACATGACCACTTACAAGCAATCAGTTAGGCGGCCACGTGACATAGTTAAAAAAGCATTAAGGCTATAAAAAGCATATCAAAACAAAGCAGAAGATTTAAACTATTTGATAAAACAAAAATCCATTTTTGACAATTTTTGAAATTTTTAGCCTTTTTACACAGGTGGGTATGCTTAATACGAAAGATATTTTGGCATATTTTCCGTAGACTAAAGCTAACATTCCTGACTCTAGGGCAAAGAAAGAATTAAAAGAGTATATATTGTATACACTTTTAGAATTAATAAGTCCATATTGTTCAAATACTGTAAAAGTAGTATTTATTATACCCACCAAAGTCGTCTTATATATTTGTAATTATTGTCTACCATTTTAAAATCATACGAGTAGATAGATTTATTTTAGATGCGTTATTTATTTTTAACATGGAAAATTCAATGAGTAAATAAGAGCAAACGTGCAGGAAGGAGCACATTCAATCAAACCACAGGGATTTTTGAGTATTGTTTATTCATTAAAGACTATTCTGAACAAGCTATCTAAACAAAATATGAGGCAAGAATATATCACCAATTCGGGATTATAATTAGAAATACGTTACTAATGTATGCAAATAATTATGACAAATGATATTTCATTGTCGCAAGAATGAGCATTAGAATAACTTCTAGACCCTTATGTGACTCATCCCGCAGTTTTTAATTGAAAGGAAAGGAATTTTAAGTGTTTGAAATTTACATGTTTTGATTTTTCACTTTTTAAAGGCATACCTATATCGCATATGACGAAATCAGGAGGATTTTTAATTCCTGGAAGGCATAATATTAAAATATTCATTAAACAATTCTAGGCTAAGTAAACTACAGTGTAATTGTAATTTAGTGCATAGATAGATACATAAATGAATGAATACGTGAATGAATGAATATATTATATATAATGCTTCTCGAAAGAATAAGAAGTTCAAATATTATCCCCATTGAATAAAACCCATTTTATAAGTACAACTATTAATTTACACAATTTCAAGGCAATTAGGTCGAAAATATGGCCACGGTTTCTTTTGTCTTGATTATTATAGGAAATAAATTGTTACAACACAATAAATTTATCTCACTAACAAAATAATTTTAAAAAATGAGAAGCGAGTTTTATGTGTAAAATCCACTTTATTCAAGTTAGCATACATTAAACTTTCAATTTGGCACATCATTCCTCAATATTAATAATAAATTATTGTGTCAGTTTAGCCTAACACTTAAGCCTTTAGTTAAGCAAATTATTGATAAAGTATCTGGTAGTTCAGTAAATGCATGTGTTAAGCTCTCGAAACCATACCACGGCGGATGGCTCAGACGGAAATGTGTGTGGCCCACATCCGGGAAGTCGCGGGTTCGATCCCCGTGGCTAACACATGGACTTTTTTCGGAGGTTCCCCCGGGTCACCAGGCGAATGCTGGGAAGGATTTCCATATCCTCCAAATTTCCTGTCCCTCCATATCATTGCATTGATCATTTCATTTCACCCTTCATCCCGTTAGGTTTCTTTCAGTGTTGGAAGCATCGGCGAACGTCGCGGCAGCGGCACGGCAGTGGAAAGGGATGAGCTCTGGAAATCTTTTCCCCGCATTGGAAGGTGAACTTACTGGTTTCCGGACCCCCATGGAATAGTACAAGCCCGAGGGGGCAGGGGTGCCGGCTTCCGAGTGCCGCGGCTCCCTTGGGAGTACGAACCCGAGGGTGGGGGAGGAACTGGGAGGTGATTCTAACTGGAAAAAAGTAGGGACCCTGCCCTCTGGACTGTCGTGGCAACGTTCCGGCCGCCCTTAGGATCCATTCGTCTTATCCATCCTCCCAAGTTGCCATGGAGTCACAGAATCTTTGAAACCATGCATCGAAAGTTTTACTGGATATTAATAAAACATTCTTTAATTTTACTCATATACCTTTAAAGAATATCCAATAAAAATTTACGACAAACTGAACAAAAGTTGCAATAGGGGAAGATTTTAAAGTTACAAAAGTATAGGAAATCAAGATTACGAGGGTAAAGTTTTAAATTTTCCAGCACAATTTGCACACAGGTGCACGTTCATTTAAACAACGGTTTGGGAAATAAAATTGCCAGAAAATCAAAACCCTGGTCTTGCGTTACAGGACATTTTCATAAAATGTTTAAAACAGCGATATACCTTCACATAAATACCTTTCCACTATTGTAATAATTTAAGGTCATTGTTTACGCAAGGTTTGAAGGAATTCCTTACCAAAATAACATTGTGGCATATTAAAGGGAAAGGCATACCGCCGTCTAGAACCAAAGCTTAGAGGTGACAGATTAAAGCAACGGCACGCTCACTCCCGTTGACAAGGGATCTGCATCCATGAATCTAATTTAACGCCAAATAACTTTAATTATTTTGTATATCGCATGATGGTCTTAACGACAGGCTCCTTAATGTTTAAATCATCGCATGCTAATATCGCATTTCAGATATGGGGATAGTATAGTCCGTAATTACAGTGCCAAAGCACGTGAGAGGCACAGCCTCCGGAAATCCCTTTTGGGATTTTGGCTACTGGGAGACTCGTTAAAAATAAAAGGAGAGCATCACAGATAATTACACTTACTATAAAAGAAGTTTCAGATGATTAGTGAGACTCTACTCGTAAACTGTCATCATATGACAAATTTAGCATGGTTCAGAAAAATTATGTTGCAAAGCTAAAATGAAAAATAATGTGACATGGAATAAGTAAGAACTCTATTCTATCATGTCTTTTTTACTTTCTCTACTACGTAGAGAAGTAGAGGAAGTATTGTGTTCCACCCAAAAATTTGATGTCGACATTTCACCGGAAATACATGTTTTGAGACCCGCTGAATACAAAAATAAGCATTTTTAGAAAAAGCTTCGTGTGTGTCTGTGTCTGAGAGTGTCTGTCAGCCTGTGGACAGCATAACTCAAAAACGAAAAGTTGGTTAAAAACCAAAGCTGGTATTTAAGCTTAATGTCGTTCAAGGATGCAAGACGAAGATTTTGAAGAAGATTGCTCCACCCTAAACTACCCTTTACATGGAAAATGTTTTGAAAATTTTATTTTCCTGAACATGATTCTAACGATTTTGATTAAAATGCCATATGTTTGAGACATTTTTATGAAAAATAAAATGTATATCTTGAATTGTCTGACTGTGGCCCCTGTAGTCGTATTTACTCTGGATAACTTTTGCATAACTGGTAAACCCTAAGAGATAGACCAAATCTTACTGTACAGAAAATGTAGAACTTGCTAAAGTACACAATTTATGTCTGAATAAATTGTTTGTAGAGTGAACCATTTCGAGATATGCTTTGTTATTTGTGTGAGTTTTGGAGAACTTACACTTCTGTCAAATGCAACATCGTTATTCACTTTTTATATGTTAACCGTCTAAAGAGAACGGAATTTGAAAGCTTTAAAAGATTTTACTATCGCTCATAGCCTATTTTATTCCCATGTTCTCCTTGCACCTACAAGGAAATAAGCAGTAAGGTAATTTCTGCAAATGTTTATCCCAACTAACACGAAGAAGATAGAGGAATAAGAGATTGTAAGAATGGCTAGTATAGAACTAGAGAAAGTCATGTGAATGCAGCACGACAGATTTGGATCACTGTTTCTTCTTATTCATGCAGTGGGTGGTTAGGCGAATGGCTACCTCCTTACCGATCGATCTTCAGGTTAAGCAGCTTTGAACTTGGTCGGCACTTAGACGAGCGACCCTCCAGCTCTGGCATAAGCTATATGGGACATAGCATAATTAATTAGGGAAATGCATCCAAATGTATATTGGAGTCCTAGAGCTTAACGTGGAACCTGAAGCAGGATGGATTATGTTATGTCCCACATAGCATATGGGTGAGGAGGGGGGGGGGGGTTTCAGTCGTCGAACTACCGACCAAATTTTATGGATTTAATTAATTGATAATTAAATTAATTCTTATTTGTAAAACCTAAGCGCTTATTCAATTTTATCCATGTTGTTTAATGTTATTGTCTTAAGTCATCAATGTTCAATTATACTCTGATATTTTCATTTCTAGTACCGCCTCTGATCTCCCTTAAAATTTCGTAAATAATGCTGCTTCTGTAGTTTTACTTTCTTACTTGTGAAATGTTACCATACGCACCGGCACTAACCTCAATAAGACAATATTCTCCTTACCTCGGGCTAGTTGTAAATTGCGACCGTTAAGGAGTAGTGGATTTCAAACGGCGGTAGAGTTTGAAGTGTTGGGGGACTGAAGAAACAAGCAATGTAGACCAAGCGCGAGTGTTTATATTAGTGCGATTGTTCCGGTGCATCATTTTGGCATGAAGAAAATGAGTTGCATTCACGTGACTTTCTCTACTCTTGTACTAACCATTCTTACAAACTGTTATTCCTACATCTTCTTCGTATTAGTCGAGATGAACATTTGTACAATTATTTTATTGCTTATTTCCTTGTAGGTGGAAGAGGAATATTAGAATACAGTAGGCTTTAAGTGATAGTCAAATCCTTTAAATCTTTTGAGAACCTGTTCTCTTTGCATGCTTAACATATAAAAAAACGAACAACGATGTTCCATTTCACAGAAGCTAATAAAATTTATTTAGACATAAATTGTGTTTTAGCAAGATCTACGTTTTTCGTATATGAAGATTTTGTCTATCTCTTACGGTTTACGAGTTATTCAAAAGTCATCCAGTGTAAACAGGGCTACACAGGCTATAGCCAGAAAATGCAAAATATACATTTCATTTGTCATAAAAATATGTTTAAAATAAGTCATTTTAATCAAAATCATTACAGCTATTTTCAAGAATATCAAAATGTCCATGTAAAAGTTAGTTTAGAATGGGGCTATTTTCTTCAAAATCTTTGTGTCAAATCCTTGAAGGACATTAAACTTAAATACCAACTTTGGTTTTTGATCAACTTTTCGTTTTTGAGTTATGATACCCACCCACAGACAGACAGACACACACACACACACACGCGCGCGGACCCCTTTTTAAATTTTTTTTTTTTTTTTTTTTTTTTTGATTCAGAAGACCTCAAAACATATATTTCCGGAGAAATTTCTACGTAGTAGATAGAGTAACAAGCAATGAACGCCGGGCGGGAGAAACATGTGAGTATTTACATTAGTGCGGTTGATCCGGTGCACGACATTGGTTTTCTGTAACCCTAAGTACATCATTTTGGCATGAAAAAGAAAGGCACTTCTCCTAGGAGTTAGCAGCTATTTATACCTTCATAATACATTAGAAATATAGAATAACCCTCCTTGAAAGAGTTTAGAAGGCTTTTGCATGGATTGTGTTCCATATTAAGTGTTTCATTACAATTTAAGAAAAGCATAACAACGGAAAGGCCACCAGATCTGATTATGAAAAACATAGGTATCGATTCCAACTTGAAAAATGCACTACACTCGTATCACATCACCCCTCTACATTGTAGGAACTGTTACAAATTTCTGTAGATGACCTTCAAAAGCGCAGAGCCTCTACTAAATCACAAGCCCATGCTTTGCTATTAAGCCGACAATTTGGCGCTCAGATATAAATATTTTATTCCGAATTTAAGTAGCTTACTAACTGTAAAGAGGATTAAGCTCTAAGCATGCGTGAAAGAATAATAATTTTAGCTCAAGCTTTATACCTATAGCTGTATTACGAACACATTTATTTCGAAATGCAACGCAAAAATTAACTACTCTCGCGCGAAGTGATCCGTTTCAACACAACGTTTCAAGTAGTTAGAGTAGCATTATATGAAGCAAATAATGTGTAAACTTTATGGCTCTTTCTAATAGTTGCAAGAAGCGAATTAAATTAATAGTTTCTATGAACTACAAATCTACATTATTTCCCATTCGGAGTACAGAATAAAGATAAAATGTATTTCTATAGATGTGTCCGTAGACGTGTGTATATAGGCAAACCTCCCAAGCTACTCAAGCAAATTTCATACTTACTATTCCACCATTAAAAACACTGTTTAACCGAGACATTGGAAATTCTGATCAGGACATCTCTATGTGGGTTCTAACTTACGATATTTTCGCTCAAGTCAGGCAGTTGGTTTGATACTTTGCCGACGGCCGCGGCGCGCAACAAAGGATGGTCGGGGTCAAGCTACTTCTCACCACACACCAGGCGCAGCGTGTATTAAACGCGCTTATGGTCAAGTTTCCCCACTCTATTCACGCGAGCAAACACATTACTAACAACAATCAAGCGGCAGCATAAAGGGCTTTCCAGAGCATTCGAGAAGTGCCAGGCAGCCAGCGTGTTTGCAGAGGTTGGGGAACGTCATTATCGGTATAAAACTTGTGGAACGCACGAGGGCAGGCATTTTTTGAGCCGGTCAGTGTGTCAGTGAGTGCGAGACAGCTGTGTGTGTATGTGTGGCACAGATATTGTGAAAAATACGTCACATCAAAGTGAAGTTTTAATGAGTTTTGAGTGATTGTATCATCAGAGTTAGTGTATGAGAGACAAAGTGAGGAAAGAAAGCGAAAGGACTGGGTCCAGGTTACGAGAAGAAAACAGTTGTGAGTTGTAATATCACTAAAGGCTCTAGACTGTGTTAACGTCAGTAAAACAGAACTGTATTCGTGCATTCAGTTAGAGGAAGATAAAGTGACCGAAAAAAGTAATTGGACTGAAGTTTTGTTATTTTGTCACGCTGGTGTCCGAAGTGGGTTTCGTCGAATTGCCGTTTTGTTACAATATAGAAAAAATGTGATGTGTTGCACTCATATGAATTTCCCCACCCTAGTACAAACTATTCTTACATAAACTTATTCCTCTATCTACTTCCTGATGATCGAGATAAACATTTGCAGTAATTGTATTATTGATTATTAATTAATAATTAACTATTCATTTATTAATATGAATGTAACACGGCAGATATTTTTAATATTTGTAAGCTACAAAACTGCATATCAATAGAATGAGTATATTTCAATACCACCAACCACTGTAGTTTATTTTTATAGAAGACCTACTAACTGTTCCTACAAAAACTTATTTTTTTATCTTTTTATTCAATTACGACAAGCACTTGCAGAAAGACTCATTACACATTTTTTATACGTAGAAGGGAGATAGAGGCAGCCGAATTGATAAAAAGTGTTTATAAGTGGGTCGCTATATCCAGTCCTTGAAATACCAATCTCTTTTCATGAAAATGCAAGGAACAACTGAATAACGACAGCACTATAAACAGAAAGTAGATATTGAAAAATGAAACCAACAATAAGGGATATCTGGGAAATGACTAATTCCACTAAACAGATTATTTAAAATAACTATATGCATTGATGTCCAACCTTATACCAAAGAGGGGAGGGCGGATTTGACTCCACCTGCTCTTCGTTGACCTACGACGCATTCATAGAACTCAACAACAAACCTCTCTAATGCTTGATTATCTGAATGTATCACGGTGAAATACTTCATATATAAAAGGTTTGGTATCGCTGATTATATATATATAAGAGAAGTGCATTTGTTCTTGTATTAGGCTTTGATCTATCAGTTACCATTCACAAAAAAATTAAACAGAAATCTTTCCGAATGCAAAGGACTTCACAGGTCATTCCCATAAATGTATAGGTAATCACTTTTTTTTTTAACGCAAATATTTTAAGTATATGGCATTTTAATACAGGTCGTCAGATTTATTCTTGAGGAAGTAAAAGTTTGGAAATTCTCTGCTGAAAAGTTATTTGGGTATGGAGGGGTCTTCTTGAAAGTATTCTGGTTGAATCTTTGGAAAATAGTTAATTTAAATACCAAGTTGGTATTTGTGTAGCATTTAACTTTTGATTTACGTTGTTCTCTGGTACAGGCACAGGCGCGTGCACACAGCTTTTTTTATTCTTTTTGTATGTGGAGAGCATCAAACCATGTATTTCCTGTGAAATCTATGTATTAATTTTTTGGGTGAAATAAAATAAGTGCATCCTCTGCCTACCAGATAAATGATTAAGAAAAACTCAACACGTTATTTACGCTTATGGAGTCCCTTAACAGACCCTTTCAGCAATGATTTGGAATTTTGATTTGTAAGCACTATAATTTACGCTAGAGTTTATTAATTAAAACACTAGACTTAAGTGTTGGCTTAAGTTATAAATAACTACTCATTTTTCCTGCTTCAAATGCCTTTAAGTATACGCTTATGTCAGAAAACTTGTTTTCTTCTACCTTCATGAAAACTTAAAACAAGCGTGCTTCCGTTTTAATTGCTTTCATTGAGCGTAAAAAGTCAGTGCAGATACACGACAGCACATCCTTGAGGATAAAATACTTCCAGCGAAGCTTTCATTCCAGTAATGCAGTAGCAAACTTGCGACCGGCTCGGAAAACGAGCGCTAGTCTACTCTAGGACAGCCGTGATCTCCCTCTAAACGCTTAGTTCTCTTAGCCACACTCATTACAAAATGAACACCTATCAAAAGTTGTTTTTTAAGGTTTTCCCATAAATCAGTTAAAGGTAGAAGTAAAGTGTTCAAATATCGGTTCGTAACCCTTACTTCTCTCTCCCCGCTGGTTTAAAGGTGACCTACATCTCTTTCATTCAGTATGTCGTTTTCCGGCGGCGCTTCAATCCAGAAAATTGGTAAGGTTCTCAATGTAATTTTGGAGGTGTATTCTGGGGTTGTGAAGAGATACTTCGAACTCCGAAGTTCTTCGTGAGATAGGATGTTGATAATATGCCCTATTCGTTAAAATAGATGTAGTTAGATATACTGGCTGTGAATAATCAAAGGTAACCAATCAACTATAAGAGCAATGTATTATCGCCATCAAATAACATAGAGAATCCAAAATGAAGGGTGGCGGGACTACAATGGCGATTATAAAAAATTGACTTAAACAATGTCTGGAGGAGAGGTAATAAAAACAAAGTGTCGTGAAAAAGAGGCAAAAGATCGCGTCGCGGTAGAGTGGTTGGACCATTCGCCTCTCACCAAAGCACCCTTGGTTCGATCCCAGGCAATTGCATTTGGGATTTATAGCGGACAAAGCGGCGCCGGGACGGGTTTCCTCCAGGTTCTCTGGTTTCCCCCGCCATCTCATTCCGACGGTGCTCCATCTTTATTCCACGTATCACCAGTGTCACCACCTGCGATGTCGCATTCAGTAAAAGCGGATGTTAAGCACTGTCAAAAAAAAAAAAAAAAAAAAAAAAAAAAAAAAAAACTACCACTATCACTACTGTATTTGTCTCAAGAGTTCAGCTATGACCTTGTGGGACACAAACGAACCTGAGATATCGTGCCGTTGTTTTTTCCTCTCGCGTCGACATTTAACAGCCTGCTTCAAAAGCAGCTTATCCTTTCTTTCCTGGTACAATGAATATTACTCGAAAGAGCATCACGAATATATATTACCGCATAAAACAAAGCTATAATGATGATACTTTCAGTAATATCACTAATGAATTATGGTTATTAGAGACTCAAAAACCACACGATATACTAATGTAGCAACACTGGCAGTGTTTACAACTCAACTGCCTTGTAGACAGCAATTTGGAGCTGCTGGCGTTACTCTGTTTACATCGTACCAAGAAGCTCCCCACCCTACGGCGCGATTATGCGTTCAATGACATTCTCCTGAGTTAATGACTGTAACACTTGTTGGCAAGATCCCTTGCAATCCTTGTCACGCCAGTAAGCATTCATTACTTATTACAGCCTTATATATTACGAGATACATCATCATCGGATGCTTGGTGTGTAATGCGTGATGACGATTCAAAATGAACGCTTCCTTACTATGAAGTGTGAAATACTATTTTTAGTAAACCTGTAGTTCTTTGACGTAGCAACTAACTTGTTGCTATACGCTTGCTATATATGTCTATAACATATTTCATATTTGCCATTCCATCAAACACGGCAAGCCAGGGGCGCTTACTGATACCATTTTCAATCTTCATAACATCAAAACGTTACTCGCACTTCTTATAGTTCATGATCCAGAGTTGTGCATAAAGAACTACAACAATCCTACGATTTAGCTACCTTGTACACCATAGGTGGTAGACTTAATGATTGAACCAGGCATTAGTCGTGGGCAATCTGACAGATCACGAAGGGACATTTTAAATTATATCTCAGTCAGCATTGACAGTATTGCGTTTACATTCCCACTATTCTCCTAGCTCTACCGTTACAACATATTAGTGTGAGTCACATGTTCCTGTTGTTAACGTCGTTTGTTGCAGCAGTCCTTTTGATCTCGTAGATCACCGCGACTAAAGAGGTAAGTTTGTATAATTTAGTATTTTGTTCATTAAATCTTTTGGAATGTTCTTATTATCTGTAAAAGAGGAAGAAATCAATTACATATTCCTATTTTTTTTTTTTTTTTGTAACATAAATCGAGAATGATCTGTGAGGCCGCTGCAACTAAAATGAAGCAATTTGTTATTTTTCAGGTTTATAATGTATCCAAACAGAAGATACAATCCAGACAAGGAAGATGGTTTAGGGGAGGTGCTAAGTATGTTACCATAAGAAGAGGAATCTCGCAGTAATGTTCACAGTAAAGAAGAATCTGACACAAACATAAATGCTCCACATGACCAGAGATTACAGCAGGAATGGGGCGAACAGAGGGTTGTTGTTCTTGTTGACGACGATGATGATAATGATAGGAACTATTCAGGTGAAGATTCTGGTGTCAAAAATGACATGTGACATACCAGAAAAAATAGTATTGTAGTAAATTTCTGGAAGTAGAGAAAATATCCAATGGAAACTATTAGAAAACATTATAAAACATAAGCATGAAACATTACTTCATCTTCCTGGGGTAAAAGGTGATGCGAGAAATCTAAATGATATATGTGATACTTGAAAGCTTTTCATTAATGACAGCATACTACATATTATTGTTCGGTACACAAACCAATATATAGCAAACATATAAGACCAATTCTAGAGACGCTAAACCAACAGACCTAATAGAAATAAAAGCGCGAAAAAAAGACGACGACTCGTACTTGTGTCTTCAGCATTGCAGAAAGAGCTGATTGTGAGTCCATGGATGAGCAAGATGATGCATGGAAGTGTTAAGATTCTCAAAGTCTGTGTTTAATTAAACAATTTTAATTTGGTATATGCCATCCAATTGAAACATTAACCCTCCGTTAGGGGCGAGTCCTGGTAGAACACCGTTTGTCGCGCGAAGCCTAGTAGGCCCCTACTATATTTTTGTACTTGTAAGCTTGTATTTAATTTTATTTTTTCTTCATTCTCATGTGTAGCTTCATTTAGCTTACACATACATGGTTTTTATTAACATTCTCTTACCAGATTGTAGCGGGATAAATCAAATCAATTGCTAAAGCAAATTCTTAAACAAAATATTCGCCAACCGATCATTCCGTGTGGCAGGTAGAGGCGTGTATCAGCTAGAATTTGCTCCAACTCAGGGTAAAACCATCATTAAGGTGACGATGCAGACAATGCTGAACAAAAGGCGAAAAATCCTTTTGTGCCTTTTGTTAGGCTAATAGGGACGCCATGTGCAGTGAGGCGGAATCCCCTTCTGGAACTCCCGCCACAACCAGGCATTCCTATAGGTGGAAATTCGGAAGCCGCGCGTACAATATGAATTTCCACCAATCACTGCAAACTGCGTGGACAGAAGGTAAGGGTATA
>CM060962.1:73790475-73802975 GCA_030765045.1 Tenodera sinensis | reverse complement strand
GGAAGTTGTCCATAAATGATGAGCTTATAAGATGTGTTTTAAGTATCAGTGCTTCATGAACGAATTGCTCGACTTAATTAACTCTCAGTATAGTAGCTCCGTCCATCACTAGAGCGTTGAAAGACAATCTTGCTGTCAATAACCAACAGTTGTAACAAAATATAATTTTCAACTCACCTGGGAATTTGGCGAACTACTCAACCTTTCAAATTATTATTCGGATTAAATTGGAGCAAGGACATTTCCCGATGAAAAAACTATTTAAACACACAAAGATTAAAAATTGGGATGTTATCATTTGCCCTATTTATGCATTTAAAATACGAGCAGTTCTTAATATATTTATCAAGGAAGGAAAATGTAATCTTAAGCATACAAAGATTCAAAACATAATTAGTTTGTGATGGATAATGTAATCTGATTTATTAATTAAGCATTTCAAGCCTTCGCTCACTGTTAAAATTAAAACTATTTTATTTGAACATACTTTTAGAACTTAGTGACACCTTTACGCAATGTCTGCACGTACAAAGGCAACAGACGAGCCATCTCTGGTTAAATCTCACAGCAACATGTGGGAATCCGTCTTCAACAGAAGATATTGTATCTCGACTGATACGCTCACCACAATCAACTATATACCCTTTGTGCGTTACATTTTAATATCTTCGCAGCCTCTCTAAATGTCCTTTCCTCGGAAGCGGTAAAATGTAAGGAATGTTTATCTCATGTCCACCACCAGTTACCGGTTTATATCGCACTTAATATGTTATCTTGTACGGTATACTTTTCCGTTAGCCAAAGCGGACAGTCACTACATTTATTGGTTACGAAAAACCACTTTAGTAATTTATCTATACGATATACCATCACCGTTTTTTAACTAATTTCTACAGGTATTTCTTGCAGAAAATGGTATTACGCAGTAATCGAACAGAGTGCACCAACGTTTCTGCATTTGGTATAGGATAGAGAGATAGTATAGACAAGGTTCGGAGGGGTTCTTCGACCTTTAGAAGATCTTTTGTGCCTATTCCCCTGAATATACAAGATAAGGCGGCCCTATGATCAGAAGCATAAAACAAACTTTGGTGATCTTACAGGTATTTATTTACAATTTCAAAACGTACTTTCTGAATGCTAACGTTTGTAAACATATAAAGTGTTTCATTTGTGAACTTATAATTTTACCTATTAGAGTATTGTGTTTTCAGGTTGGTTAGTACCTTCAAATAGGCGTGCTACAGAAAACATGACACAGAGTGGGCGGAATGGCTGTTGTAACGCGGTAACGAATGCTAATTCGGAACTGTGTTCGAATACCTTCTGCAAGGCCAGTGACCTCACATCATCTAGGACAGTGGGTCGCGCATTTTGGAGTGAAGCAAACGGATATATCTCTCAGGCGTTGTCATTTCGTGGCGCAGTTACAACCATGCAAATACATAAGGTAGTAAATTATGTCACTGGTTTGTGGGAAAATTGTTAGACGAAGAGAAAAAACAATTAAAACACTGACGAGGATACATATTAAAATAACATTTATCAAAATATCTGCACTTATGCCCCTGACATGTTCTATAGAACCGATGCATTGCGATGCATTTCAGGAACTACAATAGGTCTGGAGGTCACGAAGGTCAGCGTTCTGGCTGAGGGTAGGATAGTACTCATCACATTTTCTCTCCGTATCGGCTGGATAATCGCTCACTGGGTTGACAGATCAAGGCCTACAAGGCCTGTAGTACCAGAGATTAAGTGTAATTTGACATTTTAGGCACTCCCAGAGCATATGACTTGCAATTTATCACTGAAACCTTGGCAGATGAGTCCGCGCAGTGCACCGAGAACTGCCATTACTTTTGCAACGTCGTTAAACAGTTGAGTCAGCTTTGTATGAAAAAGGAACTCAGCTAATATTTAAACCATCCGCGTTTATAAAATTCTCGGTTTCCCTTAGAGACGCTTTATCGCAGGAAGGTAGTGTCATAACAACGGCCACTACAATAATGGAAGCATACTGCTTTTAATAAAAACAATCGTGAAACAATGTCTACACCATTCTGCTCTTCTCTTTCTGGCATACAGATTCCTATTTAAAAATCTGTAACTGGATTCCAGTATTAGAAGAATAGGAATACAAACAGCTTACCTCTTCTAAAAATCCGTTTATACGCTATGAATAAAGGAGACAAGTAATGAAGAAACGCCAGTCTTAATATAAAAACGCATAAAACTCCCTCTGCTGGAAATAACAGGTAATGAAGGAGAGGAATAAAAAAAGAACAGAAGCTCATGTACTTATCTTTAAAGCGAGCAGGGCCAATGAGGACGAGGACTTTTTTCTTTCCATCTTCTGCCGGCGAAGATTAGAGCAGGACGGTGGAGAGGAGATAAGAGCAACCATTACTAGCTATCTAACAAAAACAGTCTCATAATTATTCGTAGCTATGTAAAGGCTGTGAAGCAAACCTCGGCATAACACTGCAAGGCAAAGCAAAGCAAGGAGTGGAATATTAACAAATTAGAAACTGGTCACGGGATTCCAAATAGGGGTTTGTGTTCCTGTGCTTCAAGTTAGTAAAGGAGCTGCTTTGAAGCTTTTTGTCCAGAGGTTCACAAATGTGTTGTACTTGCACCGTTTAAATCTACCACAATCTATCCTTTGATGTTTGATTTTATGCTATAAATATTACTACAGCAAAATAAATAGGAAACCTTATTTGGATCTGACGTTCTATAAGGTTGTGTCATAATTTCGTCCCTCTTGCTCGCAAGTTCCATCTATAACGCCTGAAAACCCTGAACACTCTGTACACTCAAGTTATCGTAGCTGCCTAACTACCCCTATGACTTAGAGGTCATAAACCAGACTCGCTAATGGATACGTCAGTGTGTGTTTGTGACTGACGTTGGCTGGAACAGCGTGAACTTGTGTTTACACGCCATAGAAGGCAAAAAGGAACATTTCCAACATCTTATGCTGTTTTACTATCGTAAGGGCAAACCGCCTCTCAATACTGGGAACGATTCGAGTATGTCAACAATTGTTTAGTCGATTTCGAGCTGGGAATTTCTCCCTAAACTAGAAAGTTTGGCAACTACCCTGTCGTAGCTGTCCTGCGGGTGAGATGTTTCCCATACGTTTTTAGTGATTGAAACGTAACGAAACGAACTTATGAGACAACCTTTATTCGCACGCAATTCTGTCATTTGACAGCATGGAGTACAGCATGCGTTCTCAAGTACACAATACTGGGTTTTAATTTCCACGCAATTTCTTTACTTACCTGCATGATGTAGTGTAGGCTTCGAACCGTTACACAGCTATCGTGAAATGAGGCGATCGCAAGTTACCTGTCACATGATCAAAGCGTGACGTCATTGCGGGAGTACAGTGACAGGACAAAACACACTGTCTACAGTGCATACTGTCTCTTAGAATGTGTTTACTAGTTCCACACAATAAAATAACTCACGCACAAAAATCTAAACATTAACGTGTTGCTGAAGTGGCATAAAAATCTGGGACCGAATATTTTAGTGAAAATGGGGACAACATTGAATTTAAGTTAGGCAACAACTTTATCTATAACTTTCGTGCAATTATTGTGCCTAGCCTTCTCTGTGCAGTGTTTATGTAACACACTGACCCCTCCCACTTCCTATTGTCCAAACTCCGCAAACTTTTCCCTGTATGAAGGTTCGCTCCCTAGGGTATTTATACTCAATGGACTGAGATTCACTTCGCCAGACACTTCACAGCCCGTTTAAAAGTGATAGTTGTACGCACCGAATGATATTGCTTTGACAGTGGTGTTACGCAAAAGTTCCAATTCTGTTGTAAAGCCTTTCTATGTACAGTTATGGAAAAAGTCTTCATACACCATTGTTTACGTAGAATAACTTCATTTAATAGAACTAAAGATCAAAACCAGAGTTGATATTTGGCAAACTAACAGTAGTATGGGGTTTCCTCCTGATTCAGTATGTATAAGAGGATTAACCAAATCAGTATTTTACAAAAAGTAAATAAACATTTTGAACCGGATGAGAAAAAGTACTCATACATTCAAAGAAAATGGCAATTTACATAAATATAATAGCAATGTTAATACTTTGTAGGCATTTCTCTTCTATGTATCACTTCTGTTAATCTATTTGACATGAAATGAACCAGTTTGGTGGTCTCTGAGATTTTTATTTAATATTTTGCCATTATTGTGGTAGATATTGAATAGAGCTGTCACACTTCGTATTTCGTGTATTATGACCACTCCTTCAAGTGTACTACAAAGATGTTCAATTGTATTAAGGTTGTGCTCTGTGCTGGAAACTTAAGAATGTGGGGAGTATGGTACAACTACCACATAAGAACAAATTCCTTTGCATGATTAGGGTCATGTTTTGTTGATGATAGCAATCTGAGCCGAAGTGCAAGCTATAAAGACTTTTCTGTAGATTTTCCTTTAGGATATTTAAACACCGGAATCTATCCAATATTATCTACAATAAAAACAAATTTCCCAATACCATACATCCCCATAATATAACTTCTCCACCACCATGCTTCACTGCGGTTTGTGTAGTTTGAGTTCAAGCTCAGTATTTGGTCTTCTGCACACCAAAATTCTGCTATCATTTACAAATATGTTAAATTTACTTTAATCTGTGAATAGTACTTTGTCACAGAAACGTGTGTTCTTGCTTATATGCCTCGAGCAAATTCAAGTCTCAATTTCTTGTTCATATTGCTGAGTACAACTTTCTACTTAGGTACTCTAGCTCCATAATCGGGGCTACTTAGAAAATAGCGAATAGCCCTTAGTGTTGTTTCCTTCCCAAACTCATCATTAACAGGTTCAGGCAATGCAGAAGCTGTCAATTTACCATCTTTTTGACCATCCTTATTAAGATTTTATTTTTCGCTTTGCGTTAGCTTCTGTAGTCAACCCTTATTTCACCATTAATGACAACACTGTTTCTCTATATCGCGTTATTATGGTGTGCACAGTTTCCTGGCTTCTTCCAATAATATCAGCAATTTCTGAAAATTATTTTCCTTTTTGAAATTGGCACATAGCTATTTGTCTTCACAATAAGGTATTTATTTTACCTTTGTGGCCCATTTTTCTGTTGCATGACGTTTACCACGTAACAGAACCAACACGTAGGAGGTGCAGGTTTTCACTGAAGGCATTCCTTGCTGCAAACAGGTCGTTAGTGATTTCTGTGTTTACATTTCTGGTGGTGTATGAATACTTTTCTCCTGTCAAATAGTGCCAGAAATGGGGTTTTGCAAATTTTCTTGAAGCATGATTATCTAATTTTGTAGACTAGCTTATCATTACACTGTCTATTTAATTGTGTATCCGTCTTGTTAAAATCTTAGCGCTTTTATTTAATTTAATATGGAAATATCAGTAATCAATTTAAATTATATTACTGTATGAATACGTAATTTCACGACAATGCTCCGTTTATTACTTTCTATACTACATATACAAGGTAGGAGAAGTGTTGAATTCCGCCTAAAAATTTGAAACCGAGTAGACACATGTTTTGATAAAAAAAAATCATTTTGAGGAAAAGTCCTTGTGTATTAGCCCGCGTGTGCCCATGTGCATGCGCATGTGTGTCTGGTGAACACAATAATTGAAAAGCGAACTTCGTACTTAAGTTCCTCGTCCTCCAAGCCTACTACACGAAGATTTCCAAGAAAATCTCCTCAACATAGGAGAATTTGAATGGAAGATTTGTCCAACATTTTGGTTTTATCCAAAATGGCTCTAACAATTTTGATTAAAATATAAAATGTTTAAGATATTTTCATGACAAATGAAATTTATTTCTTGAATTTTCTGACAGTTCCTTCAGAAGTTCTCTTCATTTTGGATGACGTTTGCATAACTGGTAAACCGCAAGACAGACAAAATGTTACTACACGGAGAATCAAGAGCTCGTTAAGACTTTAACTTTATCTCAAATATTTCTTCTTTCTCAAATACAAAGATGTTATTCGCCTTTTTATCCTTGCGCATGCAAAGGGAGCTGAATTTCAAAGACATCACATAACGACCAACTTTAAAAGATATGAGTATTGCTTAAAGCCTGCTGTACTTCCACATTTCCTTTACACCGACAGGAAGATTAGGAATAAAATAGTTTTTGCAATTGTTTGTCTCGATTAACATGAAGTAGATAGAGGAATTAGCGTTTGTAAGAATAGTCTGTAAGGTAGTAGAGAAAGTCAGGTGAGTACATCTCAGATATTTTTAACCATGCTGCTATTAACATCTTTGAATACAACTATAGTGAAATGGAAATCAATCTCAAGTTGGCATAATTATGACCTCCGAGAATCTTCGCAATATATTGCACACTACTTAGGAACAGAACAGAGTTTATCGCCCGTTCCAACCGCTCAGTCATAGCATGAAGGGAACTTGGTATCACCTGACTCCCTGCATATAAATTCCGCTCCCCTACCCATACGCTGTTGTGAGACGTTGATGTAGGTTTATTGTTACTCGCCTTCTTTTGCTTCCATAATTCGCAAGAAACCTGAGGGAGGGACGGACGGAGGGAGGGAGAGAAATATTACATAAATGTTATAAACCACAGTATTAGAAACTTTATTTTGTACTTGAAAATAAATTCAAGTAAATAGTATAATTAAATGAGGACCAAAATCAACCAAAATAAACGAAAACATCAAGGTATCCAACTCCAACTCACTTTCTTCACTACCAAGCAGGTTTTTAAACCACATTTCAGCCATTTTACTCAGTGGTATGGTGTTTTCAGTTCAGGTTCCGGTCCGATTTCCTAGGAAAACAACTGAAAACTGAACTGAAAGGATCTTAACGTTTCAGTTCTCAGTTCACCTTTCAGACTGAAGAAAATCTAGGCTTTAGATAGTGACGCCTTCTAGGCGATAGTTGTGTTTCCTTAAGAGTGAGAATGTGCAGTCATAGTGATGTAACAGCGCTGAGTCTCCCCAAGTTCACCGCGTTAGAGATATGCAATAGAGGTATTTCCTTTACATTGCTTGAATTTAAAATATATTTTATTATATCACCGATATACTCTATTTTAATATTGTACAAATATTAAAGTGAAATATGCTAATTATATTCTTTCAAGTATCACAGTAGTTCCATAAATAATGAATCATAGTGATAATTTCAAATTTATGTGAAATCAAAACAAGAAAAAACCTAATTTGATAGCACTTCAACAAGCTACAATGTAAGAATACGTGTAGCAGTTAAGAAAACGGCGAGCCAGTATTTGGTTTTTATGGAAAATTTTATGCAAATAACACAACTATTAAACAGGTTCTAAGATGCATATTACGCTATATAACTGTATTAGTTAATACCAATGGATTAAATAAATTATAGCGTCTAACTCTGCTAATACTATATAGTGAATAACTCACAGCAAATAAGCTGGTGACTGAAGTGCGTCCCATAGCTACTGCCAATTTTCGGCTAACTGTCGCATCTCAAATAAACTGATCGTGGGGAATTGTGGGCAACTGGCACACTTAGAGCCACTTAACATGTTATGTTCAACAGATTATTTTTACTTTCCGTACTACGTATAGTAAAGTAGAGGAAGTATTGTATTCCACACAAAAATTCGATGTCCAGATTTCGCCGGAAATATATGTTTTGAGGCCCTCTGAATAAAAAAAGAAGCATTTTTAGAAAAAGGTCCGTGTGAGTGTGTGTCTGTGTCTCTCTGTGTCTGTCAGTGTGTGGACAGCATAAATCGAAAACGAAAAGTCGGTTAAGAACCAAAGTTGGTATTTAAGTTAAATGTGTTTCAAGGATGCGACACGAAGATTTTGAAGAAAATTGCTCCACCGTAAACTTTCCTTTAGATGGAAATGGCTCTAACGATTTTTATTAAAATGCCCTATGTTTGGGATATTTTAATGACAAATGAAATGTATATCTTGAATTTTCTGGCTATAGCCCATGTAGTCCTATTTACTCTGGATGATTTTTGCATAACTGGTAAACCGTAAGAGATAGACAGAAATGAAGATGTTGCTAGAATACATAATTTATGTCTAAATAAATCGTTTGTAGAGTGAACCATTTCGGCAGATATGCCTTGTTATTTGTGTGAGTTTTGGAGAACTCATACTTCTGTCAAATGGAACATCGTTATTCCTGTTTTATATGTTAACCGTGTAAAGAGAATGGAATTTGAAAGCTTTAAAAGATTTGACTATCGCTCAAAGCCTACTGTATTCCCATATTCTCCTTGCACCTACAAGGAAATATAATATACTTTCAGCAAATGTTTATCTCAACTAACACGAAGAAGATATAGGGATAAGGGTCTGTTAGAATGGTTAGTACAAAAGTAGGGGAAGTCATGTGAGTGCAGCACATCAGATTTTTTTATTAGCAAAGCACACTTATCAAATATTGGTTTGCTAATTTAAAGAAAGGTACTACTTTTAATCACATCCTATGCATACACTTATTTTTACTACAAACGTGTGCAAGAAACAAAACGCTGTTTAAGACGGAGATGGAAAAAATCTGCACTCTACAGGCTGCTTCATAAGCTCCTGCGAAGATCCGGAAGTTGATAGCGCAGTGGGTTTGATAGACGTGGCGGAAATGCTCATTTCGGTAGGTAAGACTCAACCCATGCAGCAGTCCCATGAGTACGCCATTAAGTTTCCTCACATCAAGTCACAGTCGAACACCAACATCATGTCTAGTTTTTGTTTTCTTCTTCTTTCTCCTTCCTTGTAGTGGTGCTAAAATCCGTGATCTTCCTGTGAGTCTTAGAGAAACTTACAGGAGTAGACTAGTTGGCCATGGAGGACATATAAGGGCATATATAGCAACCTGTATAACACATAAAATACTTCCGCAGAGCTGTAAACGACAAATTAAATACTAGCTGCAACTCTTTATTGGCTGTGGTAATGCTGAAAGTTTTTCTATCAAGGGGACGTAAAACTGATAATGTAGTGTGTTTGTTAAACGATTTAAATGTTACTTTCTAGAAACCCCAGTGTTCACTTCCTCACGTAGAAGTACTAGCATCGTTCTATCATCATTGTGAAACTCACAGAAGTCATTTTCCTATAACTGGTGCAGTATTTATACCTGAAAACAGGCCCCTATAGAATTTTCAGTCTTTCAACACTTAATCTAGTCTCTATCTTCTTAAGTTGTAATTGTTCAAAACATTCCTTATGATACAAGTTTTCTTACACATTTTAAAAATTAAGGTGTTTTTATACATTTAAGTAATAGAAACTTATGCGATTTTCTTAGATACAAATAATGATTCTTCTCGTAAACATGTAAACAATAAATCAAATTAATTGTTGATTGAAATCTATCTGTAGTTTAACCATTCGTTGTTTCAAATATTATGAACCAAAACCTACAGTAATTATTAATTATACGTCATTCCTTTACCTACTGCAAAATATTCTGACGGAGAACAAGGCATTAAACAAAGGACTGTCGCTGCTAAGTTGCTTCAAGTCACTACCGGAGCCTTCATGAAAGATTTGGGCGTTACCGGGGGCGCGTTTGTGGAGATCGAGATAGGTCCGTCTGACGTCCTCCCCTCTATATAAGGAGGCGAGACACAGCAGAAAATTAGTTACAGTGACGGCCACGAATCTGTCAGTGTGTCAATGAGTGTAAGACAGCTGTGCGTGTGTGTCTTCGTGTTGGTACGTTGTAAGAAGATTCTACGTACGTCGCGAGTGATTACATCGCCGTAATTACTACATGAGAGAGGAAGTGAAGAAAGACACAAAAAGGGCTGGCCAAGATTTTGAGAAGAAAAATCATGAGTTGTGGTAGCCCGAAGTACGGTATAGTGTGTTAATGACGAGAAGAAAGCTGTGTATTTGTGTACAGTTTTAGAAGATAATAAGGCGAAAGAAAAGTAATGGATTTTGCCATTCTATCACAATTTCTCAACTAACTAAGCCCCGGCACAACAGCCCATGGAGAGCCAAGCCTTACCGTCTAGCCACTGCGTCCCCCACGCCGGCCTACTACAGGTGTCATTGGTGGTGTGCAGTACTTGAGGGTGGTACGTGGTCAACGTCCCGATCCCTCCCGGCCAGTTATGGAGTCTTCACGACCTAGGGCCGCTACTTTTTCACCAAGTAGTTTCTCAATTGGTCCTCTTGGGACCTAACGAGGCTGAGTGCACCCCGTGCCAGACATCCCAGAGGGGATAAAATCCCCATGCTGGTACTGGGGATCGAACCCGTGTACTCGACGCTAGAGGCAAGCGCACTACCAACTGCGCTATGGAGGCGGTCCCTATCACAATGTTAGGTATATCAAAAAAATTAAAATGGCAAAGCAGGGAACATTTTGTATCAGACGTTATGAAACCCGTGAGTATTATCAACGGTACCATTTGAGTCAGAAAGTTCAAATCTGGTTTAATAGTGGAAGTTAATGGCACACGTTTGTGATATTAAAGCGGTTTCGCTGTTAAATGTAGAATTTGAACAATTCAGCTTTATGTTCTCTTAATTACCAGGCTTTTAGTTGGAGCCTTGTCCACTTCGTCTCATATTATTCATACAAGGCACGAATAATGAGCTCATATAGTAAAGGTGTGTCTAGTTAGGGAAACACTAAGCCCTTTATGCCTAAACCTGCACTGAAGTTTCTTGAAAACCACGTGGGATAAGCGATATCGACAAACTCTCTACCACGGTAAGTTCTCGAAATTGAACGCAAATCTTGAAACGGTAATACAGCATATAATAGAGCGGATATCTGCAGTAGTGTCGAGCTACTGACACATGATTTATTCCCCTCAGTCGCTTCCAGTTCTACCTTAAAGCAATCAGTTAGTCATTCGATTGGGACATTTAGTGGTAGTGTTAGTTTTGCACTGTTTAAATGAGCGATTAACCTTTGTAACCGAAAACTTAACTCATGAAGATAGTGACACCTTCTTGTAAAAATGTACCGGAGCCCCGAAGTTCAAATATCGGTAAACGTCAATTTGCTTGATAAGGTGCCTCAGAAAATTGCCTTGCATAGCCGGCTCCTAAGTGTTCCGGGCTTCGGTTCTTTTATGACCTCGTTTAATCAAAATTCATGCATGTTCTCTTTCGACCTTATCTGTTGTAAGAGCAGTTATAAGGTTCCTCAAGCAGCTCAAATGTATAAAGTTATCCAGTATTATGTGCCATGGAACACATCCTGAGGAGAGATGTAAAATAATGGTTGTTAGCTGCATTGTCTTGTTAGCTTAACTGACTCGGAGTTAAAAGTTGGGGAATAGTTTCGTATATCAGTATTTGTAGGTGTCTCTAGTGGTTGAAAGTTGTACACTGAACCGGTAACCTACTTATATAAACACATGTTTTGAGAGCTGCTAGGTACAGATTTTAGAGTAGAAACTAACTGTAACAGACAGAAGTTTCTCTTTGCTCCATTGGGAACACTACTTTCCAGACGCTTTTTAAATTAATTTTAAAAGGACTCCAGCTGCTAAACGCATGCTGCGCATTATATTAACATATCACAAATTTAAAATTTCTTTATGTAAAGTGAGCCTGAGAAGATTTGTTGCTTATCGTTTAGATTCCGAGTGAACCCACAGCCCAAGGGATAATTCCCGGATACTTTGGACCTTCATTTCTACGACAACATTGAAACTAAGTTTAATGAAATAGATGTATTTTTGACTTTCCGATGCGAATATATTCCTAACTATAAACATTAATATAAAGTAGGTTTGGCGGCCTAAACACGGTACCACCAAGTATACGGAAACCTGACAGTGCTTTGATTTTCTATGGCGGTTTTATTTATTTAACATTAGCAAAAGCCCCTAATCATCTGTCTTATATATAATATGGCTTAACGCGCAACACTGTGGTGAAGTATGAATAAAAATATTTTTTCTTAAAAGTTATGGAATATAAAATCTCTCTTCTCTGCTTAGCGAGAATTTCCTACCTTTTCTTATTCGTGGTTGCGATGCCACTTGCATTAAATATATAAATGTAAATATAAGAACATGAAGGAAAAGACGCATATCCAGGACAATTCTGGGAACCGTAGATACCTGACACTTTTGGAAATCAGGAATCTCACATCAGAGATAAACATACCAAGGGCGACTTATAATATTAAGTACTTTATGGCCCGGGTTTAAGTAACCTTTAGATGGTAATTATTATTTATTTATGCCAACAAACTTAATGCCGGTGTGGTCTAAACGGGAAAGTACGAATCAGCTGGGAAATTTAATGTACTGGCAAGTTGGCTATGGTAGCTTAGTGGTTAGAGCACTAGCTCGATAAGTGGAAGATCAGTGGTTCAAATATTGCTCACACACTACTTGCCTGTTTAAAAACACCTAGCATTAAGTTTGTTGGTATATATAAATAATTAAGCTTTGCAGTTTATTATGACGATCACTTCTTGGGATTGCAGTCAGGTAACTTCAGGGTTGTTTACAACACG
>CM060962.1:73777975-73785475 GCA_030765045.1 Tenodera sinensis | reverse complement strand
GGTGATTGGATATTAACTACACTTGAATCTTTCAAATTCAGCAAATATAAAGCAAGATGGGTGCGCGCAGAAACTGCGTTCAATTATTTCTGATATCCAGCCATGATAAAACACAACTGGTTCATGGAACAGCTGTAATTTCACTATTTGTTACTTCGTACTCCATTTTGTTTTATAGCTTAAATAAGTTACGATGAAAGTTCGCGCTCCATCTACATATGGCTGGGTATTTAAACAAACCTTTTAATTATATATGAATTTTCTTTATACTGACTCAGAAGATATTTTTCATGTAAGAAGAACATAGTACATTTTGGGATGGTTTAAAATAAATCTTAACTCTGAGATTTGTAATTATTTCAAAAATGTTTCTCCTGTGAGATACTCAAGTAAAACCTCAATGGTTACAATTTAAGAATTAAAGCTAAACAAGAATCTCTTGTTAGTACTGATGAAATGGGTCTGAAATACGAGCAGGTGACTTCATGTCTCTCGCGTGAATCACTGTAAAAGTGCCCGAAGTCAAAAGTATATTTATTGTCAGTGGGAACCGAGGTTGGTTTTTATGTAATTATTGCACTATAAGACTAAACCACTGGAAACAATCACATGGGATCTAACTGGTCCAGAGCGCAACATGTGACGCCTGCTTGGTGTGACAATATGTTGTTTTATTTTGCACCCCGCGATATGGGGTAAAATCCATGCAATTTACAACTGTTTATTTACCCGGCAAGTTAAACCTGATTTATTTGTTTTATAATACCCTACTGCCTACTCTTCAAACTGCAATGTTGAGAAAGAAATTCACAATCATAGGAACTAAATATCAATATTGTTTCTCTTTCTCAGACAGGGAAAGGAAAGGAACGCGAGATTGAATTGTATAAGAAACTGTGCCCTTCAAAGGGAAATATAATCCAAGACATAGACATTTTTTGGGAAGGTACAGTGAATTTAGTGTAATCCAGCATCTGCAAAAATTGCGTTCATATAAAATGACGATAACCTTGAGTCACCTATGTCTATAGCTTTTTATGGGTGTAAACTGGTATATAAAATCAAATCTGTTTATTAGGGATATATTTAAATCGTGTAAGTAGCAGGATGAATGATTTCGGGGCTTGTGCGCCGTGATCTACCAGTACACCGTTAACGGCAAGCTATGCACAAGAGATCATTGCAGCATTACCACTGAAGATTTTCGTTCTAGCTATGAACGAAACATTTAGAAGTAAGAAGATACCACGCGGCAAAAGCCAGCAAATCATTCACTCTGCTATGAAAGGTTTCTTATTTATAAATTCGATTACATCAACTTAAACATAGGGCATTTGAGGTTCCATTTCCGCACTGTATTTTCATTAAAAAATCACTAACTTTCGATAGGGTGTGAAGCATATATGGAATCAGTCTCATATTGAGAAAGCCCATTGCCCTGACTCATGGCTTTAATTAAACAAAGGATTTAAAGCACATCCTAGTTTTTTAAGAAGCAAGCATCTCAAGCAATTAAGTAAAACACTCTATTCACGGTTTAACACTTTATAAAGGCAGGTGCAGCTTAAGGGGTATCAAAATTAGTGATCCCCAATAATTAATTTCTCCAATTAATTGCTTTGAATTATTAAAACATAACACATTTTTCCATACCAGATGAACCTAATTTAAATTTCACAAAATAAATTTGCATGTCTAATTTAATTATTAAAAATCTTTTTCTTAATGGAATGTTTTAAAACATATTTCAATCTTGTTGTTTTTATTTTAAGCTTAATCTTTGTTTTAGGGAAATCTTTATAAAAATATTATAAATTTATTTGCACAATTCTGGTCAGTTCCGTAGGTTACGTATACAGTAACATAGACCAAAAGTAGTTAGTAGTTTTTCTATTGTCAAGATTAAGGTTTAGAAAATGTATTAAATGGCAAATCAGCTATATAACATTAAAATAAAATTTTGGGTAATTTGTTAACTGCCTATACACAACGTAGTGCAGCATCATGTCTTTTAAACCATTACCCTGAAGCTAATGCAGATATTTAAATAATTCTCGCTGCAAAATATACGTGAATGCCTCCAGCGTCCAATATCGTGTATTTTTAATTTTATCCTCTCTTTCTTGTCAAGAATGTCAACACAGTCAAGATGTTTATTCTCAGTTCTAAAGAAGAGCTAAAATCTCTAAAAAATTCAAAACTGTCATGTTGTGTCAAACATATGCGCATATTGAAAACTAGCAATGCATGTATTTCCACTGTGAATTTATTCTTGTTTACTTCTGTTTAGCAAGGTTAACGCCTTAGGGAAAGACTACACTGAAAATACGGTCAGAATACAGGAGGTCGTTTACGTTTAAATGCTTTAATGGCTACACCGAAGATTTCAACTTCTTTAATAATTAATTTATCACTGTGAAAAATTAATGCGATTATTAGTCTAAACTAACACACAGACTTTCATGATAGAATGCCAAATACTTAATTAATTATTAATTATTTTGTGTGAGAATATTGCAAAAATTACTCGCTATATAAAATGTTCTATGTGACAAAAGGTTTAAATTCTTTCAAGGCTAATTTTTGCTCTTGGCCTGTGTACTGCATTATAAAAAGACCCAAATTGTTATTTTTTAGAGTATTCTTTTATTATTTATTCTAATTGTTGTCCTTATGTTACCGTAACAATTTTGAAAGTAGTAACCTTTTTACATTTTTAGTTAATCATTTGGATACATGAGAATTTATAAGAAAAGGGAAATATGAAGTTCGTTGTTTACATATTATGTACCTAACCTGCAAGTTTCACTAACCTAAAGGAAAGCCTTTGACACTGGGACATGTTGTATACTAATTGTGCCATTGCCAATGGAGAACAGCCATCGAAGCAAGACAACACGCATATGAAAACGGTCCTTCTAAAAGGGGTTATCAAGAAAGTGCTGTTATTGTACATTCCTTTAGCTTCTGATGAGCCTGTGGAAATATGTACAGCAGAGAAAACACGGAACGCAAAGGAGTTAATGAATTATGGATAAAGAGCAGTGAGCGGACGACAGTCGTTGACTTCAGTGGAGTGCCACTTCTGGTCAGTGTGATAAAAAGTCATCCCGCAGGATGCTGAAATATGGTAAACTCGCTACACAGCAGAAGAAATAGCACAAAGAGGATCCCATGGGTTCAGGAGGAGAATTTTAGCTCCCTGCAAAGGTTAGAAATATAGAACCTGGACAACGCATTCTTTAAAACCCATCTTCTGGGAAACTTTCCTTTTTCTAACATTTTTCAGTACATAAAATGATAGTACATAAAATGACGCATGACAGTTTTTCATGTAGCTGAGTGAAATCCACAGGATAGGTGCAGAATATGCACGTAAAGAAATTCACAAACCCTTTTCTTACAAACGCTCATGTTTTGCAAATTATATAGCGCTAAAATGTGAAAAAGTGACAACATTCAAAAAGTTTTGGGTAGCATAAGAAAAAAATCTCACGTGTCGCACTCACATGACTTCCTCTACCCTTGTACCAACTATTCTTACAAACTCTTATTCCTATATATTCTTGTCGTTAGTCGTATTGCTTATTTCCTTGTAGGTACAAGAGAAATATGGGAATACAGTAGACTTTGGGCAACAGTCAAATATCTTAAAGCTTTCAAATTCCGTTCTCTTTGCACGGTTAACATATACAAAAATGAATGATGATGTTCCATTTGACAGAGTACGAGTTCTCCAAAGCTCACACAAATAACAAGGGATATCTCCGAAACAGTCCACTCTACAAAAGAAAAAAAATTAATTGAGACATAAATTGTGTATTTTAGCAAGATCTACATTTCTGTATGGTGAGATATGGTCCCTTCTCTTACGGTTTATTAGTTATGCAAAAGTCATCCAGAGTAAATGCGACTACAGGGGCTATAGACAGAAAATTCAAGATATACATTTCATTTGCCATAAAATATCGCAAATATATGGCATTTTAATCAAAATCGTTAAAATCATTTTCAAGAAAATCAACATTTTCGAACATTTTTCGATATAAAGGGTAGTTTAGGGTGAAGAAACTTTCTTCAAAATCCTCGTGTCTCATCCTTGAAAGACATTGAACTTAAATATCAATTTTCATTTTTAACCAACTTTTCTTTTTTTGTGTTACGCTGTACAGACTGACACACCGACAGCCCCACACACGCATGCGCACGCGCACGCACACGCACACGCACGCACACAGACACACAGACACACACAGACACACAGACACACATACACACTCACACACACACACACACACACACACACACACACACACACACACACACACACACACACACACGGACCTTTTTCTAAAAATATTTTTTTTGGATTCAGGAGGCCTCAAAACATATATTTCTGGTGAAATCTCGACATCGAATTTGTGGGTGGAATACAATACTTCCTCTACTGTACTATACGTAGTTGAGAAAGTGAAAATTACAACAAATGCTAAAAAATATTCCGAAAAACCGGATTGTGGATCTTTTAATAATGCTCTCTTCCAGTTAAAAACAGAAATTAGGTTAAAAGTTTCAAAACTTTTAATGCATGTATCATTTTATATAGCGAGTAATTTTTTACAATATTTTCATACAAAATAATTAATAACTACTGAAACATTTGGTACAGTAACATGAAAATGTTCATGCAAGTTTAGAATAATGTAATTATGTGGCTAAATTTTCAAGGGGATAGGTTGATTATTAAAGAAGTTGGAATTTTCAGTGTAGCCTAGCCTTAAACTTCCCCTACTCTACCAAAATAACACGAAATGAATATACATTTAATGTCCAAAACATCTGATATATAATCAACACAGAACTTTCTCCACTCATTAGGAACTCACAGGAATATCTTTCGTATCACTTAAAAAGCAAATCTATTCAATTTATAAGAATCATTACTGACGTTTGTCTATAAGTGGTTTCAAATTAGGGAATAAGTACTCATTTAAATGCGGATAGGATTTTCCAAGCATTAAAACCAAGACAAAAGGAAATTAAGTTGATCTGATACTGGACCTATGCAGTGACGTGACAGGATGCAAAGCAACATCATCCCTCTGCTGGCGTCTGCTGGCGTCTGCAGCCACTCCAGCGTGTTTACCCGCCCGTCAGTGTCCCTTAGCCTCTGTTGTTTATATTATTTGTATTCATAACTGTTTGAGTGTACTTAACTGTTTATATGACAAGTCAGTTGACCTTAGCAATGAGTTCATATGGAAAAAATATTTGCAAATGTTGAAATATCGTCTTGTAGATGACCTATCAATGTAAACAATTGTAGTAGGTATTTTTTATCTTTGGTCACCCACATATATAAAACACAATGAAGATAAAAAGGTTTAAGGACTATTCACAGAAATTCCTAGGTATATATTTTATTTTTTCGCGTGAATATCTCATACTTATGACACTTTGTCCAAGTTAAAACATCAATTTTGAAAAAATAACAACAAAAGTCAAGAAAAAAAAAGTATGTAAAAACTTTTGGGTTAGGAAATTTCAATACTATTTGATATTTAAGTGAGTTTTCCTGTCTGAGTTACATGCTTTGACTGAAAAATACAAAAGCAAAGAAGGGAGGGAGGAAAAGATACATTTTTGTTATGTTTAATGCCCGCTTTTATATGACACTGATGATACATGAAATAAAAATGGAGCACTGGTGGAACAGATGACAGGGGAAACCAGAGAGCCCGGAGAAAACTCACCCTTGCCTCGCTTTGTCCACCAAAATTCCACATACGGACGCCTAGGATGGAAGCCGGAACGCTTTGATGAGAGGCGAATGGTCTAAGCACTCGGCCACGGTCCGGCCACAGAGGGGAAATAGAAAAAAAAAAAAAAAAAAAAAAAAATACGGACTACATACGACATATCAGTGGAAAAGTATTGAATCTCGTCTCCTGTACACATTTGCGCCACTTTTGCAATTTTAAGCTAGTACTAAAGTCGTACATCATTGTGCACATATACACCTAACCTTCCCAGCACATTGAATATATCTGCTGAGGATTTCGATGTATTAGACCACAGTTCATTATTTACGCGTCGTTAGCATAATTAGTTAAGTTGTAAATAATTTCCGACTCCATTTAATATGTAAATATTGGACATATTATAGGATGCTGTTTAGCTTTTATATTATAAGCTATCAGAATTAAATTGCTACCTAAAAACCACAACACCATAATTCGGAATAAAATACACACTATGTTAATGCACATAATAAAACTCTTAAAAATATGTATAAAAACTTAAAAATAGGTACAAACTAGTATATTATGCAAAAATATTATAATTACCACTATAGTTAAGTTTCATACGACAATTATTTATGCTCAACTATATACCTAATTTTATAGTTGAAATATTGTAAAATGGTGTACACTCACCAGGAACAATAACTTCGATATTGCATCAGCTGATATTGGAGTTCTGTGCAGGCACTAAACGATCGATTCGTTTCCAGCATGTCACAGCTGCATGATGAAAATGGTAACCTTAGAATGCTACGTAACATTGAAAAATGGAAGGCAAATTGAATATACTGGTTTTCAGACCAAACTTTATTTCTTGTATAAGTTATTTATTATGCATTTAGTGAAATTAGTTTCCGGGACTGTATTTAGTGAAATATTCTTGGAAGTTGATGCTGTATTGAGGTTAATTTGTGTGTTTTGTGTAAGTTGCATCTCACTTAGGCGGAGTGAGTTGTATCTCACTGTTAGTAGCGTTCGACATTTTAGCGGTTTCTAAACTCGTGCTAGTTGCGTTTCAACAACTAATCGATATTGCGCTTTGCCATTGCTGCATGGGAGTTCTCGGATTGGTGGAACACCTGTGATTTAATGAAAATTGAATTGTCCGATTGGGTGAAGACCAGTCCTTTAATGAAACTTTGAACTTGTTCTTCTTCCCCTTATGTAGGACTTACACGCCAGTGCCTAGGGTCAGACGCCTGTTGGGGAGCACATGAACCTATGGACCGGACAGAGTGAAGACCTGGAAGTGGGTGGTCAGTCAAGCACCAGGTATGAGAGTGAGGAAGAGAGTGATATGAAATGCAGGCGATATGGATGATGAGAAAGGTGATAATGGAACAATTGGTGGAATGAGTGGCGGGGAAACCGGAACACCCGGAGAAAACCCGCCCTGACGCCGCTTCGTCCACCGCGAATATCACATGCGGGTTCCTGAGATCGAACCCGGGCCACCTAGGTGGTAGGCGCTAACCGCTCGGCCACGGCTAAGTTTGAACTTAAGGAGGTAAATTAAATAATCACTATCAGACCTATAGGTAATTAATAAATTCGGGTATGGTCGAGCATAAAATAATTGTATGAGCTTTGGAAGTATCCCTCTCCCCTTAATTCTCCATTTATTTATTTATTTATTTATTTCTAAAGTTTACCCAAGTAAATTTCATATCCTTGATTAACAAGTTCCTTAAATGCC
>CM060962.1:73375475-73772975 GCA_030765045.1 Tenodera sinensis | reverse complement strand
GAATGAGAGGGGTTTTCCTTCTCATATATAACATGTGTATCAGTATATTGACCTGCCAGTGTTTTTGGAAGGAAACTTGGAAATCCTAGTGATATATTTATACCACTTTTGCCCGGTCGAAATGAGGAGGCCGCACCATATTGTTCTCTAAAATGCTTATTCTTGGAGCTATAGGCACCCCTAGTCACACAACCTAGGGTGTGGGGAAACAAGAAACAGTCTCTACCACCCTTCTACCGTGCAGCGTTGCATGTCGTCGCAACTGCTGAGCGACCGCGGTGTTTCCGCAAATACACAAACTACTGCTGGAGGCTTAGCTGTGGAGAAGAAGAATGTCATGTTGAGATGCCCACAACTACGTGCTCTGCTGTTTACAATGACTGGATGTTGGTAGGCTGCGAACAAACGAGCTAGTATTTTTACACGCTACCCGAGCTGACGGCAGTTGCCACATTGGAAAGCGAGAGGGAAAGTGCAGGACTGTGGTCATATAGGCACAGACCTCTCTGCTTCTCTGTTCATATTCAAGTTTGACTGGTCGTGTCCCTGTATCGTTAAATTTAAACTAAATATTATTGTTCCTACTACCATGCCATATAATCGCATAACCTTTTCCACCCTTCCGTTCCGCCAGCTTCCAGCAGAGAACTACAATACAGTCGACCCTCTGTGCGACTGAAACGCTCGATGAATGACATTTTATACTAATGAATGAAATTTGTCACGATTCAGATCCTCTCTTGCCTCACATGCTGTGGTTCCTATACAGGCCACCACTGGTATTCCATTATTCATTTTCCCATGGTCTAGTATGTTTAACAAGAGACACAGAGGTCCGGAAAATACCAGCATTCAGTCAGCGAAAACAATGAAATGTGAACATAGTCAAATCTACTAACGAAAGCGATAAATGCAATTTGATATCACAGATGAAATAAATAAAATGAAATAAACAGATACTATTTGTTTACTATTATCAGGGTGACATTTTGCTTTTATATCCATTAGGAAACTTAAGCTTTATCCAACTGTTTCAAATAATTTCAAGCCCAATTTAGGAATGTCCAAATAATAGGAGGAAGCCGGAAAATGGACCAATAGGACAAAGAGCCATTAATAGCTATCAATACCACTTTCCAATTTAACCCCTTAATATGCAACATACGACCGCCCCCGTAACGCAGTGGTAGCGCATCTGCCTCTTGTGCGCAGGAGCCGTGTTCGATCCCCAATATCGGCTCAGGTTTTTCCCCGCTAGCAGGTCTGGTCCGGGGTGCACTCAGCCTCGTGACAATTGAGTAGCTATCCTGGTATAAAGGTGGTGTCCCTAAAAGGTCAAGTAGTCACCTTACGGTCGGAAGAGTCGGCCCACTGACCCACGCCATTCACATCGTACACTCCCCCGTGGCCCTGGCTGCGACTGGAGGATGCGGCGACCGGGCGATAAGGGCACACTCTGCACAGGTTGACGTTCTAGGGATTATCATCATCATCATCATTATTATTATTATTATTATTATTATTATTATTATTATTATTATTATTATTATTATTATTATTATTATTATTATTATTATTATTATTATTATTATTATTATTATTATTATTATTATTATTATTATTATTATTATTATTATTATTATTATTATTATTATTATTATTATTATTATTATTATTATTATTATTATTATTATTATTATTATTATTATTATTATTATTATTATTATTATTATTATTATTATTATTATTATTATTATTATTATTATTATTATTATTATTATTATTATTATTATTATTATTACTACAACTATTATTATTATTATTATTATTATTATTATTATTATTATTATTATTATTATTATTATTATTATTATTATTATTATTATTATTATTATTATTATTATTATTATTATTATTATTATTATTATTATTACCCTTATTATTATTACCATTATTATTATTATTACCATTATTATTATTATTACCATTATTATTATTATTATTATTACCATTATTATTATTATTATTATTACCATTATTATTATTATTATTATTACCATTATTATTATTATTATTATTATTATTATTATTATTATTATTATTATTATTATTATTATTATTATTATTATTATTATTATTATTATTATTATTATTATTATTATTATTATTATTATTATTATTATTATTATTATTATTATTACGTAGCTTCGAAATTTCAAAATGTGACAATTAAATAAAGTAGGAAGCTACAGTCCTAGATCCTAGGAATCCGCTGTGAGCAGGAAAAGGACAGAACAATAAAAGTGAAGTATAGGTTTCCTGGTAACAAAATGAGACTACAAATGATGGTGTAAAGAACCTATAAATCCTTTAGCTCTAGTGTAAAAGCAAACGAATAAATGCGCGTATTTAAGCTATATATACCTATAAATTTAAATCTCTATATATCTCAAGTGTCTAAGAGACTTACGTGCTCCTATATTACATAGAGTAATAACTAACAACCAAAACCACAAAAAGAAGAAAAATATCTCACTGTAAGAAACACCACCGCCTGAAAAAAAGAAAATAAAACGTATTCAAATAGAGCATTTCAAGTAAAAACACGGTACGTCTAGATCTTCTTACACCATCCTTAGCATTTTATCAGCCTTATCAAATCTCAGTTGTCTCACCTTAAATTAAAATGTACATATCTTCACTACGTCTTCCCTACCTACCAGTAGCGTCTAACATGCTCTTTAGCCTCAAATCGATGTGGTAAAGGATCCAATAAATATTTTTTGTTCCGTTCGTTCATATCCTCAGGGCTTGTCAAGAGAGGCACCCACGACCCCTCCTCCTCAAAATGAGTCACACTCTCGTACTATTTGCAACAGTAGCCTTTATCATCTGCCAAGTACCCAGTCTAAGCCACGCGAGCTTCTCTCTAACGAGATTCCTTCCTGTTTTGGTTAATTGCTCCAGACCCCATTCAGAATTCAGCACACACCGTACTCACAAAGAAATCTGCTACATGCATTGCACAGATTTTGTTGTTTGTGAATATCGTAATGGTGGATCATAATATTTATTTACACACTTCGTTTATATCCCTGACCCGTCTGTACTCAAATATGTACAGTTCGTATTTTTTATATTAATGAAGCAACTCTAAAAGATGAATACACCGAATACCATCAATGGGTTATGAAGTTGCGTAATTCTTGTGTTATGTATGGACATAGCTTTGCAATATTAAGCTGATGATGTGGATTTTAGTATATTTCTTCAAATGGAGGATAATTTAAACCCTAAAAGGTTAAAACGCGCTGAAGTAACTGGTTTTGTTTCACAAGTACGTAAACACAGATCAGGGTGGAAAGCTAAATCAAACAATACACTTCTGAGTTGTTATGAATTACAATGGGTGTATCCTTTATAAAGGAGCGTGGTGAAGAAGTGCATGCAACTGAAGGGCTAATCTGATATTACTTTGTTCATCTGACATCATAGATGCTTTCACATCTTAAAGCAAGGAAGATATGGAGGTCTCAGAGTTCTGAAGAACATTTCTCATCACAAGTCCCTAATTCCCGACTTAATCCACAAGTAAAGTGCATAAATTATTTGTTCAAATATATGCCATTATAAATACAAATCAGCAGCAATTTAAGAGAAAATCGGAAGGAATGCACTCAGCAGGGTGCACTCAATTAAGAATTCACCTTGAAGACAAAGGGAGTGAACCAACTCAAGATTAACACTGAATGGTATGCAAACTGTACTCTGTACCTACTTCCTTATGCTTATCAAGAAAAAAAACGTGTCTTAAAGACGGTGTGTATAGATACCTATACGTTTCACGTAAATAATTTGACTTTATAAGTGCATGCAAAGAGAGCGTTCGGTTTCAATTCCTAATTTCTTCTACAATATTGATACTGGAATAATGGCCGAAGAATGCTAGTGATCTTATAAAAAGAATAGAAAGATATATAAATAATTGCAATAAATATTTTAGTATGTCAATATGAACGCATAATGTCAATAATGAGAAATTGACGATTTGTAAGAATATTGATGGAGTTATTGGCGAGTTCAGTGTTAAGAAAAGACAATTAATATACGACAGTGCAACTAACGGGATTTGGGTTCCACATAACTCCTTCAACAAGAAATTTATTAGTTCCAAAGTTCGAATAATCATAAATCAGGAAGTTACTAAGGCTCATAGTCAAGTTCAGAAAATTAAAAAGGAAAAAGGTTCATAAAATTCAGCAAGTCACCAAGTGAATAATTGCTTCTTAGTCGAATGAGAAGCTTCTAACTTACCAACATAAGTAGGAACATAAGTAGGAGGGTGTCTTGTAGTAGGTTGGTAAAAGAGTGTTTATTTATACAATTCCTTTTCCCTTTTCCCTTCTTCGTGTTTTACAATCTTACATAAGTGTTTAACTGTTATCGATTATTGGTAGTTTGTAGCACCTAAAGACCGCATTCGAGTTAAATATACTTGGTGGTTGCCACGAGAGGATCCTCCGCTTAGCATACCAGCCACTCAAGGCAACCTATGCTTCACATTGTTAATACCGAAGCATTTATGTTAAACCGTAAAGCATTGTACGTCAGAGGTTGGCACATTTCTTTGGCTACGGTTTGTCAGAAACAGCTTAAATCTACGTCATCAAGTAATCGGCTCCTGTCATCAAATTACTCATTATTAGCCTCCATTAAGTTTATCAGCTGACATAATTGGTGTTAGTTTTTGTTTCGCGCTATCTGTTGTAGCACAGGATTGAAAAATAGAATCAGACTGAATCCAGCCATAACACTGGATTTTTCAGTCTGATTCTACCTTATTAACTGTTGTCCATTCTCACATACATACACCCACATATATGGGCAAAACAAAATCTCACTGGAGAAACTGGCAGAAGAGTCATCGAAGACTGAGATATTGGAGATGGCATCAAAGCGTGTTGTACAAGAGAACGTCGTTACCAAACTGGTGCGCCATCGCAGAGCGTCCATCTGAAGAGAACAATCAAGAGCTGAGGGGATCACAGTGGTGATCAAACCCGGTAGCCAACAGCACGAGAAGGAAGAAGGACAATGCAGAACAGCGGTATCCCAGGCTTCATCGAGCAAAACGATGAGAAAGGCATTAGCTTCATAATACAACAGTAATGCATCAATAAATAAGCTACTGAGTACAAGTTATTTATTTCAAAGTTGATTGGTGTAAATATGGTGAAGAAGTACAAGAATGTTAGGTAAGAGTAATTCAATTTAAGTAATGGAAGTTCGCGAGGCCAGAAGTTGTACGAATAGAGCACCACAAACAGTAGGAAAAAGTCAAAATGTGTAGAATACTCAAAAGGAAGCAGTAAAAATCAGGGAGGGAAAACAGATAATTCAGGATTGGGGGAAGTGACTTAAGGGCAGTGACGGAGATGTAAAAAAGTCTGGGGGAAGAATGCCAGAAAGGAAAAGAAAATCTAGCGAGAAGTAAGAAAATACTCAACAGAGGGTAGAGAAAAACATAGAAAGAGTAATGACTATAGATTAGTAAATAGTCAACAGGAAAATCAGGAAAAGATAGAAAAACTAGGACAGTAATTAGTTAAAAAGAAGTAAGAAAGAAACAAGAAAATGGATAATAGGACCTGCGAAAGAATTTAGAAATTCAACAGCAAGTTCTGGAAACATTCAAGGAAGGAATTAAAGAGGAAGTAACTAATGTTCGGAGGGAAATCAAATAAATTAGAAAACAGCTTAGGGAAGAAATAGAAAATGTTAGAAAAGAAATTAGAAAAAAAATAACAGTGAAAAATTGGAAATAAAGGGTATAAATTTGAGGGAGAAAGCAGCAAAACTGTCAGAAACGGAAAGGGAAATGGCAAACAAATGAATATCACAGGCTAGGGAAGTAACTAGTAAAGAACTAGGAAAAAGTAGAAATAGAACAAGCCAAACAGTAAGGCGAATGACATTGTAGAAACTCAACAGAAATCACAAATCAAGTTGAGTACATAGCAGCAGAAATAACAGAAACCGAAGGTGTGTTAGAAGTTGTAAGATAAGCTGTGAATGTGGATTTCTAGTTGTAATGTAAGTGAACCAATAGCACGAGACGAAGCAATGAAGAATGCATCCTAGTAAATGTCATTGCCGAATATGCGTACAAGCCCTTAAAATACCAAACCTATGCACATTAATGGGGGCATAGAAATGGAGACCAGATACACAACTTCTACTGGCCTAACAATCTTTTGAACAAAATTACAGCTCCAACGTTTTATAATAAGGACCCGGATAGTACGAAATCCTTTATTTGAAAGTTGCAGTGGTGTTTCTCTATGAATGTACACTGGAAGAGTATAAAAGAACGAATATTAAAGAAAATGCTAGAACTTGTCCATATATAACAATAGGTAACGTCAACGACTTCCGGACATTTAGAAACATGTTTATGGGTAGATTACTGGAGAAAAAATAGGTAAGGAAGTATCAAGTTAGAGCAAAGTAGTGGAAAAATACGCAGAGAACTGACCATTCTATGGTTAATTAATTTAGGAACTCCAGAATATTAGAAGCCGAATGAGTGATATAGGTGTAATAAATATTGTTACAATACATTTTTCCGAAACCATTCAACACCTTTTAATTGCTGAAAAATGAAATAGCGTTTCTAAAACTAATCATTTGTTGTTAGCACTTGAAAGTAACAAACAGAAGGCAGAAGTAGAAACAATAGAAATGAAGGAAAAATGTATTTCTTCGATGAAGGGACAGTCTCATAGAAAGATGATGTTAGGAATGGGTACAGTTTCTACATCAGAACCAAAATGAGGGAAAATACTTCTAGAAATAGAAATCATGTTTATAGGAATACTCTAAATAGAAACTCGCACAACAGAGGTAGGCGTGTTCAAGTGAATTATGTGAATGTGCGAAGATTTGGTAGGTCTGGTCCATATCTTAAGTCGTCAGGCATGAGTCAAGGCGAAGTTCCGTTAGGGAAGTACTGGATGGACAGAGAGTATATGTAGGTAGATGTAAAGCTAACGGCTGCCCTTCACGCCGCATCCTTTGTCAATGGATCTCAGAAGTGAAGTTGTGTGACACTACTGTAATACCTCATAAGCACTGTAGATCTCTGACAAGAAAACACCCACAGAGTGTTTTGTTCCCTGGAGGGAAAAGGGGAGACAGTACCACATGACAGCTCAGGGTGATGTCATAAATAGATCTACTATCTACATAACTACATATACCGTACAATGTTAGTATCCTGGAATTGCTACTGCAGAAGCGTTTGCTTTCTAAAGGAGCCAAGACTTTTTGATATGTTTCACGTCTTGGCATAATCTTTCTCAGTCAGCATTATATCAATATATTCCCTACATCCACATTCTCCTGAGAGGGACTCAATAACCAAGTTGCCTGAATCTGAATTACAAGACATTAGTAGGAAGAGGACATTTTAAACAGAGAAGAAAAATGAAAGCGTAAGAGCAGTGATGATGATGATCATGCTAATGCTGCTGCTGATGATGTATGATGATGGATGATGATGATGATGATGATGATGATGATGATGATGATGATGATGATACTATTATTATTTAATGGCATGCGCTCGCAACTATAGGAAGATACTCACAGAATAGTGTAGAAGAAGCAACGTATAATGATACAACTTTTTAAATCGTTCTAGCAGTCGAGGCTGCATCTTCCAAGATAGGTCTGAAAACAAATCGGGCGTCTCCCAATGCAGAGCATACTATGGCTTCATTTCTCTCTATCCGTACGTTTGTAAATATTTCAAGATTCCCATTGGGCACCCACCATTTATATTGGTGTCAAACGCTCAAACACGGAGAGAGAAACTCTGTGGTGTAGAATATTTGCCCGAAAGAGGGATCTATACAACTCCGTTCTGTCCTAACAAAACACAAAAGCTAATATATAGCCTTCCTTGCAAGTGAGATGGAAAGAGGCTTGCAGATCAATGTTTCCATGACAAAATCGAAGGGAATTTGCAGTGTTCTTGTTGTTGATATTTACCAGGGCCAGGACCATTTAATGATAAATATAACGAAATATATTACTTTGTAGTATAAGGTAAACAGTTAGTACAAGCATCTTCTTAAAATATCTCGCAACATACCTAAAATAAGATATGGAATATCTTCTTAATTAACCATAAAATGTTGAAACAAATATTTTTTTATTTATTTGGTGATAGTGTTCTTCACTCAGTATGTATTATATATTAAGTGGGCTTCTACAGCTTTTTAATTACTTTTGTGATCTGCTGTTTTCTGAAATATTTATACCTTTGTACATATCTGATACTATTTCAATTCAAATTCCAGGGTCTTACTTGATTTGTAGCATCCTACGTCAGAATAATTCTCCTAAATAACTCCGATACTATTTAATATCTCTATACACCTCTTAGTTCGTAAATCTAAGAGGTATATACTGTCTGTTAACTGGATAATGGCCTTAGGGGAATGAAGGAGAGAGGAGAGACATTCCACGTAGTGTAACCCGAGTTTTGTAAACCTCCCTGCAAAGATTGCTGCAGGTTTCGATGCCAATTTACTTTCAATGTTATTCGCGCTGTTTACTCGCTGCTAATGTCACTTAATTTCAGTTGTAAAATCGTACGAGTCATTAGCGTTATGTGGGAAGTAAAGTTTTCTCGCTATTGCTATTTTCAGTATTTTTCTTCCCGTAAAATGTTCCTTGTGGAGCAGTTTTTATATTGCACTGATAATGTGCTACGCCTGTTCACAGAAACATAACAAATAAAAATTGCCCTAGGTTTTATTTTAAGACGCCTCTTAGCATATATTTTTAGTTTACAAACACAAGAATTACAATTTTTAGGCACAAAAACTTATTTGTAACTTAAACAGGCTTTGGAACCTAAACTGAAAGAGACACAGAGAAATCTAGAGCAACTTTACAAGGTTATTTAGTTAGTGGTGTAACAAAATATAAACAAATTTAATCATGTACACACTGTTAGAGAAAAATGAATGAAATTTAGGATGTGGCATGTTTGCATTACATTACACTTAGGGTACAGGTTTTAAAAAGCTAGCACTATTTTCTTGGAATTTCAAAACTTCAGTCTTACTTATCCTTAAGGGTATTCACTATGCTTTTCTTTCCATCTTCTTGTTTCTGCAGCCTTCAATTGATTTGGTCAAGTCATTTCAGTGCAAAAGTCAATCTCAAGCCATATTTATAGCAAAACATTTACACTACCTCAGACTTATATGCCTTCAAAACACCAAGAACAGTCCATTGGTTGACAGTCCTTAAAACTATGAAACCTTATAAAACACTGAACGATTTATAAAGAATTCAAAGCAATTAAGAATCGATTCTGTTATAAGGTGAAAAGCTACAAAAATGTTGGGATCGTTGAAAGGGCGGAAAATGTTAAGGGTAACTTGGGATTATTGTTATCTACGTGACCAAAGAAGGGTCTGATGCAGAAGAAAACTAAGCGAAGCCAAGTGTGACTTTTTTATATTTTTTCTTATTTTCCACAGAAAAGAAGTTGTGTTAAGCACGACAGCAATTTCCAAGTCGTTGGAGCAGTAGGTAAACAGCTTCAGGGGAAAACTCACCCAGCAGGTCAATAGATCGCACTGCGAAATTATTAAAGATCTGGAGAAATTGCATACATTTTTAACGACTACCAATATTGAGCTTCAGGATGTAAGGTTCGCCGACGAAAAGGAGTGGCGCTATCATGAAGAGGAAGCGCACATCATAAAATACGCTAACAAGGTTCTGGCCTAGAAGTTAGCTCTGAGCTCGCTGGTACGATCACAACGAAGCTTGGCGAACTTTACTCCAAACTAAATTCTTAACTAGAACACAAAAAAATTTGTCAACAGTTAAGGCAATAACAAGGCAATTACAATGGTGCAGTTCTTCAACCACTTTATTTAGCACATATATCGACGACATTGTTAAACATTGGAAACAAGAGTTTAATTATTTAGGAATAAAATACAACTAAAAATGCATATTTAAGCACTTCACTATTTCTCGAGGACCAAATAGTTATACAAAAGACAGCAGATGATTTACAAATTTCTCTACACGGTTTGGACTTAAAAAGCAAAGTATATAACCTGAAAATATCATAAAATGAAACCAAAGTTATGGCCTTTAAAGGAAAATACCCAATACGCTCTAAAAAGGTACTAGATGGGAAACCAATAGAACAGTTTCACTTACTAGAATGTGATATGAGTTATGAATATGATAATGACGTCTCCAATAAGCTAAGTATCAAACGATATGTGGAGCGATAAATAGAACATTAGAAAATAAAACCAGGAAAGATACAAGGATATAATTCTATAAAGGAATGGCAACACCAACGCGGAAGTGAGACTTGGACAATAACTAAGAAAGATGAAAGAAGGATAAAGTTTACAGAAATGAAATTCCTAAGGAAGGTAAAGGTTTGTAGTCCGAGAGACCTATAAAGAATTCGGAAATGAGGAAGGAATTAAACCTATATAGCAGGGGAAGACAGGTATCGCTGCTGTGACGTCAGCTCACTGAGCTCGCATGCTCCCATCCATGACCAGTTGAACGTGTGACGTCACAGCGGGAAAGAGGAAATGGCATACGGTACATCGTAATTTTAATGCTGACTGTTTCAATTACGGAATAGACACAGATTATAAATAATTACATTTCGGCTTTATGCCATATACATTCTAGTTTATGTGAACAGTCATATAACGCAAATAGAACAGAAATTATAGCTATTTTTCCTGAGCTAGAGGAGAGCTATACAGAACTATTAGGTAGACATTTCCGACACTTGCCGTTTCGCTTTTCTTTAACTAGTTTGTCAAGTTTGGGCGTAATGTACGGCACATTTGTAACCGAAGACTGCATGTTAGATTGTGATCTGACAATATGATTCGGGATTTTGACTTAGAAAGGTTCATAAAAGAAAGAATTGTTGGCACACATACATAGAACCAAACATACATAATATCCGTGCAACAAGGGCATACAACCTCAGAAATCTGGTTTAAGGAACATTCTTACAAATAAAAAACCTCAGACTAGGCTGAAGAGGGTTCTCTCTAAACATGCCCAAATAACATGTTTCATATTCATTCAGTTTCGTGCAAGTAGCGCCGCTGATCTATGCAGCATAGCATTACACCGCTCTCGACTGACGTCACACGACTGTACAAGCTGGCTCTTCGCTTAAATACGTCACACGGCCCGAAGTTGTCTTCCCCTGCTATATAGTATGAATGAAAGAATAGAGGAAGGAAAAACGAGTATGGACTATAGACCTAAAGTAGGGGTGTCAAACAGCACTCACCAGGCGTGAAAAATTTTCCCCTATTTTCCCTCCCTCCCGGGAAAAACAAAGCGAAAACCGGTTCTACTAGCGCGTGCTACTGCAGTTAAGGAGGGGTAGACCCCTCTCTTCACACCCTCGGAGCGATGTTTGACATGCCTGACCTAAAAGAATGAGGGGCATAAGAAGACCAAGGAAAATATGGGTATTGTGAAGTCGTAACAGGCTACACGCCTTCCTTGAAGTGAAGAAGAAGAAGAAGAAGAAGAAGAAGAAGAAGAAGAAGAAGAAGAAGAAGAAGGGCAACTACTAAGGCGCTGTGATCAAAATATGTAGGGAGTAAGTTAATAAATGTCATCAGGACTGAAAAATACACTGCTTCGCGTGTAATTACATTACGTCGCTACGTCGCGAGAACTAAGTGAAGTGACAGGAAAACTGAACTACATCACACATAAGTGAAGTGATGGTGAAAACTGGACGAAGCTACAATATTCACTCCGACAAAAGACAGGCAAATAACGCGAAGGCACTATATGCACACTACCGTTTCCAAAGGGCACAAACCTGGTGGTAAGTGTTTCAGTCGCCCCGTCATTCACTGATTTAACCCTTTTACGAAGATACTCTTCTTTTATGAATACCTCAAACAAAATACGCGAAGCTGAATGAAGTGGTGATCTTAGTGTCTATGGATCATGCCTCCTCCTGTCAATCCACTGATCGATCGCAAATTGACACCTTTGAACCGATATGTATATCTTTCTCAGCAACATTAATGAAACACACTACAAAAGAGTCAACAGGTTGTAAACCATGGACTGTATAGTGATGTCGCTCAAGTGTAGGCAGACTATTAGGCACAATTAGCCTACACTGGAGCCTAAAGTTCACCAAAAACAAATCTTAACAAAAGATTCACGCACCAAACTACGTTGTTTGTTTACAGTTTTCACTTCCAAAAATGAACATTGAATTTCCGAAACAAATACTGTTGTTTACCACCTGGATAAATATTTAATGTATAAACACAAAAAAGTGGACGCTGAGGATAAGGGGTAGTGAATTGAGACCATTTGTATTCTACAAAATGATAGACCAAATTAGTAAAAGAAAACTACATAGAACTTTGTAATGAAAAGGACAGGGGAGAAATAGCATTGTTAAGTCTAGCGGTATGGGAAACCATAGTCAATGCTATACTAGGAATATATTTGATATGTGTAAAAATTGAAAATGCAACTCCCATTCTAAGGGTATGTAAAAGAATAAATTAATGGACGAAGAGAATCATTACAAACAAAATTACTAAAATCAAATAGCACTGTAAACCTGAATAAAACCGGTCTAAGGTAAAATGTTTAGGAGAATTTCTGTGGAATGTGAGACGGGAACGATACTGGGAAGTTAAGAGAAGGTGAAAATAGTTTGTGAATAGAGGGACTGTGAAGAAAACCGTACAATGTAAGAATATAAACGATACAACTAAGAATTTCATATCGTAGGTCTTGTGATGAAGCTGCATGGCCAATTCGTATAGACCACGGGTGCGCAAGTGTGGCTCTTTGTGTTAAGGCTCAGTGACGTAATCTCTCCCACTACAGTTGTTCACCGTGTCAGTATAATGTCTGATTGACGTGTTCTGAGCACAGAGGAGCACTGACCGCTAGCAGCACACACCAGAAACAGGATATCAAAAACGCAACGTTTCCATGCTAACTGGAAAAGTAATTTTGTTGTTGTTAAATAATGTTAATATTGTTTCCTTAACCATATCAGTAAATTTAACAATTTAACTATTTGTCGGAGATATCTGTAATTTCCCTTGCATACAGTCCTTATGGATTATAAATCCATTTGTTGGCTACAGAAAAATCCTACACGAAGGATTTAACATGCAACATTTAAATCCAATTTTCTGATCTAAGAATATAAGAAATGAAATCTGTCTATTCGTAAACCTTTAAATGTTTATTCATTCATCATCATCATCATCATCATCATCATTGTTTGGTCTGCAAGATGAATTAGAGCATATAGAAGCCAGAGTACGAAAAATATAAACTTTGATTTCTACAGACAATTATCACGTGAAAGTTACCCCAAAATACGCTGCTTTGCAGCCCAACTGATAGTAATTTTCGGTACATCGTTCTTGCGTGAACAAACCTATTTCAAAATGAGTTTAATAAAAAGTAATTTAAGGTCTACACTAATCGATAAGCATTTCGCTGCGCTACTTCAGTTATGCACAACATGTGTATGCCCGGACATTGAGACGTTAGTGAGATCACAATGCTTGCAAATGTCATCACAGAAAAGTAAATAAAATGCACCTCATACAAAATAAATAACAAATAACGATTTTTGACTCTTTAGTATACAAACGTCTACAGTGCAAAGTCGATTTACATACTTCGCCACCGAAAAAGTAGGGGGAGGTTTCGTTACGTCACAGCAGTGGATGGAGAACTGAAGTGTTTCCCCTCACTAGTGTGACTTGCGCACTCATGGTATAGATAGTGAAGTGTAAATAATTCGGCATAAATGGACAAGTAAAACACTAAACAGGGTTGGACGTAAAACAATTTAAATCAGTGCTTCACAAGCGACAATCTACAACGGCTTAATAAGTAATATGCTTAAGGATTCTATTAGTCAAAGATAGCCATTATAGAAGGGTAATACATAATATTATAATCGCCAAATTTTATTTCAGCAAAGAAAGCGTTTAGAAGGCATTCTTTAAATGCTCAACACGTCGTATTTTCAAAGAAACTTAGACGCCGCCCTTGTCTAGACAAATTTTCCCCGAGGCCTCGGGGCAAGAAATCTCTTTTAGCCGTCTATTTAGAGGGCACAGAAAACCGCATGGCTATCTCTTTTCCGATCTCAGTCAGGAAGCGAAAGAATTACTTTTAACTCCGGAAAAGCGTTTTTGAGTAACAATCCATTGTCTACGCTCCGGAAATGAGTAAATTGATAAAATCGAGTTATCATTTGCTGCACGTAGCGAACCACAGATAATAAGGAAAGGCGCAATGGCCAAGAACGAAACGTTACTTTATCTTTGCCAATGCAGTGGTTGTGTTAATGCGCTAAACGGAAGAGGTAAATGTTGTCACACTGCACAAATAAAGATTATACCCCTTTGTTCCTAATATTATTAGTGAGTAAACGTTGCAATGTAAAAGGAAAACAGTTGCAAAAAAGCTTAAAAAGAAAAAAGTGGTTGTAGATTTGGAAGCAAGATAATACAGAAACATCTCACTGTAGAGCAATTCAAGATGCATTCCATGAGATACAGTGAATTAGCACTCCAAAAGTAGTGTTACGGAAGCCAAAATATTATTAATTAAAATCTCATCCATTCCTGTTAATGATTTGTTATTACCAAAAAGGTTAACCCAAATACCAATTTTGAGCACTTTATTCATTATTTCCGAGTACCCTAAGGAACATACTGTCAGTTTTAGTTGTAATTATTTCCGAATAATCCTAAGAATGTTAGCGGGTACAACTTATTTGGAATTTGAATGCATTGACCGCTCATGCACAGATAACCAATATCAAACACAAAGTCTTAGAAAGCGAGAGGGAATGCACGTGCTACCGAAAATTCGATTCCATGTCTCCATGTTTCACAGATGATTTCAATACCAGATGTTCAAATGTACTGTGCATTAAAATATGTTTAAAACAATTTATCATCATCATTATTATTAATATTATTACTATAATTATATCATCATAATTGTTATCATCATCACTATTATCATTGTTGTTTAAGTACTAAACAGCCATTGGTGCCAACAGGGTAGACATACACAGTGAGACACGGACTGTTGAACAGGAGGTCTGCGGTTCGAATTCACAAAGACCATCCTCATTGGTATTTTCCAGCTTTCTATCTATCCCCATATATGACAAATACCGAGGAAATATTCCAAAGTTAGCCTGAAGCTTTAAGGTAAATTTTCATTTGGCATTCAGTTCCTCAATCCAGCAGTTGCGGCAAATTTAATCATAGCAACATGCTGATAAGTTCTTGGCGTCAGTATGCAATGGGATTGGCGCCTTCTAATTAATTAATTGCCTACGGCTATAACATGTAAACTGTCACACATAGAAGGTAATTTCCGTAGTGCTTTATTATCCCATTCCTTCCCAGCGTAAAGTACTTAGAAGTGAATGTGTGAATTCGTGCTCACATGTGTTTCTTAAGTTCTTACACTATCCGAACTCAGAAAGTTACTAAAAATCAGATAAGTTACTGGAAATCTAATAGTTGCATAGTTATGAGATATTTTGGGGGCAACAATGCTTCTCGATGCATTATTACAAATGCGCGAAGCTGTTGTATTAAACACAGTCTCAAAAATAGAAGCAGCGTTTAACAACGGGGTTGTAAAAGTATAAAGGCTCTGTAATAGAATACCAAGTATTAGTAAAGCTTCAGAAAACGCCGTTCAGTCCTCAGAGAGCGGCACCCGTGAAATGTACGTTAAAGCTGCGCTAAATTCGGCTACTATTTCGTTATACGGACAATTACCCTTAATATGGTTATGCGGGCTGTAAGGAGAATAAATGCATGCAAATTTGTAGCTTGTGCACGAGTAAAATCAATTAACAAGCTTTAACATGCATTGAAGATGAAAAACTGGTCTAACAACGCTTTTATCTAAATGCTGTAGTTTAGACATGTAAGTAGCGTATGACGTGGCGGCCTAATATACATAAATATACAGAAATAGAAACAAATATGGAGCATTTTATAACCGAAACCATGTAATTTTTGATCCTGTGGTTAGATAAGATGTTTAAGAAGAGAACCTAGAACTGAAGGTAACCTAGTTTCAGGGGCGCTTGCAAGATAATACGTTGATATGGTATTACACAATTGCGAGGCTGATGTAAATGTTTTACAGCTAAACTGATTTCCCCACAGTCTACTGTAGTGTAGCTGGGTCCACTCAGTGTTCTATCTCGTTTGTGGGTTGGATGGGGTGGGCCCAAGTTAAATAAATGGTCAAAATATTGAAGGTAAAAGGTACTCAACATTATTTTCTGAACTTTTAAAAGCATATTAACTTACTTCACCAATATCCCATCTGGGAAATGTTAAATACACCAAATCTATCTTCCATTTTCTATGAAACTAATGTTGGCATTACAATGGAATTTTCTTTAAATGCATTTTGATGCTTTAAATACTGATATACTCTCCTTCGTGTATTTATTTTAGCCTTTGAGAAAACATTCTTAAAAACATTGCTAATAAATTAATATGAGACTTATCTGATCCTTTACATATTTTTGAAGGTGTCATGATTACGTTTCAAAATTCAAGCTTTTGGAAAATGGGATTTAAATAATTAGTTTAGGTTGTACACACTAAATCTGATTTCAATCTACAAAGTACTCGTGTACCAAATTAATTAGGAAAGTGTCAATATTAAACCAACGTGGGAAAACAAAACGAATATTAAAATTTAACATGTATGTCAGGATTTGTTTTATATTGGATTCGCTCTAAGAAACACACTTTTGGATTACTCCACGCAACATATGCTCAGCATATATATTCGTTATCCGACAACTGCTAACTTTCAGTTTAAGTATTGGGTTCTATTTCTAAATGCCGGTAAAATGCTGTTTATTGCAATGAAATCATTAAATGTATCATCATCACATTTTAAAAGTATTAACATAAAGAAACGAAATGGTCTACATTCTACGCTTAGGCTAAGTGTTGCGGCCACGAGCCAATGAGAGCATGTGCTGCAGCCAACATGCTTCGGACTGCCTCACGTCTTTGTTTAAAAGTGTGTTTCTTATTTTGGGTCAATACATTTTATACGCACGACTTAAGTAGCTAAATATAATGAAAAAATTTTATTAGGAGAACTGTACACAACAACCTATAAAATGTTTTCTTTGAGAGTAGAAAACCCTCTATAAAAGTGTGAATTGTCTTTCCTAGGACATGCCTATTGCTTTTAAATCATTGACTAAGCATTGAGGACATAGGAAAATGCAGCATAGAGTGCCGTAAACATGAATCCCGTTTCATATCAGGGTGGCAATACGACCTTTGAATAAAATCCAAATACACACACACACAAGGAATGTTTCAAGCAACGTTTGCCTGTATTTTTTCTTTGTACAATGGCTATTACATACTACATAAAAGGTTGTCAGGACTTGAATAATTATGAAATTAACACAAATATATTCCTTAGATAATTAACTACCATTTTCAAATTCCCCTTTCTGCGTGGATGTTATTAGTTTAAATTCTCTATGAAGTGGCATGTGTGTTTATTCAAATTTCTGTGTATATCCCTTTTTAATAGTATCACTTTTAGTTTTCTGCAGTTCTTGGTATGCTTTCTTTTTCGCTTAGCTACAATTTTTTTAAGTGTTTTTATTTTTCATTTTATCATTTTTAATGTTTATATTAATATAATTTTCCTTGTTTCAGACATGGAAAAGATTAACAGCATTAATCCCCGTACGACATCCATAAATAAGTAAGTAATCAAGTCTTGAAAATGTACCTAAATTTGAACTTCACCAAATACCTTTACTTTCCATATTGCTGAATTGTATTCCATCCAACAAAATAGATATTGAGATTTTACAGCAATTTGGAATTTCTGAACTCAAATGAAGCCTGTTTCAAAATAGTCCGGTGAGTATGCCCACGTGCTTGTGTGTGAGAGAGAGAGAGAGAGAGAGAGAGAGAGAGAGAGAGAGAGAGAGAGAGAGAGAGAGACGGGGGGGGGGGCAGAAAACAGCATAACACAAAAAGAAAGTCGGATAAATACCACTTGGTGCTTAAGTACAGTATCTGTCAAGGCGAAACGAACATTTTCAAGGAAATCCCGTAACCCAAGTTACACTTTATATCGAAAAATGTTCATCAATTTTTATTTCCTCAAAACAGCCTGCATTAACAATTCTGATTAACTTGCCATGTTTCAATACAATTATATGAGGAAAAAGTGTATTTTGTAAAATGCTCTGTGAATAAGCTTGCGAAGTCCATTTTATTTGAATGGATGGTGTATGACTTTAACAAGCAAATCTTAAAAGATGATGAAGTTACTTTAAAATTGATTTAACATTGTTTAACTATTCCTTTTTAAATGAACCACATTATACTGACGGAGCAGTATCTTGTGACCACCTTGATATTTCTCAAAAAGACCAACAATGAAAAGTTGAAAACAATTACGCCTTTAAGTAGTAGAAACAGTGAGCATAAAGTATCGCTCCCCCACCCCTGATTATGCTGGGGTTAAAGAATGATCCTAGTGGAATGTGAATTGCGGACTTTCAGTGCCGTAACAATCTTGCCAACTCGTGACGGTATATTGCTATAAATACCGGGTGGAAGGGAACTTATTACATTCCTTCTAATATGTGCTTCATAGAAGCATTACGAACAAATGAGGTCTAATGCCATTTTGTTAATTGATCAGCTGATTTCGAAAAAATAAATGTCTTTTTTTCCAAATCGGATGCGTAATTCCACACAAATGTACGAAGAAAATATTTTGTTACCTGTAAGATGTGTAGAGTAACTTATTTCTGACATAGCTTCAGTAGTAATTATGGGACATCACACAGGGTTTCCAAATAATTAATCACTTAAAAGAATTGAAGGAATACTTCGAGCAGCTTTTCCAGACGTGAAGTAACTCGACAACTTTGCGTTGTGGTTGGTCAGAGAATTGAACCGATGTCTGGATGTAAACAGGTCGGTCACTTGCAGGGTGGTGTAATGTTTCGGCAGATAACGATACTAATTGGCCTACACTCGCACAGTAAACATGGAATGACCCTGCATTGTATTTGTTTGCGTTCACGAGACACCACGGTTTGGTGGTTGTTTATGTACTGACCGAGTGAAAGTGACACGAATGGATGTTGCCAGCTTATTTACGGCAAAACTAAAATATCTCTGTAGGAAATGATCTTTCACTGGTTTAAACTAATGTAATGACCTCCCTTCCATTCGGTATAGCATGTGTAGAAGAACAGTTAATATACGCAAATTTGCTATTAGTAGAGAAATATATGCTGGACTTCCAGGCAGTTGAAGACCTTAACAATATTAATGTGCAGGTTTGTAATGTTGTTGTCCTTAAAGGTCCTGGAAATTGCAATGTTTTGAGGACAAACCCTTTGTGTTTACCGAACGTAAGATGAAACGGTGACGTTGCTTCAACTGCTGCTCGGTCGATGAGCAGCAACAGCTGAGGTGGGGCTTAAACGCATCTAAAGAACACCTGAGTCCTCCTCTATGCGGTGCTTCGTATTGACTAGCAAGCAAGGAAAGTAAATAGGTGCACCCGGGCCACTGCATGACAACCACAATCTGAGGTTGATAAGCAAACAAGAGACATCTTGGGTTATGACAACCAGCACCAGCAGGTATAGATTTCCTTATTAAACTTCTATATAAATTCATTGTGAAGGAAAAACATGTTAGGAAATGAATAATCGGAATTCTAACCACTACCGCAATATCCATCGGTTGCTGAATGAAGAAGACTAGGGCTGTAATTCCAATGACTAGTATGGGAATGAACAATGCTGTGACCGAGTCGTTAAACCGCTCATCTCTTACCAACGCGTACCAGGTTTGATCCCAGGGACCAGATGTGGGGTTTGTGGTGGACGAAGCGGGGTCTGGTTGGGATCTCTTCCTCATTTCTCTCCAATTGCTCATTTATCACCTTTCCTTTCATCTGTTCCATTTCACTTCATATTATCTTCATCCTCTCACACCAGGCCACCAGTTGATCTCTGATCACAAGTCCGTCTGCTTCTCGACAGGTCTCTGGCACCAGGCGTTCACCTGCAGGTGAGGAGGAGCAGGTTGGATTTACCTCTTTCCAATTTATTCGGACTGTGCCACTCAGACGAGCATTGTGTTGCAATTTCGGTTTGGTTACATGTACGTTCTGTTTTATTTACGAAATCACTTTCAAATCTTATGCGACAAGCGTCTATTCATTAATTAGCTCTTTGGTGCTGGTTACGTTTAAGAAATCAATCAATATTTGACAGCAAAATCAAAGTGCATAGCCTTAGATTATACACCAAGTGATCGTCACGTGACCTATTGCGATACACTTCAAATATTGTTCAAATTCACGTAACTCTGTCCGCATATATCTACACACACACACACACACACACACACACACACACACACACACACACACACACACACACACACATACACAGAGAGAGAGAGAGAGAGAGAGAGAGAGAGAGAGAGAGAGAGAACGAGGGAGATGGAGTGTGCTATTCTCTTATACAAACTATTTTTGCAAATGCTCATTTCTCTACCTACTGCATTTTAATCTACATAAGCATTTTCTGAAATTATCTCCAGCAACAGATGTTTCTAAAAGTTCAAAGAGTGCTGCCATCTGTTAGTTGTATTAGAATTACAAGGAGCTTTTGTTCTCTCCTTCATTCTTTGGTTTCATATTTTCCCTGAGGTACAACCACAAGCCTAACGTTATGACTTCAGTGAAAATAAAACTTCTTTTCTGCTCTAAGGAACGATAAACTTGCAGACATATGTGTAGAAAGTGATGAAAATGGAAGTGTGTTAAATTCCAATGGATTCTACTTTAACTCTGAAAGTGGATTAGACTTGGAATCTGAACGGGTAAGAGAAGTAAACATTCCTGAATAGTGAATTTGACCTCATAGAGCATAAACTTTTTTCCTTAAGAAATCAGAAATTGTGCTTTTTATTATCAATAACATGAAATATACAGTAAGTAAGATTAAATTCAACTATATAGATTATCTTATGTATTATATATTATTGTAAATATTAAGATATTTAAGTTGGTTAAGTTAGTTCCGTTGGCTAATTATGGATAGACATATGTTTGGAACGGCCCTCAACTGGGAAAGAGAATTAGAGATAACTATCGAATCAAATGTTCTTAAAACGGTAAGCTATACAGGGGGGTCCTTCTTCAATGCAATAAGAGATTCCGGAACATATTTTAAGGCATGCACGATGAACGGTCTTACAGACAATCAGAAATGTAGTTTACTTCTGGAATGTGTACCTGGTAGTTTATTCACCAGGAATAAGGCAGCCAAAAGCTTCCGCAGTAATTCTCCAGGCTTGCGTTCCAAACACAATAGAGAAAAGCACTTTTGAAAAATTGTCGTTTATAAATACTATAGTCCCAATAATTTAATCAATAATTACAGCTTATTGCAAGATAACTGTTATCCTACTATTGATAACAGTCATAGAATCACTTTTAATCGACTTAAGGTCAAATTGTCTTTCATATCTCCCTACATTTCTATATTTTCCTCGAACACGCACAATCTGCAACAGACAGCGACACCATTCAAGTCCTCATGAATGTAATCTCCAGCGCCAGCAGAGACATAATCTGAACTTTTATGCTATGCTGTTGAAGGTAAATTTTTCATTGCTGTAGAGTGAGGTGTATTACACTCAAAATGTTCTTTTCGTACAAATTGTGCTTCAAATTTGTCTTCAGAATACAAACCTGAAGAGTTCGTTTGAGAATTCGAGGACAAACAGCATATGTAGCTATGTAGAGTAGATTGCATTAGTAATAGCTACATTTAGTGGTTCATGCTTAATTTTAATGAATGAAACAATAACTATTTTATCACCGAACTATTTCATAAAGCTTTTACAAGCTAGTACCTACTGATGCTTATATTCCAGGCACATACCGTGCCTTGTCCTTCTGTGTTTACTGTGCATGTGTAAATCAATCACAAGCGTTAGCTTCCATAACACAAGGCGGAAGCGAAAGTGTTTACATACACAAACCAGGTCAATTCCCTGACCAACCTCAACGCAACGTTGTCGACACGTTACACGTCTGAAGGAGCTGAACGTAGTATTCCTTCATGTATTTTAAGTGATTAATTATTTCGAAACCCTGTGTGATATCTCATAATTACTACCGAAGGTATTTCAGAAATAACTTACTCTACGCATTTTACAAATAACGAGCTGTTACTGTTAAGCACGCCGCATACATATATAATCCTTTTCTCTTATTTCTGCCTTTCCAATCTTGTCCCCCTACCTGTGTGGAGTTGGTTTCGTTCCATGTTCAGATTTGAACTTACCTGTAACAAGAACAAAGAAAACTAAAATTAGCAACCTAGGCAGTTCTAGCATGATCAACACTGATAAAATAAGATGCTTACTAAAGCTCTAAATATGCAGAGAACTCCTTGAGCATATTCAGATATAATTTATGCGATTATGTGTAAATGAGTATATATTGGGCATTTTTGGAGCCCAGTGTAGCAACAAATAGTGGTTATAAATATATTCTGTGAAATGGAAACACCAGTGAGTCAACTCAAATATAGCATTAGACATAAAATAAGGTAGCTGAATGCTATTAGGCTAATTTTTGTGATGTCTGTTGACATGATACGTTTCTAAATTAATGTAGTTTTTACTGGTTACTTGTGTGGAGAGATATATAAATTCCAGCTTTAATTATACGTGCAAAAGCTATAGGCAATACAACTTATAATACAAATTAACAGTTAAGAAGTGACAATGACAAAATAGATGTGGCCATATACATCTGTGCATTTAATGCTCACGAGTACTTCTGACGTTAGTAGGAGTACCATGAGAAATATACGTCTGCAAAGTCCATGACTTCGTTTCCCACATACGTGAGTTTTAAGAGAGAGGGAGGGGAAGGTCAATAAATACTGAGTAAGAGAAACAGAGAAAATATCCTCACATTTAAGGAAATACATCTGTAAAATTCTTAAAGAATTGTAAAAAAAAAGGAACAAAAACAACTAAACAGCTAAGTTGTTTATAATAATATGATTAATGAAATTTAAGGAAACATTTTTCCCTATTGTTGCATTTAAGTTACGACATAACTGAAGCTATAAATCCACATATGTATCTTTCTGATAGACAGATACTCCCAACTTTAAAACTTATTTTCTCGCGTGATTTTTTATAGTTATACCCAGGGCCGTATTTACGTAAGGGCAAACCGGGCAACTGCCCAGGGCGGCACATTTTAGGGGGCGGCAGAATTACTGGAAAGCTGCACCAAAAAAAAAGCATAGACATGAAACATCAAGTTCCTTTTGATTCTGGATAAATTGATTGAAGAACTGAACAACAGAGTTTCTTCCTACAAGGAATTCAGTGAACCATTTATGTTTTTGACAAATCTGAAGATGCTTAGTCCACTTGAAATTCAGGAAGCATCATCCAGACTTCAGAAAGTCTACAGTTCGGGTCTTGAAGATTCCGCATTTGTACTTGAATGCTTACACTTCAAAAGCTACATAGAAAAGAATGAAAATGCGACGCACTCTCCTACACAGCTGTAAGGTAACTGTCTAGAGAGTGTTTACCCAAACTTAAACATAGCTCTACAAATATACTTGAGCACTCCTGCTTCCAACTGCTCAACTGAGAAATCATTTTCTGCTCTAAGACGCATAAATAATCATTTAAGAACATCACAAGTGAAGGATCGTCTTAGTTATCTTGGTGTTCTTGCAATTGAATCTGACTTACCAGTGAAAATGGACTATAACGAACTCATAAACTTGTTTACAAATGACAGGGCAAGGAGGAAGCCTCTTGTTATTTAAACAGTATATGTTTTGACATCTAATATAGGGTGATGCCTCTTTAGTGTAAGTTCTTTCTATTAAGATGTTCCTACTTAAATTTTAATAACCTCACTTATGGTGTTTGCCACTCATACTTAAGTATCCAAACTAGTGAAACCATTCTCTATGTTGTGAAAATTTAAGTAATATATGTATTGCAAGTTGGGGGGGGGGGGGGTTAGTAAATGTTTTTTGCCCAGGGGCGTCAGAGGTCCTTAATTCGGGCCTGTTATACCTATACTTAAAGTGCTACACAGGATGTAAATGTTTACTAATTTGCTTCAACGTGTTTGTACTGATCCTCAAAAGTACATTAAAGAAATATACCATACACATTTTTGAAAATAATACTCCAATGTTTATAAATGAATAATTAAGTTTTAACAAAAATTACATAATGTGCAGCCATGGAAAACATGATTGAGCGCATTAGAGTTGCAGCGTGATTTACACAAGTCGATATTTCCAACACACAGCCTGAGTTTATTGATAGTCTGTTCCATATGTTATCGTCAGTCAGAAATACATATAGGTATTTTGATATACCACCTCTTCCTTTGTCAAGAACAAACACAATTACGAGTAACAATCAATAAACTAAGGCTGCATGTCGGAAATAACCATTTGTGTAAACCTCGCTCCAACACGAAGAGGGACTCGTAAATATTCTGCTCTTCAAATGCGCTTAATCATTTTTCCATGACTGTAAAGAAGAATAAAAACAGTTCTAAAATAAGTGAGAATTAGTACCAAAATTGCATGTAATAGATCGCTTATAAACTCATTAGCTTTAAATCCTGTGAATACCTTTAAAAAGGCATATTGTGGACCGTTTTATTAAGACGGTGAATTAAAAAACTAAACATTAGTATTTAAATAACCATATAACCAGTGTTATCAAATATGGGAAATATTTTTATGTTAAAATTTCAACAAGATATCTCGCTACTGTGGTTTATCAATCTTCACAGGTGCATTACCAGCTTTAATGGAATATTGCAACTAGGAGTATGGGTTCTTATCAATGTCTTTGTTACAAAATAATTTAAGTTTCGTTGGTGACGGATACTATTATTCGCAACGGAACGTTTAAAGAAATGTTAATACCTTGGTTACGAGGCAAGAGAAAACATTAAAAGGCAACCCCTCAAAAAACATCTTGCTGTTTTTTTCGATATCGAGTACAGCCCGCGGACGTCTACTGCTGTGACCGTCAAGGACATTACAATGTTATGGCTACCGCAGATAGTAACCATGTTATGTAGTTTTTACTCAGGTGGCTGTGCCTTCAAAGGAAGGCGGTCTCTAATATAAAACAGTTTTAAAACAATGGCATGCAGAAAGTTTGTTTGCTTTTCCCTATAGAGACAGAGGCCGCTCTATTTACTTTAAAAACAGAAAGTCAGCCTGCTCTTTTCATTATTTTACTGAAGCACGGGGGTTTTATTAACTGGTAAGCGCACCTTTTGAATGCGGTATTTGAAATGCCTGAAATGTAATGATCAAAAGGGTTAGGTACAGGCCGCAAGTGCTGAAGAGGTGTAAGCAAAAACATTCTTTCTGTCTTTAATCCTCTCCATCAGAAAGAAGAGGGCTTCCCAAAGTGCCCATTTGGAGCCACGAAAAAATTAAAATGGTGCAGAATTTTTCTATTTCAATTCATAGTAATGCAATCGTCTGTCAGAAAACAGGACACAACACAGCTCAATTCATGCAGCTATAAATTGATCAAAACTTAAAGATAAGGTCAGCACATTAAATTACGAGCCTAACGAAGTACTTTATACCCATGCATAGCGTTCCCCTGTTTCTCTCCTGATGAATTACGGTGTTATCTACATGAAAATTAATTTGCTAACTAGTGGCAATTAGAATACAGGATTGGCATAATCGTTCATGATTTGCACCTTAATTACAAGCAATACATTTTATGATGTTGCCATAGCTATCAGAATAAAGATCTCCGAGCCATGAAGCAATAATAACGTATGTATCGAAAGGGCTTATGTTAGCTTAGCCTTGAATTATGATTACTTGACGATGATGCTGAAAGGGTAATGAGTTAGGGATTCGAACATCCTCATTATACAGAATGTTAACTAATATATGACCATTTATTAGGCAATCAATAGAGAACCTATGAGCAAAACTGATTCCATTTAAACACATGATACATATAATATTTGTTTATCTACAGTCAATTTTACGCTCGAAAAGCCTATGCCACTGTTATGGCCAAAGGCATCATGTACTCACAGTGTTTCTTGCCTGAAAAAATAATTTAAATTGGGATTTCTACCAACAAGTAGTACAAATTACTATATTTCCGTTGCATTGGGCGAAGTATTTAAACTGAAATAAATACTACCTGAGTTTTTCTTGAATGACGCAACTGGCAGCCCACGGTTTTAATAGAACAGCTACATACGAATCCGCTCGTGCAGTAGCGGTGGAGTAGTCCCCTATAGCTCCCCTACATAATGCTAACTATGCGAAACTATGAAGAGTTTACGCTTGCCTTCATTATAACATCTGTTCGCAATGATGCTCTTCTGAGTCTATTCAAGCTTAATATCCGTTAAAAAGTTTCAATGGTAATGGTGTTTAAGGGCCCGACGACAGCTAGGTCATTAGGGTAAAAAGTTTCAAATAGCCTTCGATGTTTTACAGAATAAATATTGGGAAACACAATATTTAATTGGAGTGTGTTTTCTTAGATCGCCTGCAGTATGGAGGCTAGTGGCATACAATTTAAGCATTTTCCGAAGATAGTCTCATGGATTTCAATCCTGACAGTGAGCAGACAGTCAATAATTCAGTCATTAAAAACACGTAATACGAGGTGGAGGTTTTCTTGCACTTCTTTCTACGACTACCTCCATTTCGCTTAATCTTGCCTGGGTTTATAACTTTGGCTGCCCAAGTTTCTTTTAGTCCAACACAGGCCCAGTCAATTTAAATATTTCTAACGGCCTGTAAGTTGTGTATTTTTGGAGCGATGACACCAAGGAATTTTGATATAAATTCACGTTTACAGTCCACTTATGACTCTACTAGAGCAAAACGTAACACGAAAAACATTCCCTGTTCGGTAGACATCTACATACGGTAATTAAAACGAACAGATTCACATAATTTTATTCCCACTATACAAAACAATAAGAATATTAGAATGAAGTACAACTGATTTACCCGCCGTAGGCGCTTAAGTTGGCCTGCCGCAGAACGGGGTCGTTTCAACTGATACCTGCTACGAGTCAGAGCAGGTGGCCGTCAATTGCATCGTTCATAAAAATCTGACATTACTTTGGACTTATACCATTCACATATCTGAAAAGCATATTTTTAACCAGCTACTCAATAAACCAGAGCAAAACCTCAGTTTGGAACGAATGGAGTGTTGCTAGTAATTTAATCAACTGTTTCTGAAGGAAAATTAACCACACCCCCTTACCTTGTGCACCTTTCTTGCCTTTGTGCTGAAAATGGGAAAGCCTTTGTAATTGTCTGAACTCTAGAAATCTTTAAGTATAAATGTTGGTTACGCTTATTTAGATTTTTTTTCAGTAGTAGAAATAGACTAAGTCAACTTGGCTAACTTGGAGTTTGAAGCGAGGCTCGAAAACAATTTATGCAATTGACCTGTCTTCTCTTCTGTGTACTCGTGCTAACTTCAGCAATAATTAACCCGAAGATAGTGCAGAAATTAAATCGCAATTAATGTGGTAGTTTTATCAGTTCTCAGGTTAATAACTAGACAGTCTTTTATTTGGCCACAAATGTCTTACTAATATGAAAGGTAGACATTTTGAGAAGCAGTGAAGTGTGCTTTATTAGTTGAGTTTAATGTCCTAAGTGTTCGTGAAAGCAACCTAATTTATGCAGGAAAGTTCTGAGAATGGACTGAAAGCAAAGGAGCCGCCTGTAGCCAAAGAAAACTCGACAGTTGCAGTAGTTATTAAACCCATAGGGGTGTTGACAATATTCGGGTCCATATACAACAGCTTTAAGACTATCAAAAAAGGTGAACTTTTTATTAAACTGGGGATGGCAAAATGTAATATTATAAAGATTTACGCAGACCTATGTGTATTACAATAACGGATGGGGGAAAATTTGATTGGATATATTTTCTTGGGTTGCAACAACTGTCACCACTCACGCCATATCCTCTGAACCTCTGTCACATGTGTCCCCCAATGTTTGTGCGTCGGAATTGGTGACCTCCTTATGCTTCTGGAAGCGAATAAATTCTCTCTGCGACCCCTTCCTTGTAACCAATATACTGCAACATATGGAGTATCTCTGAGCACTAAATCTTCTGGAGAATGTATTTGTTACGGATTCTGATTTATTACTACCACCCAACTCCAAGCTAAAACTTAACGGATTCCTACGACTTATTCAGATCCTCGTAAACCATGTATACAGTCCAGCAGTATGATAAATGTCATGCACTTGGAATTTGAAATCCTATGTTTTCTTTAAGGCAGCACTATTGAATATCTCTTTTTGTATAATAGGAAGGAACGAAGGATTTATGAGTAGCTACGTTTCCCAGCCCATCATTAATTATGTTCGCTTGTTTGTAATGCAATGTAGTCATATTCTGAAGACCTCATTATGTATTTTTGAGGCAAAGTTAGCATCACTAAAGCTAACACGAACATGTATAGCTAAATCTGAAATTACAGAAAGTAATCTGCACTTTTTTAAACAAGGTGACAAATTGCCACTTAATGGTATTTTGAATGTTCTTTGTTTGTCTCTATAGAATTCAGTGACATTAGTGGCAAAAGTTCACACTTTGTGCTCCCTTGTGCCACCAATTTACGAAAATACTTAGAATTTGTAGCAGCAAATGACACCGTTTGAAGAAATATCATGTAAACTTAAGCCTTCAGAAGTGAATTCACAACAAAAAACTGCAAGTTCAATTATGTATTTCTGTGGGAAAATACTATAAGAATATGGTATTAAAAATACAACAACATTGCTCTACAAAGTATTAATACCATAATACATTTTCCAAGACTCAAAATGACGAGCTCTCTGCGTAGCTTGTACAAAAAGAAATAGGCTCCGACTTAATTACAGTAAATGTCTGAGAATGTAACTCAAAAGCAATGAAATACCTAGTAATTATGTTCGTAAATGAAAAGCTGGCCAGTTCTTGAAGGGATTAAGATACGTCTAGATATACACTTATTTCAAACAACGGAAGTTAAAAAGACATGTTGAAGCTAAAGTGCCATGACTGTTTTTATGAATTGTTATACTTTTAAAGAAAATAAAACCAGTCCTACTATAGATTTATTTTGTGAGACACACTCTTATATATGCATTTGTCATTTAGAATTCTGGACCAAGAATTATGAGTACCATTTACAAACAATTCAATACTAATTTTCAAAATAGTTACTTGCTAGAAGATGTTAATACTACCACAGTGTTGACCATTGTATTGGAAAATATTTATGTTCATTTTTTAATTCCTCACTATGTGTGCATAAATACTGTATTATGCGGCTAATATTTTTGCACAAAGTTGTCCATTAGATTGTAAGCCATATGCATAGGTATAATGAAAACATTGATTTTTATGTATCAAATAGAGCAAGCAGGCTAGAAAGCGTTTTCTGCTTTCTAAGGAAACACAATAGTTCATAATTATTTATCATTAAACCCAAACAAATATAGTACATGTAGTAAGAATTAGATTGGTAAAACCTTGCCAGGGCTAGTTGTTCGTTTGTTGTTTCTCTATTTTTCTGCCAATTTTATCTGCATTATATAGAAATGTATGTAACTTTGTCCGTGTAATGGAAAATTTAATTGTGAATCTGTCCGTTATATTCATAAATAAATAATGGAATCAGATGTACATTACAGCCATTTAAGCACATTTTTGATTTTCCACTATTTGATATTTCTGTAAAACTGAGATAAGTGTAAATTTAAAACACGTTCATACAAACAATAACACTAAATTAGGCTTACAGAGTCCACAGATTTGAAACTCAATTTAAGGGAAACCATTAACGAAGCCGGGTGATGTTTCAGTTATTTTAGATATTTTGAAAATGCTGATTTTTTTTCCCGCGTACTACTACACAGAGTCGCTCAGGTATGCATTGTGGCTTCGTTTATGTACCTACTTCCCTATTTTATTCATGCTTATTTCTTTCGTTTCAAATTTCCTATTTTTTATTTTCCTTGACATTTTGGTTTTCTAAGCAGAATAAACAACACATAATCTTTGCATTGAAAGCTTAAGTCACTATTTTTGTGAGTTGTCAAACAAATGTTAGGAAAGTTTGCCCTCGGCTGATAGTCCCGCCACTAACACGCACCTGTGTGTGCGTGTGCGAGCGTGCGTATTCGTGTGTGTGTGTACGTGCGTATGTGAGTTGTACGTGCGTATGTATGAAAGAGGGTGGAAGGGAAGAGAGTGGGAAATAGACGACGAGGGTGAACAGCGCATCTTCTAAAAATCAGGCAACTGAGATAATTTCTTTCATCGTTACATTCATTTGAATTTCGGATTTGAAACATTATGTTGTGCCAATGAATAACGAAAGCTTTCAGAAACAAAATGTAAATTAAAAATCGGCTGACCATTGCTCATTATGTAAATAGCTTTTCAATAAAGGTAATGGAGTTGCAGCAGCGCTGTGTACATCTCAATGTCTTTGCTGTTTCTAATTTCTAAATGAAATATTTAGCTATGTGATGTAATTAAATCTATGTTACATTAGCAATCGTGCCAAAAAAGCCAACGCCAAATGTATGTTTACAGTACCAAAACACAGCTTTAAGTTTAAAAGCGCAAATAAGTTAATAATATTGAAAGTGTTTGAGATACATTTTAAGGGTATATCGAACCAACGGACATTTTTGAGTTTCAAATTAAAACGTACGGAAAATAACTGTTTTATTCCTGAGAAAACACAAACCATTGGGCTAAATGCCATATTGTGCTACTTATCCAAGATTTTAAACAAAGCATTAACTTTAAAATGGTGCTGTATCTTAAGCCATGTTGTAATATTGTGGTTATTTAGTTTATACTATGGTATGGTACAATGGAAAAGTTATTCTTATACTTGTTATGGGTATATTTTGACAAAAATAAGGCACTTGTGGGATATAGTGCTTGCAGAATGTGTGTATAGCAACACCTTTTATCTGTCTATATACTGGAAAGGAAATATTTTGTATTCCAAGTGCATGAAGATATATCTTGACTGTAGTACAAGAATTGTACAAGCACACCACAAATGCTAATTCACCTAGTCTCTATTCTGCAATACGGGTAAACGTTTTTGGTGTTTAGAGAGTAGCTCTGAAGAATTAAGAGGTGGTAGTTTAAAGCTAGCTGACGTAACAACGGCCCCAATGTGTACCAAAGTCTAAAATTGTAAGAAATTGTTATTCCAACCAATGCTAAAACTCCTTCCCCTTCTTCTTCTCCTCCTCCTTCTTCTCCTCCTTCTTTTCCTCCTCCTTCTCCTCATCCTCCTCCTTCTAATCCTCCTCCTTCTACTCCTCCTACTTCTTCTCCCTCCTTTACCTGATTACCCGCTCCTTATGTAGCACTTACACCCCCTAGGACTTATAAGACAATGCCTAGGGTCATACGCCTGTCGTGGAGCACAGGAAGCTGAGGACCGGTCAGAGTGAAGACCTGGAAGCGGGTGGTCAGCCAAGCACCAGGTATGAGAGTAGGGAAGAGGATGATTGTCGACAGCTGATAAGAAAGGTATTTGTAATACCTGTGAGATAACCAAAGTTCGATTTATGCTTCTGATCAAAGTTGCGTTTGATATTGTAACCCTTTATGTTTGCAAATTGGAATCCGCATATCACTAACTCTTCATGAAACAGTCACACTCGCCACTGAATGAGGCGTGTCGGAGCTTGAACAGCAGTGCAGGGAAGGGAAGGCCTGTGGAGTGACGCAAAAACCTGTTTTAAGGAAGTGGCCCAGTTGAGCTGATTTTGCCCATGCCTGATTTACGCGTTGTTGAAGTGATTCCTACGCGGGGGATTCTTATCAGCTGTCGATTCCTAGCATGCTTCACTTCCAGACATACAAGCTAAGTGGTTTAGTTCTCTTAATAGCCATGGGTTTGATGAGCATAGTGCGTGATACAGATAAACGTATTTTTCTAAAAGTTTAGAAGATAAAGCGATGGAAAAGCAACTGGACTGACTTTGTCATCATTGTCACATTGGTGGCATAAGTGGGATTTCCCAAGTTGTCATTTTGTTACAGTAGTATAGTCAAGTTATAAAGGTAAGTTATTGAACAGGCAGTTCATTAGAACTCAGTACTTACTTTACGGTTTATGGTAATGAAGCGTTCATTTATAACTACTCGCTGCTGCATGTTTCCCAGTATACTAAAGTAGTCCACGTGGACGAGAATTCTGTTTTAGGACATATGTAGAGTATAAAATCATGAGTCCAAAATAAATATTATATGGAAGGGATGCTAGTGGATCAATTATTTTACACTTACACGTGAACACAAAAAAGCTGCCTGTTTTCATATATTGCAACAAAGTTGTTCCTTTTCCCTCTTCAAGGCTTCCGCGTTTATCTCTCAGGACTGTGTTGGATACTGGATTCAAGACTTCTCACTTCTCTCTATGGCTGAATTAAAAAAAGCTGTACAAAGAGAGGAAAAAAAAATAAAAACGGCATAAGTCAATGAGCGAAATAAGTGGGGTGTTAAACCAAGAGAGAAGATCAAATATAGCGCCTCTTAATTCTGCACTAATTGATGCAAACAGCTATAGACTGGCCAGTCCAAAATAATATGATTAGAAACTCCACACAGAGGGGGAAGTAATGAGTGAGAAGTTTAAAGCGTTACTGTTAAGGGGATATTAAAAGCCCCACCACACTAATGTTGGATGTGCAAAATTCATAATCCAGTGTTTCAGAAGCTGTTTAAGATGTCACACTGGAGTGTTTAAAGCTGTGCAGGTTTTCTTTGCTCGTTGGTCAACTTTTATACGATGAGTTTTCATATTGAGGAAGATTATATTATTTTCTTAATTACATCAGCTTTTGAATAAACTTCCTCAACAGTTATCATTTTAAAAGGTAACCAAATATTTTATTAATGCAAAGTTACATTCAGATGAACATTTAGAGGTTGTTTTATCATTATCAAAATTTGTACCTCTCTTCAACTGTTTGAGTAAACATCACTCACAGAAAACACTGCAAGGAAAAAAAAAAAAAAAGAAAGAAAAAAGAAAGAAAGAAAGCTCCTAAGACTGAACTGAGAACCTTCTGCATCGTCAAAGTGCTGACCCAAATGTTAATTCTCCTGAATCTAAAACCAGATACTATTAAATGAAGAGTACCGAAGGGTCTGTCATCACGTGTGGCAATATGTGCGAGGTCGATAAGCATTTTCTGTGCAAATTGTCTATCCTCGACACATCTGGTTCTCTCCACTACTACAATAATGATTAAATCTGTCTGTTGCTTATCAGACGATGAAGTGAATTCTGCTGTACGTTTTGATATTTCTGATGTATCTTAAGCAACAGCACAATGAGCTGAAAAGCATTCTGGGGCTATTTATGTTGTATCATAAATACACCAAATAGCAACAGCACAATCAAGAATTAAAACTCTTACATAACTGCGTTTCAATGGTAAGAAAAGGTATTCAACTTTTAATGCCAGATAATGCCCGTAGAAAAACATGTGATTTACAATACCTATAGTAAAGTGTGTATGGAGATAACTTCAGTACTGAAGCACTTTGGAAAAAATATTTCCGTTGGAATAATTGTTGGTGTCGATAGCGAATACCATAGTCCTTATCTCTTTAAGCCTACGTTACCCTGGTGTGACTTTGCTCCTTCCGTTTATATTGTATATTTTTGTGTCTGATTCCTTGACTTCACTTTTCGATTTATTCTGCTGAGCTATTTCCTGTAATACACAAACTACAGGCCAAGTGGTGGAGTTCCCAGGCTTGTCACTGGCTTAAAATACTCCCATTGTGTTGCAAACTTTGTCAGCCTAGAGTAATGAAAATTCTGCTTCGTAGTTTTTCGTATCCTGTATGTTCCTTTACTTTTATCCAAGAAAAATGTCCATTGCTTCGGAGTATAATTTTGTTAACTGTGTTACTGAGTATTAATGAGATGTCAGTCTCAGTTGGAAGCAAATTTCCTCTACACAATCCTGAAACGGATCGCAAAATAATTCGTAGATACAAACCGCGAATATAGAGGTGCTCTTGAGCCAAACACAATTACCCTTACATGACTTTTACACAGAAATTTGTGTCGTTATATCAACCGACAAATATGGGTAACACTTTAAGAACTTCATAACAATTTGTATTACTGACATAATGGTATCTATCAGCTGTAACAAATGCCTTGCTACAAAATCAAAACGAGTTTGAATACTAAATGCCATCCTCGAAGAGGGGATGTAATATATGTCGCCAAAAGATGAATAGATGAAATAGGACGTAATGTAATAGGATCTACTTGTAATTTTACACAGTGCCAAAGTTAGTTAGTAGTATTCACCAAAAGGAAAACAAAAAACCGATGTCATTCTCAATTGTAACAAATGTATGTTAAGTTTCATACTTTTTGTTGTAAAACTAAATATTCTTTTCTAACTGCTGAAAAGTTAATATAGTCTTATACCCCAACTGTTAATACAGGCAGCAGCTGTTTCAATTCATTTCACTTTAAGTATAACTTTTATTAAAAAACTAAAGGGGTAACAATCTACTGTAGTGCTAACCAAGGAGCCTGGCAGAGGTGTACAATCGACCTCCCCCACTCATTAGGGCAAATAATTATCAGCAGTGATTAGGTCCCAATTAGGCAATAATTTTGTGATTTCATTTAGTCATATTGCATGACCCACGTGGTTGAAGAGTGTGAAACACACGGAAAGAATACTAAATTATTTTCTATCGCTATCAATGTAAGACTAATGGGTTTGTCTTGGTATATAGAAATAGGTTTTGCGATGGGAAGTATTTTAGTGTATTGGATAACAGTTTCACGCAATTAAACTATCACCACATATATCTTTAAACCCTTATATTTTAAACTGTGCTCCAAAATCTTTCATAACTTGTACAATAGTGTAGCGTTTGCATTGATACGTTTTGCAAAACTTTACAATTCACCCACGAGATCATTAAAATTGGTAGATCTATTCAGATCACTTGTCTAGATAATGGCAGTTTAAGACTTGGAGCGACTAGTAACCCTATACACTAATGAGTTCGTATGGATGACTAACGCATGTCAGAATACTCAACAGAAAGAGAGGGAGGGAGGGACAGAGAGAGAGACAGAGAGAGAGAGAGAGAAAGCGTACACATATACACATGAAATATGTCAGGATTGCGTTTTGATAGATTAAAGTATATTTCGAAAGAGTGATTTAGTTGACAGCAACGATATCATTAAACATCTCAATGCTCTGTCTGATCGACATGCAAAGAGAATTTATTTAAGTGGTTTCATTGAAGTAAAACTCGTACAAAGGAAACGCCCTCGGAAAGTTCAAAGCGCAAGCTTGTTCAAAATCACACATATAATCTACAAAGCGAAAGCGAAAATAACTGGTGTAGTGAAGGTGGTTGCTGTTTTCTGAAAAGTTTCCTCTTTTTTTGGCTGTTTTTCGCATGATATTTCTGCAACGCACATAAAATGTTAGAAACCATTTAACGTGTTATTCTGGCTTCTATTTCACAGAAGGGAAGAAGACATACTACATCAACTTCACAGGAGTAAAAGTGGTGAAAATAAATTGCGAAACACGTATGACCATTTAGTCTGACAATATTTCTATTGCTATTAAAAGCTCTATGCGAATGTAAACCAAATGAATCATTGCTTAGTGAGCTATGGTGCCTTCTTTTTATCACTATTACAGTTATTATTACTGTCATTTATTATAATAATAACAATAATAATTATAATAATTATTATTATTACTATTATAATAATAATTATTATAATAATAATTATTATAATTATTATTATTATAATAATAATAATAATAATAATAATAATAATAATAATAATAATAATAATAATAATAATAATAATAATAATAATAATAATAATAATAATAATAATAATAATAATAATAATAATAATAATAATAATAATAATAATAATAATTATTATTATTATTATTATATATAATAATAATAATAATAATAATAATAATAATAATAATAATAATAATAATAATAATAATAATAATAATAATAATAATAATAATAATAATAATAATAATAATAATAATAATAATTATAATAATTATTATAATAATTATAATAATTATTATAATAATTATAATAATTATTATAATAATTATATTATTATAATAATTATATTATTATAATAATTATATTATTATAATAATTATATTATTATAATAATTATATTATTATTATTATTATTATTATTATTATTATTATTATTATTATTATTATTATTATTATTATTATTATTATTATTATTATTATTATTATTATTATTATTATTATTATTATTATTATTATTATTATTATTATTATTATTATTATTATTATTATTATTATTATTATTATTATTATTATTATTATTATTATTATTATTATTATTATTATTATTATTATTATTATTATTATTATTATTATTATTATTATTATTATTATTATTATTATTATTATTATTATTATTATTATTATTATTATTATTATTATTATTATTATTATTATTATTATTATTATTATTATTATTATTATTATTATTATTATTATTATTATTATTATTATTATTATTATTATTATTATTATTATTATTATTATTATTATTATTATTATTATTATTATTATTATTATTATTATTATTATTATTAATTTCATTTTCATTATACTTTTCAGAATCATATCTGCGTACATAGCAACGTCTCCAATAGATAAAAACCCACGCTGGACTAACGGTTTTCTTCGCTACACTAGCCTAACCCATTGCCTGCACCGGACCTCATAAATTGCTTGGCTAATAACTTCCATCCTGTGGCAAAGGTTTATATAGCCTACACTAATGACTAATCCATGCTTCTTTACATGCTGCGTTGATATAAAGATACAGAGACTACTTATAATACGTATTTGTCTGTATCTCTATTTTTCCTTATAAAATTATTAATCTTACCCGTTAACAGTTCTGGAATCCAAATGCAGTCAGCCGAAACAAGGAGGTTTATTTGAGCTACATGTTTAATATTTACTCCATCAAGCAACAATGTATTTTGTAACATTGCAGCGAGTAGGAATTTTAACTTCTAGATCAGGGCCTCGAAGTTTAAGATTGCACCGGGTGCAATGAAGAGTGCAGAGGTTCCTAGAATCATGCATCGTGGCAACTCGGTTAACCTCGGCTCAACTCGTGCGCTGCAGAGCGCAGAAGCGTGCAGTGTAACTGTCTAACAAGGGAGCAAACTGCTCCAAAGAAAGCAACGAATGCCAAAAGTCCACTTATATGGGAGTGCAAGCTTTATTTTATAATTTCTTTTTAAAATCGTTATGATAGAGCCAAATGTCTCATCTGCAGTTTAATAATTCGGTGTGTGAGAAAATCATCCATTGACAGAAACTATAACAAAGTGCACATAAAAACATATGTCAAATCATAGGGGACACTTGAGAGGAATAATTCATTCTTTATCCAAAAATATAACCAACCGAGCATGGTGGCGCCGCGACAACGTGTGCGACTCACATTCGGAAGCTCCCGGGTTCTATCCCTGGTGACTGCGTACTCTGACTTGGGTTTTTCTGTGGTTTCCCCATGTCACTTAGGCGAGTTCTGGGGTGCATTGTTTCATTCCACGGTTTACTTTCCATAATTTCCCTTCGTTCCATTTCTTTATCATCTTTCAGACGAGTAGTGTTGGTGGTGCCGGACAGATGGCGCGGATGCCTGCACATGGTAACTGGTGTTCTCGGTGCTAGGTGGCCACTGTCCTCCGTCGAGGGGAAGACGCTTGGTTGGTTCCATACTCGCGGCCTGGCGCCGGGATGAAGAGATCTAAGCACCTATGAAGTACTTCCGCAGGTGTTTCTAAGGCCCTGTGTCCCTTCGGTTCCCTCAATTCATCCCTGCCTCCTGGGGGTGTTAGCACACAATAGATCTGCGTAGGTCGAGATGTGGGTGGCATCCCATCTGTGTATGTACCCTTTACCCCTTCTGTCTAACCAAAGACTTTCACTGGCTGTGTGCTGAGCTACGACTCTCTTAAAATTGAAACCATGCAAGGTAGAAAGGTAGAATCAGAGTGAAAAATTAAATTCATAACCGGGATTTGAACCATAGATGTTTTGGTTAGCATCCATTTGTTCTAACCACCTATGCGACCATAGCAATATGCTGGTAGGACTTTAATTTTTGCAACAGATTAGCTACTTCCCTGCCAAAGCACAAGAACGGCAAATTCACTTTGAGATAACATATCTCAATTATGACAATGCTGTAATGAATTTGTTATTGGACTTCTTGCTATATTTGAATCTACCATCACATACCTCTAACATTCTATATTATTCTTAAGTGGATCTGAAAGGCATCCGTGGTATATTCAAAATTTGTTTTGAGAGCAAAAATAGCGACAGGAAATTATCGGTGTGGTAAGATATGTGTATTCTAAAGTTTAATTATCTGCTGCTATATCGTATTGATTATTATTGTTTAAGAAATCTAAATAACGTGTTACAAGCTCTATTGATATGTAACTATGTAACTATATATATATATATATATATATATAGGCCATAGCTATTGCCTGAATACGTATTCTGTGTTGAAAATACTCAGTACATAAAAGTAGAACCAATAGCAAAATATTCTGAACTACCTCTAAAAGAGCAGGTGTATATAACACTTGTTTTTTTAGCAGGTGTACGTACTAAAGAAGCTTCAAGCAAAGATTTGCATACGCATCAGAAACCACACTCCGCCAAACATACGGTGAAACCGCAAAGAGTGAGCTGATATCCTAAATGAAAGGAAGATTGCTTTTTAAGTACAGACCAACACCCCTTTGCATTGTGCCCTTCTGTTATCGCTTTGCATACTAAATTGTGTCAGGAGCTTTTGCGTTTGCTTTTGACTTGCTCATTACCATTGCAAGCCAAACTTTAATACCTGCAATGATATGTGATGTTTCAAGTAGGAAACGCTATAATTTTAAATATAGTGACAACTACAATATTCAGCAATACACTTCCAAGAAGTACAAAGTCATTCTCTTCCGCGCTGTTTTCGTAATTATGAAGTGGTTTTTATGTTGTTCTAAATGTGATATTCTAACAGACAAGAAAATTTCTTAGGTGGTGTATATTGTGTAGGAGAACTCCTATCACAATGTTTATTTCATAACTTTCGGATGAACAGGCCGGCCAATAAGTTGGACCCCTTCTTTCATTCCACCTAATTAGTAACTTCAGTAAGGAGAGACCCAAGTTCTATAGTTTGTAATACTACTACTGATTATGCAGTATTCCAACCGACATATTCATGGAAATTACTGTTGATAACAGTAGGGTATTTGGGGGGAAGCTGGCGCAGTTTTTTATGGGCAAGATGGCCGCCATGCGTGATCTAAGGATTACTAGGTAAGGTGGTAGGGGAAGCAGGACGTTGTAGGTATTTGAAGCAATCACTAGGGATAACTTTTATGGCCTATAGCACTGTATGTATCTTTATGAGCGTTCATGGTAGTCGAGTATGTCGTTCACTATATCGGTGTAAACCTCCTAACGCAAGAGCTTTCCATCTTGATTGTATATGATACCCCCAACATAATGACACCTCGCCCCCACACCGCCACGCTAACCTATCCTAACCTAACCTAACCTAACCTAACCTAACCTAACCTAAGCTCGCCTAACCTAGCTCCTACTCTTTTTACTATGGTCTTTCATAATTTCACATAACCTAAGCCCCATACTTCTACTCGTCTAACCTATCTTAACCTAACCTAAGCTCCATACTTCTACATGGCTAACCTAACCTAACCCAGCTCCCACTATTTACTCCGGTCTTTGATAATTTAACCTAAGCCTCATACTTCTACTCATCTAACCTATCCTAATCTAACCTGGCCTAGCCTAACCTAAGGTAGATTCTCTTATTATTATTTATTCTATTCTACTAACATGATACGTTTCTAGACATTCATTCTATCCTCTTATCATCTATCCTATTCCCTCCTCTGCTTATCTATTCTATCCTGTCATACGCTACCCTGATCTCCATCTAGGAATTTCATAAACATTTTGATACTATTTTGAGTCCTCTGATAGATCTTTTTAAACACTTTTAGCATATTCATGCTGCTTTTACAACATATTTAACAACTTTTCAGACAATTTTCAGAGTTATTCAGTCATTTTCATACATTTTTAAGACGTTCCACCCCATTTTGCTACAATTTTGCACCCTCTGTTAGATCTTTTAGACGCTTTTAGTATATTCATGCTGCTTTTACAACATATTTAACAACTTTTCAGACAATTTTCAGAGTTATTCAGTCATTTTCATACATTTTTAAGACATTTCACCCCATTTTACTGCTATTTGCACCCTCTGTTAGATCTTTTAGACGCTTTTAGTATATTCAGAACGCTTTTAACAACATATTTAACAACTTTTCAGACAATTTTCAGAGCTATTCAATCATTTTCATACATTTTTAGGACATTTCACCCCATTTTACTGCTATTTGCACCCTCCTTTATAGAACTTTTAAACTTCCAGTAGAAGATGTCCTAACCATTGATGTTGAAGTTCTTATTACTACTATTTTTGCCCTCTGTCACAGAATTTTATACAACTGTATGGCTCTTTTGCTTGGTTCTGTATGTTCTGGGGGTAACATCTCCAACACGACATGCAGTTTTCTAAGTGTAACCCCACCTATTATGATCTAACCTGCTTATTAAGTGTTCTTTACAGCTTTATTCAACTTTGTTTTCCTAACCCTTTATAGATTTTTAAACTTATCACTAAAAGATGATCTATCCGCAGATGTTGAGATACTTATAGCTCAATATTTTTAAGAGATATTCAGCAATACCTTTGATAGTATTTTAACACAATCTTCTGTTTATATAAAGTTAATGAGGGTATACTTACTTTAAGGTAGTAGGGTATACGCCTCTCCTCTTTTATCTGGGCTGGAGACCAGCACTAGAGTTAAAGTCTAGTGGCAGAGTTAACGCCTCCCTTTATAATTTCTATTTTTCTTCTTTCTTCGACAAGTTTCATGAGAAGCACGGAGAAGCCAGGTGAGTAATTTTTTTATTTTTTCTTCTTTCTTCGTCAGACTTCATTTGAGGCGTGGAGGAGTCAGTTGATTAAACTTTCATTTTCTACAGGAGACGTAACGGAGAAAATAATCATCTTGAGATCTAAGTTGCATTCTCTTATGCATGGTTTGCAACGTTGTAATGCCCGTACGCATACGTTGATATTCCATCCTCTGCAATTACTCTCTTGTCATCATGAGGCGACAGAGCTATTTTATTAGATTCAACTGTAGAAACATTATGACGTTGGGATAGGATTAAATTCATCGGAGTTCTAACAATTTTCAAAGTTTTAAGGCACTCCATATAGCTATTGAAGCTGATGTATTGCTTAATGGCGCTATGTTTTATGCCTTTGATCTTTTTTATCACAGAGCCATCAATATCGAGAGCATACATTTTAGGTCTGAGACCGACGAAACGGCGAATGATTTTACCACTTGCTTCATCTTTAAACTTTCCCAAAACTTTCTTGTTTTGTGTAGAATAGCATATATGGTTAGCAGGGTAATCCGCTGTATCCAGATGTTCAAGCATGTGTAATTTATCCTGGTATATATCAGCTGTAGTCACTCGATGGATGAAGGAATCTGTATCCGTATACAACAGTTTAAGATTCTCAGCTCCATAATATGGAAGTAACACATCGTATTGATACGAATACATTAGCGTCTTGGAGATGTCTAGTACGCTCATACCAATGTATATAGGCTTGTTGAACACTATTTTACGAGAAGCCATATGAACAGCTGCAAGATTAGGACCGTATATAGTTCGATCGATAAATGTAGGCTTGGCTATCAGTTTTTCTAATGTTTTGCTGTTTGCCACAAGACGTATATCCATACGATTACGAATATTTTCCATAGTTTTTCCAAACATCGCATTATTGAAAAGTTTATACAAATCCTTCTCGAAATCATTTCTAGCTTGCTGTCGCAGGCGATTATTAAATTCGACGTAAGGCTTTAACCAACAAGACTGACGGAATTTTAGTGCTCGATGAATCTTTATTAGTCGTAGACCATGACTAAGAGCCTGTTTCAAGACCATGTAATGAACCACATACTTCTTTCGGGATCCAAGATGGGCAATTAGTTTCTTTGAAGAGGATTCCCCCGGTTTCATACTCTCAGGCAGGAAGGGCAAATCATTATGAAGATCGTGGAGCTCGACAGGATATTCGACATCGACTTCTAAGATGTATCCAAGGGGGTCATCTTCCTTCAATAATTCCAGGTCTATGTCTTCAGGAGAAACCCATTTAAACCCTCCATAAGGAAGGGCGTGACACATACCCCAACCGTACTGGTTATTGGCGTCTTCGTACGTAATAAAATGAGAGGGTTTACGAGGATCATACTGCTCCATATAGATGTTGTTAGCCTCCGCATACCGGTGAGAAACCTGGCATAACCCTCCTCTTATACCAGATTCAACCATGAGTAGCTGATCGTAATCAAGAAGCAATTCCAACTCGATTCCAGTATACAGCAGCATAGCATCCCATGTAAGTCCTGGAGAAGTAAAATAATGTGCAGGATCCACTTTATGAGTTTTCAAGGTTTGGTTTCTAAATGTCTCAAAGACATCCGATAGGAGAAGAACATCCGAAATTAAGTACAAATCACTGTACTCGCCAAGGTTTCGGACGTTAAAGTGCTTCCACACGTTCAGAGCATGATCATAGTCCTCACTGCTGATTTCTTCACTGTTTAATCTGTTGTAGAAGGCATTCCTAGAAGGCAAACATGTATCGTTCAGGACATCCCACGATGTTACGTAATCATAGGGAAATACCCCCTTACGAGTCATCAAGCCAATCTTCTCTTCTCCAAAGTACTTCTCTGTTTCGGGATACGTAGTGAGGTTTTTCACTAACTTATCCAAGCTTGTGCTCAGGAAACGGAAGGTATCCACAAACCTGAGTTTAATATCTCCAACATACTTTGAGAATGAGATGTAGCTTTCTTCAGAGCTTGGTATTACCTCCACTCTTTCGCTTGTGCATCCTAACTCCTTAACAATGAAATGAGAGTCATACCCACTCAGGTTATGCATGAAGACAGGTATATAATTAGGTGTTTTACAAGCCAGGTTACATTTATTGTGTAAAGGTCCTCTATACACCCCGGAAACATGATCGTGATCGCGAACCTTCCAATTATCTTCTGTAAATTCATGTTCACACAGGTAGCATATTGTAGAAGCATCGAATGATTCTTGTTCTTCAGCTGTAAGATTAAGAGGTTTAGCAGATTTGTATAAGTCACTGATTTTATTCGCCAGATCCATCAAGCATTCCATAAACTTCTGTGCAGCGTCAGGCCCTCGGTAAACATACGGTTCAGTAGGAAGAGTTGTTTCTAGTTGTTCAACACTGGACGACGGTTTCACATAAACGCAAAAGCTCATAGGAGAATGACTTTGATAGGGAGTTGTGTAGGAGGTTTCAGGGTTAGAGGAGCAGGTATGGAGAGGGGTGAGAATGCATTCAAAATCTGCGTAGATAACATAAGGAAGTTTCAACATCCTCTCGACATTCTTGAACTTAACGATTGAGTTATCCTTTGTAGGCATAACGCATCTAGCAATACCATGTTGTCTACATATTTCTCGGTGCTCTTCTAATTTTTTCATTCCACTTCGTCCATGTCGGTCATCAAAATGACTGAAACATCTTTTACATACATAAATTCGTTCTTTATGCTTAGTTTTCTGCCCACGAATAAGCTTCTCAAAATCCTTTATATACACATAGTGATGTTTATCAGCTGAATCACTCAACAGAAGAAGGTCGCGGTGATCAGTTAATTCTTCATCAACCACCTTTATGGGAAACACTTCATGTTTATCATCCACTCCAAACACATTTATGGATATATTATTGAGTTTTTCAAATTTAGTGATTTCACCCAAGCTCGTAGGAAATGAGACGCATGAGAAATCGTATTTTTCTTGATGATCCTTATACTTCCTTACACGCTGAGCATCCTTTTGAATGAACTTTGCAAGAACAGCATACACAAAGCATTTCTCATCGTTGTAGTTCTGAGGGTTTATACAGGCTTTCTTCGCATCCAAAGATGACGGTAGAGGAATATAGCTGCTCCCTCGAAGAAGATTATACTTGTTAATACGTAGTCGAACGCCATCAACACTCAGAAGAGCCCAATTACTGCCTTTCAACTTACTTTCCTCCATTTCAACACGAAGTTTCTCGAATTTTTTTTCCAAGATGGCATCCAAGTCGCTATCTAAAAACACAGCCTGATTACGCGTTTTAAAGGCTTTGTTAGTAGTGTCTCCAACGGCGTTCACAAACTTACATTCAGCCATAATGTTAATTTTCAAACTTTTATGAGCCCGCAGTTCCTTCTGAACACCATGAATTATGCGTTGCTTAGCCTGCTGCAGGTATGAATTTAAATCCTGACTTGCTGGGCATTGGATGAAATACGATTTCAGCCGATCCTGAAAAGCCGTTTCATATTCTACAATATCATCTTCATCAGGAGACATTAACAATAATTTATGCTTAGTAGGTTCGAATTTGACTTTCTTAGCATCTTTAGCCCTCTCACAGCGCCCTTCATGTACATCTCTTCGATTTTCAGTACCGTAAACATCGCCACAATGTTTACACTCGAAAAACTCGCCACATATCAGCTCATGCCTCTTCTTATGGTAGTCACGTAGAAAACTCTTTTCGCATTTACTGCACCTATAATCTGGTATAGCATTCAGAACCGATTTCATCATTTCACCACTCCACATTTTTATAATACGTAGTGGAACACTTGTAAATTATATAAATGAATAAATGCTTATAGCACTTTCCACTGACTCGCCTCGATAACTTATAAAAGCTATTGAACGGTAATCTCGCTAAGAGAAGCTGATGTGCACGACTCAAAGGTTAATTACTGAATAACTATGTAAGCTCAAGCAAACCCTACTTATTCCACTAGCACGTACCTTATAAACGACTACGCATTCAAGATTAAGTTTGTATTTAAATGTATATAATCAGGAAACTACGTGAGTCAAGATTAACTTGTTTCATTTTTATTTGCCAGTTCAACGTTAACATGCATTTCCCCTCATTTTTAAAGTTTAAACAAGGTAAATTATATTTCAACCACTGTATTTATAGAAATAAATGTTTATAATTTTAATACTTTCATGCCGAACACACACACAAACACAAACACACATACACACACACACACACACACACACACACACACACACACACACACACACACACACGCGCGCGCGCTCGCAAAATTAAGACGTGAAACGGCGATTATGTATCTTTAAGTAACATTTCTTTAATCGATATCGGATGACAGTAATGGAACCATCTAAGCAATATTTAAACGCTTAAAAAAAAACCAAATTTCTGCTATATTTCATCAAACCTTCCTATTTTTATGACTTTTTCTCGTCTTTTACGCACTTTGAAACGAATCCATCAGAAAAAATTAAGACGCGAAACGGAAGACGTGAAACGGCGGTTATGTATCTTTAAGTAACATTTCTTTTATCGATATCGGATGACAGTAATGGAACCATCTAAACAATATTTAAACGCTTAAAAAAACCAAATTTCTGATATATTTCATCAAACCTTCCTATTTTTATGACTTTTTCTCGTCTTTTACGCACTTTGAAACGAATCCAACAGAAAAAATTAAGACGCGAAACGGAAGACGCGAAACGGCGGTTATGTATCTTTAAGTAACATTTCTTTTATCGATATCGGATGACAGTAATGGAACCATCTAAACATTATTTAAACGCTTAAAGAAACCAAATTTCTGCTATATTTCATCAAACCTTCCTATTTTTATGACTTTTTCTCGTCTTTTACGCACTTTGAAACGAATCCAACAGAAAAAATTAAGACGCGAAACGGAAGACGCGAAACGGCGGTTATGTATCTTTAAGTAACATTTCTTTTATCGATATCGGATGACAGTAATGGAACCATCTAAACATTATTTAAACGCTTAAAGAAACAAATATCCCGTATTTTTATAATTCTTTCTCCATTTTTATTCACTTTAAGACGAATCAAGCGTCAAATTAAAACATGAAAAGATGATTATGTTTCTAAGTACCATCATTTCAACAACAAAGACATTAATTTTAACTATCACCACGAAATAAACCTATTTGCACGCGTCTTAACACGCTAACATACTATATGTTACAATCTATCAACTGAACCTCTTTTAAACGTGTCCCAACAGGTAAAATCGTCACCATGTCATTAGTTGAGAAACTCTACCCTCAAACACAGGTGTAAACCTCTCTAAAAACATGTCCCTTCAGGTAAAAGTATCACATTGTCCTCACATTAACGGAAAAAACCTTAGCCTCACGCAAAGGTCTCGATTTATAACATTAGTGGAGAAATTGTAGCCTCGAAGAGTCCCGGCGACGTGCTGTCTACAAAAAACAAGTTTAGACAGGAAAGTCTCCCCACCCTCAGATCCACGTAGCAACATCATGAGAAGTCCAACAGTAACGTCCAAGCCATCAGAGCGAGTATATGGGGCGTGAACACTCGACAACGCTTTTCACCGTTTAAAGCTTATTTGCATCATTTCTTTCCAGGTACTCATCAATCATTGTACTACACACATCATTTAGATCACAATACTTAGCGTTGTATGCTATAATTTGTAATTTTCACGATTATATACTCATTTAATGATTTAAATTCAACATTTCTAGCGTTCACCCTCTTTTTCTTCTTCTTCTTCTCCTTCTTCATATATTCTCATTCTCCTTCATGCTAACAGGGAATATACGCGAACTGAAGGTTATTAGCTGAAATATAAAATAAAATCTCTTCATCTTGTTCTGGTTCTTCTTCTTCTTCTTCTTCTTCTTCTTCTTCTTCTTCTTCTTCTTCTTCATCTAGTCTCATTCTCCTTCATGCTAACAGGGAATATACGCGAACTGAAGGTTATTAGCTGAAATATAAAATAAAATCTCTTCTTCTTGTTCTGGTTCTTCTTCTTCTTCTTCTTGTTCTGGTTCTTCTTCTTCTGCTTCTTCTTATTATTATTATTATATTCTCATTCTCCTTCGTGCTATCAAGAAATATACGCGTAATTTTGACGTTATTACCTTAAATATTAAATAAAATAACAGCATTCTCCGTCAATTATATCTAAACCGACTTTTTCCGTGTTATGCAAGATTTAAGCTTCTAGAATCAACACAAGCAATGTTTCTCTCAATAACAGCATTTTTTTATAATTGATTTTGTAAGTAATAACACCAATTTAAACTTTATTACAGATCTCTAAGACCCTAGTTTGCAAAGTATTTAAATGGACACTTACAGATTCGAACTAGACCCCACAGTACAAAAGCTACCATTTTTATCAATAATTCAAGAGCAGATATTTAGCTGAAGTGTTTAACTTTTTATTTCATCACGCTAACTTTATTGATTCGCGAATAAATCGACTTGAAGTAATTGCCCCGTCCCGGTAATCGAACTATGAGTCCTAGGGATAAAATTGTCTAGTATATCATTTTATATGCCAAGTTACCCTAATTTGTCTTTGCATTACTATTCCAAGTGTAAAAATAGCGATATAGAGCAAATTTCAATAATTCTCCACAAGATAGGGATCGAACCTACGATACGTTAACTCTAGCATGTTATAAAATAATCGTCCTTAACAAGTATTATCATATAAAGTTTATTTCAGTCTTCCAACACAAGCGGTTCTCGAAATAATTAAATTTACCAAATCAGGATTGGAACCCAAGACTCCAGGATCCCGAGCATACCACAGAGGAAAGCTTATAACAATACCAATTTAATAAAATTTATTCGAAGATTTTATCACTAATAGTTTAGGAGTTATTCCAATAATAATTCATAATTTGCACGGGGATCGAACGCTAGGCCACCGACAATCTTCAAAATTAGACCAAGGATGCGTCGTTTTATTATAAGATAATTACCGTTTACCACATTTCGATATCTCATTTAGTTTAGGAGAAATCAAGCATAATAGAGTAGGCTAATAATGGCGTTTTCAAATCACTCAAAGGGATGCCGCTAATTGGTTAATTGGTTAACAATGGGCGCTAATTGGATTACAAGTGTTTTCACACCTCTAAGCCACGCCCATCTGGCACGCGACCATGAATGACGTCACAGTCGAGCCCCTTAAACATGACGTCACATGAATGACGTCACATAATCGACCCTCTTAACGATGACGTCACACCCAGGACAATATTTTTAAAAATCACTCAAAGGGATGCCGCTAATTGTTTTTAAAACGCTATTATTAACCTACTCTATTATGCTTGATTTCTCCTAAACTAAATGAGATATCGAAATGTGGTAAACGGTAATTATCTTATAATAAAACGACGCATCCTTGGTCTAATTTTGAAGATTGTCGGTGGCCTAGCGTTCGATCCCCGTGCAAATTATGAATTATTATTGGAATAACTCCTAAACTATTAGTGATAAAATCTTCGAATAAATTTTATTAAATTGGTATTGTTATAAGCTTTCCTCTGTGGTATGCTCGGGATCCTGGAGTCTTGGGTTCCAATCCTGATTTGGTAAATTTAATTATTTCGAGAACCGCTTGTGTTGGAAGACTGAAATAAACTTTATATGATAATACTTGTTAAGGACGATTATTTTATAACATGCTAGAGTTAACGTATCGTAGGTTCGATCCCTATCTTGTGGAGAATTATTGAAATTTGCTCTATATCGCTATTTTTACACTTGGAATAGTAATGCAAAGACAAATTAGGGTAACTTGGCATATAAAATGATATACTAGACAATTTTATCCCTAGGACTCATAGTTCGATTACCGGGACGGGGCAATTACTTCAAGTCGATTTATTCGCGAATCAATAAAGTTAGCGTGATGAAATAAAAAGTTAAACACTTCAGCTAAATATCTGCTCTTGAATTATTGATAAAAATGGTAGCTTTTGTACTGTGGGGTCTAGTTCGAATCTGTAAGTGTCCATTTAAATACTTTGCAAACTAGGGTCTTAGAGATCTGTAATAAAGTTTAAATTGGTGTTATTACTTACAAAATCAATTATAAAAAAATGCTGTTATTGAGAGAAACATTGCTTGTGTTGATTCTAGAAGCTTAAATCTTGCATAACACGGAAAAAGTCGGTTTAGATATAATTGACGGAGAATGCTGTTATTTTATTTAATATTTAAGGTAATAACGTCAAAATTACGCGTATATTTCTTGATAGCACGAAGGAGAATGAGAATATAATAATAATAATAATAAGAAGAAGCAGAAGAAGAAGAACCAGAACAAGAAGAAGAAGAAGAAGAACCAGAACAAGAAGAAGAGATTTTATTTTATATTTCAGCTAATAACCTTCAGTTCGCGTATATTCCCTGTTAGCATGAAGGAGAATGAGACTAGATGAAGAAGAAGAAGAAGAAGAAGAAGAAGAAGAAGAAGAACCAGAACAAGATGAAGAGATTTTATTTTATATTTCAGCTAATAACCTTCAGTTCGCGTATATTCCCTGTTAGCATGAAGGAGAATGAGAATATATGAAGAAGGAGAAGAAGAAGAAGAAAAAGAGGGTGAACGCTAGAAATGTTGAATTTAAATCATTAAATGAGTATATAATCGTGAAAATTACAAATTATAGCATACAACGCTAAGTATTGTGATCTAAATGATGTGTGTAGTACAATGATTGATGAGTACCTGGAAAGAAATGATGCAAATAAGCTTTAAACGGTGAAAAGCGTTGTCGAGTGTTCACGCCCCATATACTCGCTCTGATGGCTTGGACGTTACTGTTGGACTTCTCATGATGTTGCTACGTGGATCTGAGGGTGGGGAGACTTTCCTGTCTAAACTTGTTTTTTGTAGACAGCACGTCGCCGGGACTCTTCGAGGCTACAATTTCTCCACTAATGTTATAAATCGAGACCTTTGCGTGAGGCTAAGGTTTTTTCCGTTAATGTGAGGACAATGTGATACTTTTACCTGAAGGGACATGTTTTTAGAGAGGTTTACACCTGTGTTTGAGGGTAGAGTTTCTCAACTAATGACATGGTGACGATTTTACCTGTTGGGACACGTTTAAAAGAGGTTCAGTTGATAGACTGTAACATATAGTATGTTAGCGTGTTAAGACGCGTGCAAATAGGTTTATTTCGTGGTGATAGTTAAAATTAATGTCTTTGTTGTTGAAATGATGGTACTTAGAAACATAATCATCTTTTCATGTTTTAATTTGACGCTTGATTCGTCTTAAAGTGAATAAAAATGGAGAAAGAATTATAAAAATACGGGATATTTGTTTCTTTAAGCGTTTAAATAATGTTTAGATGGTTCCATTACTGTCATCCGATATCGATAAAAGAAATGTTACTTAAAGATACATAACCGCCGTTTCGCGTCTTCCGTTTCGCGTCTTAATTTTTTCTGTTGGATTCGTTTCAAAGTGCGTAAAAGACGAGAAAAAGTCATAAAAATAGGAAGGTTTGATGAAATATAGCAGAAATTTGGTTTCTTTAAGCGTTTAAATAATGTTTAGATGGTTCCATTACTGTCATCCGATATCGATAAAAGAAATGTTACTTAAAGATACATAACCGCCGTTTCACGTCTTCCGTTTCGCGTCTTAATTTTTTCTGATGGATTCGTTTCAAAGTGCGTAAAAGACGAGAAAAAGTCATAAAAATAGGAAGGTTTGATGAAATATAGCAGAAATTTGGTTTTTTTTTAAGCGTTTAAATATTGCTTAGATGGTTCCATTACTGTCATCCGATATCGATTAAAGAAATGTTACTTAAAGATACATAATCGCCGTTTCACGTCTTAATTTTGCGAGCGCGCGCGTGTGTGTGTGTGTGTGTGTGTGTGTGTGTGTGTGTGTGTGTGTGTGTGTGTGTGTGTTTGTGTTTGTGTTTGTGTGTGTGTTCGGCATGAAAGTATTAAAATTATAAACATTTATTTCTATAAATACAGTGGTTGAAATATAATTTACCTTGTTTAAACTTTAAAAATGAGGGGAAATGCATGTTAACGTTGAACTGGCAAATAAAAATGAAACAAGTTAATCTTGACTCACGTAGTTTCCTGATTATATACATTTAAATACAAACTTAATCTTGAATGCGTAGTCGTTTATAAGGTACGTGCTAGTGGAATAAGTAGGGTTTGCTTGAGCTTACATAGTTATTCAGTAATTAACCTTTGAGTCGTGCACATCAGCTTCTCTTAGCGAGATTACCGTTCAATAGCTTTTATAAGTTATCGAGGCGAGTCAGTGGAAAGTGCTATAAGCATTTATTCATTTATATAATTTACAAGTGTTCCACTACGTATTATAAAAATGTGGAGTGGTGAAATGATTAAATCGGTTCTGAATGCTATACCAGATTATAGGTGCAGTAAATGCGAAAAGAGTTTTCTACGTGACTACCATAAGAAGAGGCATGAGCTGATATGTGGCGAGTTTTTCGAGTGTAAACATTGTGGCGATGTTTACGGTACTGAAAATCGAAGAGATGTACATGAAGGGCGCTGTGAGAGGGCTAAAGATGCTAAGAAAGTCAAATTCGAACCTACTAAGCATAAATTATTGTTAATGTCTCCTGATGAAGATGATATTGTAGAATATGAAACGGCTTTTCAGGATCGGCTGAAATCGTATTTCATCCAATGCCCAGCAAGTCAGGATTTAAATTCATACCTGCAGCAGGCTAAGCAACGCATAATTCATGGTGTTCAGAAGGAACTGCGGGCTCATAAAAGTTTGAAAATTAACATTATGGCTGAATGTAAGTTTGTGAACGCCGTTGGAGACACTACTAACAAAGCCTTTAAAACGCGTAATCAGGCTGTGTTTTTAGATAGCGACTTGGATGCCATCTTGGAAAAAAAATTCGAGAAACTTCGTGTTGAAATGGAGGAAAGTAAGTTGAAAGGCAGTAATTGGGCTCTTCTGAGTGTTGATGGCGTTCGACTACGTATTAACAAGTATAATCTTCTTCGAGGGAGCAGCTATATTCCTCTACCGTCATCTTTGGATGCGAAGAAAGCCTGTATAAACCCTCAGAACTACAACGATGAGAAATGCTTTGTGTATGCTGTTCTTGCAAAGTTCATTCAAAAGGATGCTCAGCGTGTAAGGAAGTATAAGGATCATCAAGAAAAATACGATTTCTCATGCGTCTCATTTCCTACGAGCTTGGGTGAAATCACTAAATTTGAAAAACTCAATAATATATCCATAAATGTGTTTGGAGTGGATGATAAACATGAAGTGTTTCCCATAAAGGTGGTTGATGAAGAATTAACTGATCACCGCGACCTTCTTCTGTTGAGTGATTCAGCTGATAAACATCACTATGTGTATATAAAGGATTTTGAGAAGCTTATTCGTGGGCAGAAAACTAAGCATAAAGAACGAATTTATGTATGTAAAAGATGTTTCAGTCATTTTGATGACCGACATGGACGAAGTGGAATGAAAAAATTAGAAGAGCACCGAGAAATATGTAGACAACATGGTATTGCTAGATGCGTTATGCCTACAAAGGATAACTCAATCGTTAAGTTCAAGAATGTCGAGAGGATGTTGAAACTTCCTTATGTTATCTACGCAGATTTTGAATGCATTCTCACCCCTCTCCATACCTGCTCCTCTAACCCTGAAACCTCCTACACAACTCCCTATCAAAGTCATTCTCCTATGAGCTTTTGCGTTTATGTGAAACCGTCGTCCAGTGTTGAACAACTAGAAACAACTCTTCCTACTGAACCGTATGTTTACCGAGGGCCTGACGCTGCACAGAAGTTTATGGAATGCTTGATGGATCTGGCGAATAAAATCAGTGACTTATACAAATCTGCTAAACCTCTTAATCTTACAGCTGAAGAACAAGAATCATTCGATGCTTCTACAATATGCTACCTGTGTGAACATGAATTTACAGAAGATAATTGGAAGGTTCGCGATCACGATCATGTTTCCGGGGTGTATAGAGGACCTTTACACAATAAATGTAACCTGGCTTGTAAAACACCTAATTATATACCTGTCTTCATGCATAACCTGAGTGGGTATGACTCTCATTTCATTGTTAAGGAGTTAGGATGCACAAGCGAAAGAGTGGAGGTAATACCAAGCTCTGAAGAAAGCTACATCTCATTCTCAAAGTATGTTGGAGATATTAAACTCAGGTTTGTGGATACCTTCCGTTTCCTGAGCACAAGCTTGGATAAGTTAGTGAAAAACCTCACTACGTATCCCGAAACAGAGAAGTACTTTGGAGAAGAGAAGATTGGCTTGATGACTCGTAAGGGGGTATTTCCCTATGATTACGTAACATCGTGGGATGTCCTGAACGATACATGTTTGCCTTCTAGGAATGCCTTCTACAACAGATTAAACAGTGAAGAAATCAGCAGTGAGGACTATGATCATGCTCTGAACGTGTGGAAGCACTTTAACGTCCGAAACCTTGGCGAGTACAGTGATTTGTACTTAATTTCGGATGTTCTTCTCCTATCGGATGTCTTTGAGACATTTAGAAACCAAACCTTGAAAACTCATAAAGTGGATCCTGCACATTATTTTACTTCTCCAGGACTTACATGGGATGCTATGCTGCTGTATACTGGAATCGAGTTGGAATTGCTTCTTGATTACGATCAGCTACTCATGGTTGAATCTGGTATAAGAGGAGGGTTATGCCAGGTTTCTCACCGGTATGCGGAGGCTAACAACATCTATATGGAGCAGTATGATCCTCGTAAACCCTCTCATTTTATTACGTACGAAGACGCCAATAACCAGTACGGTTGGGGTATGTGTCACGCCCTTCCTTATGGAGGGTTTAAATGGGTTTCTCCTGAAGACATAGACCTGGAATTATTGAAGGAAGATGACCCCCTTGGATACATCTTAGAAGTCGATGTCGAATATCCTGTCGAGCTCCACGATCTTCATAATGATTTGCCCTTCCTGCCTGAGAGTATGAAACCGGGGGAATCCTCTTCAAAGAAACTAATTGCCCATCTTGGATCCCGAAAGAAGTATGTGGTTCATTACATGGTCTTGAAACAGGCTCTTAGTCATGGTCTACGACTAATAAAGATTCATCGAGCACTAAAATTCCGTCAGTCTTGTTGGTTAAAGCCTTACGTCGAATTTAATAATCGCCTGCGACAGCAAGCTAGAAATGATTTCGAGAAGGATTTGTATAAACTTTTCAATAATGCGATGTTTGGAAAAACTATGGAAAATATTCGTAATCGTATGGATATACGTCTTGTGGCAAACAGCAAAACATTAGAAAAACTGATAGCCAAGCCTACATTTATCGATCGAACTATATACGGTCCTAATCTTGCAGCTGTTCATATGGCTTCTCGTAAAATAGTGTTCAACAAGCCTATATACATTGGTATGAGCGTACTAGACATCTCCAAGACGCTAATGTATTCGTATCAATACGATGTGTTACTTCCATATTATGGAGCTGAGAATCTTAAACTGTTGTATACGGATACAGATTCCTTCATCCATCGAGTGACTACAGCTGATATATACCAGGATAAATTACACATGCTTGAACATCTGGATACAGCGGATTACCCTGCTAACCATATATGCTATTCTACACAAAACAAGAAAGTTTTGGGAAAGTTTAAAGATGAAGCAAGTGGTAAAATCATTCGCCGTTTCGTCGGTCTCAGACCTAAAATGTATGCTCTCGATATTGATGGCTCTGTGATAAAAAAGATCAAAGGCATAAAACATAGCGCCATTAAGCAATACATCAGCTTCAATAGCTATATGGAGTGCCTTAAAACTTTGAAAATTGTTAGAACTCCGATGAATTTAATCCTATCCCAACGTCATAATGTTTCTACAGTTGAATCTAATAAAATAGCTCTGTCGCCTCATGATGACAAGAGAGTAATTGCAGAGGATGGAATACCAACGTATGCGTACGGGCATTACAACGTTGCAAACCATGCATAAGAGAATGCAACTTAGATCTCAAGATGATTATTTTCTCCGTTACGTCTCCTGTAGAAAATGAAAGTTTAATCAACTGACTCCTCCACGCCTCAAATGAAGTCTGACGAAGAAAGAAGAAAAAATAAAAAAATTACTCACCTGGCTTCTCCGTGCTTCTCATGAAACTTGTCGAAGAAAGAAGAAAAATAGAAATTATAAAGGGAGGCGTTAACTCTGCCACTAGACTTTAACTCTAGTGCTGGTCTCCAGCCCAGATAAAAGAGGAGAGGCGTATACCCTACTACCTTAAAGTAAGTATACCCTCATTAACTTTATATAAACAGAAGATTGTGTTAAAATACTATCAAAGGTATTGCTGAATATCTCTTAAAAATATTGAGCTATAAGTATCTCAACATCTGCGGATAGATCATCTTTTAGTGATAAGTTTAAAAATCTATAAAGGGTTAGGAAAACAAAGTTGAATAAAGCTGTAAAGAACACTTAATAAGCAGGTTAGATCATAATAGGTGGGATTACACTTAGAAAACTGCATGTCGTGTTGGAGATGTTACCCCCAGAACATACAGAACCAAGCAAAAGAGCCATACAGTTGTATAAAATTCTGTGACAGAGGGCAAAAATAGTAGTAATAAGAACTTCAACATCAATGGTTAGGACATCTTCTACTGGAAGTTTAAAAGTTCTATAAAGGAGGGTGCAAATAGCAGTAAAATGGGGTGAAATGTCCTAAAAATGTATGAAAATGATTGAATAGCTCTGAAAATTGTCTGAAAAGTTGTTAAATATGTTGTTAAAAGCGTTCTGAATATACTAAAAGCGTCTAAAAGATCTAACAGAGGGTGCAAATAGCAGTAAAATGGGGTGAAATGTCTTAAAAATGTATGAAAATGACTGAATAACTCTGAAAATTGTCTGAAAAGTTGTTAAATATGTTGTAAAAGCAGCATGAATATACTAAAAGCGTCTAAAAGATCTAACAGAGGGTGCAAAATTGTAGCAAAATGGGGTGGAACGTCTTAAAAATGTATGAAAATGACTGAATAACTCTGAAAATTGTCTGAAAAGTTGTTAAATATGTTGTAAAAGCAGCATGAATATGCTAAAAGTGTTTAAAAAGATCTATCAGAGGACTCAAAATAGTATCAAAATGTTTATGAAATTCCTAGATGGAGATCAGGGTAGCGTATGACAGGATAGAATAGATAAGCAGAGGAGGGAATAGGATAGATGATAAGAGGATAGAATGAATGTCTAGAAACGTATCATGTTAGTAGAATAGAATAAATAATAATAAGAGAATCTACCTTAGGTTAGGCTAGGCCAGGTTAGATTAGGATAGGTTAGATGAGTAGAAGTATGAGGCTTAGGTTAAATTATCAAAGACCGGAGTAAATAGTGGGAGCTGGGTTAGGTTAGGTTAGCCATGTAGAAGTATGGAGCTTAGGTTAGGTTAAGATAGGTTAGACGAGTAGAAGTATGGGGCTTAGGTTATGTGAAATTATGAAAGACCATAGTAAAAAGAGTAGGAGCTAGGTTAGGCGAGCTTAGGTTAGGTTAGGTTAGGTTAGGTTAGGTTAGGTTAGGATAGGTTAGCGTGGCGGTGTGGGGGCGAGGTGTCATTATGTTGGGGGTATCATATACAATCAAGATGGAAAGCTCTTGCGTTAGGAGGTTTACACCGATATAGTGAACGACATACTCGACTACCATGAACGCTCATAAAGATACATACAGTGCTATAGGCCATAAAAGTTATCCCTAGTGATTGCTTCAAATACCTACAACGTCCTGCTTCCCCTACCACCTTACCTAGTAATCCTTAGATCACGCATGGCGGCCATCTTGCCCATAAAAAACTGCGCCAGCTTCCCCCCAAATACCCTACTGATAACAAATGAAATCACACAAATCGTATACTGTATTAATCACACAAGTGTTTTTAGTTGTAGTTGCTACATGAGACTGCTGATAGAGAAATTTTCTCCGAAATTTCATATTCTCAGAGAATGTACCATATGCTCCTTACTTTTGCAAAACTTGCTGTGTATGGATAGTCTTTCATGAAAAATAAAAACTTTCACAACCAACTACTTTTGCTTCTTCCGTAAGATATCCTTGAATATAGCTTTAAATCTTTTTTTGCAACACCTACAGTAATTGTTACCAGAATTAGCAAATAATATAGTAATTATATATTCAAATGTAATGCCCACTGCTTTTATGTGACTTACTTACATACAAGGTTTTGTATCCCTTGGTACTTCATAGCAAATGATCAAGAGTTATTAAAACAAAGATAATGCAAATGTTATGAAAGAAACACCGCCTTTGATATTCCGTGTAAAGCAAGCATGGGCAAAATTGGCCACTCCACTACACTCCACAAAAATATAAAAGGGACACAATTCGACCTTTTAGAGATTTAGTTTCTTATTAGTTTATATTATGCGAGATATTGTATTTTGCGCTTCAAAGTTTGAACAAAATATTGAATTAAAAAAAATAATTTATTATGTCAACCAAATAGTTTTAAAATATTTCAAGGCTAAATAACAATGGCACTTCACTGTTTTATTTATTGCGAAAGAGACACAATTTAAAATTATTTTAACATTAGCAAATTTCAATTTAAGAGCCCAAAATATCATCATCATTACTATTATTTTACCTACAAGACATTTGAGGCGGACCTAGTCGATTAGCCGTAATTTTCTATGCTAAATATCTCTTAAGAACTGGGTTGAGACATATAAAATTTAGTAACTGGTAAAATGAAGTAAATGCAGGATTTAGAGGGACATTTATGTTAAAAAGGGAATTAGGCTGCTTATTATTATTATGTTTTCACCAAAAACAACCACTTCAGTGATAGCTTGCCCTTGTGTTCCTTGAGTCTTTTAAAACTAGCGACAGAGAGAAAGAGAGAGGGAGAGAGACAGAGAGAAGTGATAAGGACTTGTCCAGTCTTGCGATAAAAATCTGAAATTCTTACAGAATAAAATCAGTATTGTGATCTAGGCGGATAGGACGGTCATTTTTCAGAGTGCACATAAAATAAATATTACCCTAATAGTGACATAAGGTCAATACAGTATTCAGCTTTATGGTCTAAACAACAAGCAGAGCCATAAAAATGTACCAATTTGAATAACATTGTCAGAGGAATTCTATTAAGTCTTTAACAATGCTATTATAACTGTTTAGATTAAAATATCTCTGAATTGGAAAATGACATTGAAAACGTTAACCAAACGCTTGCGTGTGTGCTTACGCCTAATTCCTTCAAACGTTTGCTGTATCAGAACTGCCAGGTGTTGGCGTAATACTTAAATTGGTATTCATCGGGTACCGCAGCCAGCCCGAAATACTAAAGTTCCTCACAGTACAGTATGTTTTTTTCTATCAGCAGTTAATTACTTACAACGAATCCAATCGATCACGCATGCCATTACTCGGCATAACGATAAGCTGGTTGTTATGTGAAAATTAAAAGTAAACTTAGTTTTGCGGCGTGTGTTAGTGTTTTCGGTATTCCTGTGTAGTCAGTCATAAAATGTGCGCTGCGCTTGTTTGAACCTTCAGCTCGCCATCGTGGGCCCAAATCTCGCCCCTCGCTGTTTTCACAGCTAACGGAATGCCAAATTCAGACCATGCGAGATTTATGATTAAAACTGAGATAGTAGGAACACGGTAATGAAAACTATGAAATGCAAACAACCTGTTTTAACACAAATTCTTCCAATGTAGCGTGCGGAATACCATTTCCCTTTGTTTTGATTTTTAGGACGAGATGAAAAGAAGAGACTCTAGTACAATCTATAGCTTTTATCTGTATACTGCACTTGGCTTCTTAGCACAACTGGTAATCCACTTGTTTTTGGAAACACAGATAATCAGGAATTAATGTAGTTTTCCACTTTCGTCCATTAAGAACCAAGTTCAAATACTTGAGAACTAATGGACATTAATTATTCTTTCAGATCCGCCGTGTGTAGGACAACGTTGTAAAGGAGTAGAGTGAGAGTGAAAAATTCAATGCCATAGTCGGGATTTGAACCACGGATCTTTTGGCCGCTCTAACCTCTGAGCTACCATGCCCGCCGTGCCGACATGACATTCAATTCTCCAACACACTGGCATTATTTCGACGAACCACACAAGGAGATCTCAAATACGTATGAGACAACATACCCTGATGGCGACTTACTATTATGTAAGTAAAGTCCCGGGCTCCATACCTTAGCAAACTCTAAGTTCAATCAATGGAAATTAATAATTAAGGTACAACCAAGATGCTTGAAAAACAATATTGTATGCAAAGGTGGAATCAGACTGAAAAAACTCAGTGCCATGTCCGGAATGTTAACTAGGGATCTTCCAGTTCCCTTGCGGTTGCTCTAACCAATTGAGATACCACGTTAATGTGCCGTTCTCAAGTAACTCGAATTTTTTTCTGGTAAACCACAAGGAGTCCTCAAATTAACTTTTCAGATAACATACTCCAATGGTGACTTACAACGTGTGCAACGCTTTATAGTTCAACGAACTATTAAATCAATCAATCAAATCTCGACTATGGCCCTACATTTTCCAGCCTGTTTCTAATTTCCAATATTGTTCTACTTACGGCTTAAGCGAGAAAGAGCAATTAATTATCAACACTACTACATGTTTTAAAATGGGTAGTTTATCCTGTTAATATGCATAACACTTTACTGGTCTAACAAAACCTAGAAGCGCTAATCATTAGAGGTTCAAAAATATAATTAGCGTTTTGCGTTCTTCTTTCATGAAAACGTCATAATAATCAATATGAAGCAAACCCTCATACAGGGAACGATTGGTTATGGAGTATGGACTATGGGATGTGGGAAGGGTCAGTCTGTCACATGATCACAGCACAGAGAAGGCCAGGTATAGTCGAAGCACGAACGTTGTAGATAACGTTACATAACTGACATCCAGTTCTGTCACCATTTGCAGTAAAATATTCATTCCCAAATTCCCGTACAAGTTTAGAAATAGGAGAATATTCTCATTTTCGTGCTGAAGGCATTTTACGCGGAGTGTGGAACTAGTGAGCCACTCGAGAGACACTATGCACTGTAGGCAGTGAGCCCAGTTGTGTTTTGTGCTGTCACTGTACTCGCGCAATGACGGCACGCTCTGCGTGGCAGGTAACTTGTGATCGCCTCATTTTGTGATACCTGTATAAAGGTTCGAAATCTAATAATCAATAAAAATGGTTACGATTTGTTTCACATTTCAATAATATTTCTTCTTTTCAGAAAATATTTAACTTGCTGTACAAAGTAGAAAGATTATTTATTGCACAAATACACACACATACACACACACTCAAACACACACGCGTGCACACGCGCAGAGAGAATTCAAGAGGTGCTTAATTTTTCTGTATTTTTGAATTACACTCCTTAGTACTGAATGTTTTATATACACAGATGCTATTCTATGAAATCACAAAAGTTTATAGTGCTTCATCATCTTAGTAGACTGACCTTTTTTGCTTTAGAATTATACCAAAAGGCTATATGTACCTACACACAAAAACCATTTATACCAAAAGAAGTTGCGAAGGTGACAGAAAATAATATGCATATTGTGGGTCCAAAATAATGTAGTGATGCTTATAAAACAGAAGCTTTATATTATGTTACCCTGATATGCAAGAGAGTGCATTTTGTTATGGAGTTCTACACAACTTGTACTTCTTCTGCGTCTTAGAGAAAGAATTGCATTAAAAAAAAGAGCGCAATGTAGACACTTTTATGAGGCCTCTGTACTCATAAAAATGATTTTAGAAATAATATCAGGGTGTGCATGTGTCTTCACATCTGTGTAACTTTGAGTAACAAGTCAACAATGTAGTGTCCGATAATACCAAACATGGCTGAAGTTCATGTCTTGCAAAGATAAACTAACAACAAATTTTAAAAAAATTCCCCACACCAAATTATGGGTAACATTTCTGGTTTTTCTCAAGAATTATTCAAATAAATCTTATTTAAATACAATATATTTAATTTATTTATACATAAAATGTGTATCTAGAATGTTATGTGAATACCCTGTGGAGTTTTCATTTGAAAGTAATTTTGTACAATTTTATAGAACTGGTGAGCCATAAGATGAGTTAAGAGTTCGCTAACCAAAAAAAAAGTGTATCTGTTGAAAACACAAAATTTATTTCAATTTATTTCTTTCCGAGATGTCTGTTATTAGTTCGGTGGTGGTGATGGTGGTGGCGATGGTGATCGAAGAGTGCTCAACGGCCCTCGCACCTCCAGCTAAACATCTTTTGTTCTAGTTTTCGGTAAGTCGGTACAGTACATAAATAGCGTAGTAAATGGTAGGATTACCGGTAGTATTGGCAGGGAAAGAAACAATACAAGATATAACGAATTAAGAAACTTAATAAAAAAATTCAAACATAATGATCACCAAAATCTGTCATAATATGGTGATAATATAGGCACAATTTTTCAATAAACTTGTGGAGATTGTGCACCGCAGGTAGTGACACTGATGACACATGGAATGAAGATGAAGCACCGGTGGAATGAGATGGCGGGGGAAACCGGAGTACCCGGACGAAAGCCTCTCCAGCGCCGCTTCGTCCACCACCAATCCCACATGCGGTTGCCTGGGATGGAACCCAGGCCGCTTTGGTGAGAAGAGAATGATCTAACCACTCGGTTACGGCGCGGCCATTGTTTCTGGAGGTTATACAAGTATATACATATATAAATGGTATATACGTATATAAGTATAAACATAAACGATAGAGGCTTTGAGCAACATTATTTCCTTTCACATCAATTTTAGTATAACCCAAGAAAAAAACAAGAATCAATGATGCAGTGCCAAAATAGTAAGGTGTCTAACTAGGTCACAAGGTTCTTGGTTGCGGCAGCAGGCTTCCCTTCAATACGAACATTCTCCAGGAAGACGAGGGTCATAAAATACCTTTCCCTGCACAAAACGGTAAGCGGCAGTAAGTTGCGGGTATCGTCCTGACTAAGATATTACGATGACCCCCAGCTGCTACATATAGTGCGGTAACGTGGAGAACAGCTGCTTAACACTTCACCTACCACTTTGATGCGACAGCGATTCAACTTCCAATATTCAGGAACATTGAAATGAAAGCCAAAGTCATTTGCATAATTTTCATCTTTAACTTTTGATAAGACTGCTAGAGGTTTCATGAAGTCAGTCCCAATAACCTCTTTTCTACCTGAGATCGTCCCCAATGCATCCCTTTATCCATATGAACCAGCCCCTGGTATTTACAGGTATAAATATTTTAAACAGACTTAGAAGTGCCAGACCTATTACTTCCGGTGTGGTTAGAATTGTTTCACACAGAGACACCTCGTCAAATGTTGAAATTTAAACAGATAAAACTTTAAAAGCTATGCTTCAAAAAACAGTGGTGCCCAGTTAAGGAGTGCGTTTTGTATTCCATCATTTTATGTAAAATAAACGTCTCTTTTTCGTGGCTTTTATTTATTTATTTTGTCTCCTTTTTATCTCCTTAAAATATTCGCGTCACTTAGAATGTTCTTTAAAACTTCAAACAACTGAAAAATATGTGGGTCCGAATGGTAAAATAATCCATCCACATTTTTCGAGGAAGGTACTGTTTCCATCGATGTAATATTGTAACATGCTTCAACTCGTTTGTCATTTGGCATTCGGGAGGCAAAATATTCAACAAAACTGTCACTTATTTCTTCTGGATTCAACGGAGGTAAACTAAAATGGCTCTTAAGGAAATTAGTAATTTCGCTGTTCTTTCCCTGGTATGCAGTGCTTAAACTTAATTCTTGAATTTTGTTCCACCAACTGCCATGGCCCAGCGGTTAGACCGTTCGCCTGTCACCTAGGTGGCCCGGGTTCGATCCTAGGGACCTGCATGTGGTGTTCGTGGTAGACCAAGCGGCGTCTGGGCGGGTTTTTTTATGGCTTCTCCGGGATCCCCCGCCAGTCATTCCACCAATTGCTGCATTATTACCTTTCAAATCATCGATTTCACCTGCACTTCATGTCATCCTCTTCCTCACTATCATACCTGGTGCTTGGCTGACCACCCGCTTCCAGGTCTTCACTCTGTCCAGTCCATATGTACCTCTGCTCCCCGACAGGCGTCTGACCCTAGTCACTGGCTGGTAAGTCCTGGGGGGCTTAAATCCTACATAAGGGGAGAGTAATCAGGTAACGAAGAAAAAAGAAGCCTTGAGCTAAGTGTAAACGATATCCCTTAATAATGGCAGAAGGCCAAACACTGGACACACCAATTTGAATGGCTTGTTCAAAATCAGAAAAAAAAAAAAAAATAGGTAGGTGAAGAACGTTGTCCTTATTTCAAGCACTTTTTCACTGTATGTCTAACGAATGTGGATATGTTGCGATTGTTTATTTGGCAGAAGAAAGAAAACCAGTGGTGTATGAACATTCCGATCGGTTCTTGCATGGATTGCGAATTTCGGGCCAAACATTTCGGGACCCATCTACAGCGCCCTTAAACCTATTACACAAGCATTCCAAACTACTCTTGGCCTGGAGACCACAACATGACTCTCCCTATCATTTAAATGCAACTCTAGCTTCATACTGGACCACCGTGGCGAAAAGTTGACTTGGTCAACATTCGAACACTTTCCGTTGTTCCTCAGGAGTGGAACTTCTTTCTTTTGGCATTTATGTGATAAATGTGGTAGATAGTGTCATACAGTCCGCCAATACCTAGGACTTAGAGAAAGAAGGCATTTCAGTCAATAATCTTCTGGACAGACTGGGAAACGTTCTTGAACATTTTTACTTGAATATATAGTATTTTATTATGGCTGGCTCGATCAAACGTTTATTGGTCAAATTGCGCAAATTATTACGTACGTTGTATCAAATGTGCATCCTAAATCTTCTGTAGTTGACTGTAGAAATGGAGTGACTAATTGATCTCGGAATGTACACTCCCTAAATAACTATGTGATAGGTACGGGAGGTTTCAGAGGAGCGTGTGCAGCAATAGGCAATGTATCCTTGTAAATTAAAAAATCCACAGTTTTTTTCCGATTGCTTTAAATTTTTTCCCCACACACGGAGCATAAAATACACAGTATACACAAAATGTCTATGCCCTATGTCAAACCGTTTTTAAACTAGTAATTTATTTATTAATAATAAATCCATTATTGATATGCTAATACAAAATGACCCTTGGACACTACAGTTTAATGTATGTTGCTAAATGTTTTAATTTGAGCTCAGTATAACGATATAACAATTTTTCGTATATCCATTGCTTAGATTTAATTGATTTAAGAGAAAGATTTTTTTATACAATTTATTGATATTTGCAATTTTTTTCAGTAAGAGATATGAAGCTCAATTGTTGATAGTTTTAACTGGTGCAGGACAAATTTTAATATAATTTCTGAAATTCTCCTGAAAAGTTTCAACCTAATAAGTTATAAGCTAGGGTCCAAGGAGCATTTTGAATAGTGAAATACCCTGAAGAAAGTATTTACAAAAATGTATTTTAAAGTTTAAGAACATATTTTTGGATTTTAGCTATGTCCAATGAACTCAAAATTTCCCGATAACGTATGCAGGACCCTCGGTTGCTTTTTCCTGGGCCTTGGTAGCACTTTTTGAGAATTTTAAGGTTATTTGATTATTTTTAAACCCTTGCATTACCAAACCTTACTCCATAATGTAGATTACCAAGGGGGGGGGGGTACTTGTGACCACCACTTATATTAAAAGGTCTAAACAATTTTTAAAACAAATTTATTTTAAAATTGGGTATTATATCTTGTCATGTTTATAAAGGTAATACTTAACATTACTTAACCGTTCCTCTTTTACTTTTTAAATGAATCACATTATACCGACAGTGTAGTACCTACCTTGATATGTCGTTGTTACTAAAAAAGACCAACAATGACGCATTGGAAGGAAATACGCAATTCAGTAGGAGAAAGACTGATTTACAATAACTATTAACTGCATGCGTGTAATCAAAAAACTAAAAGACAGAATTTAAAAAGATTACAGAAGTTGGACATTAAACTACCTACCCCCTTGGTAATGCGAGGGTTAATATGAAAACTTTCCTTTCGCCTTCTCATTGTTCACAAAATTTAAAAAATATATTGTTCTTACTGGACCTCCACACTATAAACATTCACCAATTTGTACACCAAACTCACAAAATATCTGCTTATTATTGGTTTACTATAAGCTAACGAATAACCTAAAAGCTATTAAATACCTAAACAATGCCTAAAACATAACTGTAACTCTGAAATAACCTGGCTGGATTATAGAATATTAGAACACTGACTGTAATTCAGTGTTAACAAGCAAAGCACGTGTCAAATTCGCGGCATTTCAGCTCGATATATCGAAAAAATTTCAACACAGCCAACTCACAACCTCTCCGAAGTAAAATTCCCTGAAATAGACTAAAATCAAAGCCAAGTAAAACGAAAATTGCATTTGAACTCCGTAGCAATGAAGTTTAGCTCTTCCTGGAGCTTTAAAAATGGCCGATACTCTGAAAGCGAAAGATTGCCGTTAAGGTAAAAAGTATAAGGTAATAGAAAATACAAAAGGTAAAAATCAAAATTTTCGGCAATTTTCGCCAAATTTCATTGAGACATTGCCTTAACCCCAGCTTTACCAAACCTTATTTCATAGCTGAGATTACCAAGTGGGGGGGGGGGGGGAGTATTTTGTGACCACCACTTTTAGAACAAACTTATCTTAAAATGGTGTATTATACCTTCCCATGCTTATAGAGGTAGTATTTAACGCTGTTTAACTATTATTTATTTCTTTTTTACATGAATTACACTAGATACTATGCCAATCCCTATTACAGAGCTCACACTACCAACGGAGGTGACCGCCACTGGTAACAACATATCTCAACAATTTTTAAAGCAAATGTAGCTTAAAATTGGGTATTATAATTTGTCATGATTATAAAGATATTTAACATTAACTATTATTTTCTACTTTCTTACATAAACATTATACCGACGGTCCAGTACTTTATGATCAGCTTCACATTTCTTTGTTTCTAAAAGGAACCAAGAATGAAAAATTTGAAACAAACAAGCAATTCAGTAGTAGAAACAGTGATTTACAATAACTATTAACTGCATGCCTTTAATCAAAAAATCAAAGAAGAAAACTTTAAAAAATTACAGCTGGGTATAAAGTACCCACTTCTTGGTAATGTGAGGGTTAAGTTTACAAAATAGGACAGAAAACGGCGCTGATTAGTGAAAGAAGTTAATATTTTCATAATGTACTTCGAATGAAAGTTATTAGCATCGCTTAGAAATCCTTTCACTTAGAGTGGAGCATTTGTCTGATAAGTACATAAATTATTTAGAAAGCTTAAAAGACAATAGTGAATCACACTGGTAACTAAATCGACTGACACAGGTACAGGCCTTGATCAAACCTTACTTTTACACATCGAAAATTGTTTCCCCTGGTTTAACTGTAATACTGAAGGTTCTCCCACTTTACAACAAATAGAAAACGCTCTTTCTAACGCGTAAAAACATTTAACGCGAGTGCATTAGTTTAGTATAACAATAGAGTATGTGGGTAACCACTACAAGCTCTATATTGAAAATAGGGTCCTGAAACAATACATTTCATAATAATTCCACTGGACGTTAACACGGTAAATGAGATCGGAGAACCGATCGCGGATGTGGTCTACCAAAACTGTGTACAGCATTACAAAGCCTTTAGCCATAAAAGAGTAAACACGCAGCTTTCAAGTAAGGGACTAAAACACTGCATCAAGCAGAGCAAGAACCCTCAACGTGGAAGTCTAGATACACCTACATGTATACAATCTGAAGAAATATAACTAAGAAAATTGTGGAAACTTGACTTCAGGAAATTATTAAATAATATAAAATACAGCGAACTAAGTAGTTTAATAAGAAACTGAAACAATGATGACTAAAAACTGTGATCATGAGTAAGGTCACTGTGTTCAAAATAAAAATTGTACTTTTCGTTCAAAATATTACTTCAGATCTTCGATCTGAACTGTAGTATAGTAAGAGGAGCTTTCAAGTGCTTTTGAAGACGCTATTGTTCCGTAAGTTAAGCGGTCCTTAATATAACCCTCTGTCAGTTTCAAGATGATTCAAAGTTCAACGCTTCCAACATGATCAACAAATCTAAACGACGCAATCGATATGAGGTAACGCCCGGTAGGTACGCAACACACCTAACGTACAGGTAATGCGGGTAGGTTCTTAACTAACCAATTCTACTTGGGAACGGTAGTCTACGGCAGTTTTACAGCTCTATAGAGCTAGTGAAAATCGTGAAGCACGGCCGAAGCAGTTTAATGTGTCATGCTATTACTAAGCAACCTACAAAGAAGTCTTACGGAATCTCTTAACCTTTATAACAGATTACCAACTCACATACAAAAATCTAGAGCGTAAAAAGCACTTACATGTGGCAAGAAATAGACGTATCTAAGCTATACGTTTGAAATACACCGACTTAATTTGTTTTATTCCATTACTGCTTTTGTTGTTTATATGGAAAACAAAATACAATTTCAGCAATAAAGCGGTGACCTCCATTTTGGCCTATCTTAACCAACTCAGCTACGGAAAGAAAATAGGTATATTCCTCCAAAACCATAAAATTAGATATATGTATATTGTTTGTGGTTTATATATTCTGCTCTCAACGTGTGATCTCTTTGTAGAATATGGGCCTCTTTTTCCCTCATTACAACATTTTTTTATTTTTGTGCGGAGTTGGTGAGTGTGCTTCTAGAGTGGTACTCTCCAGGCCAACCACTCACACACAATCAATCAATGTACATAACACGGTTCATGAAGCTGTAAATGTGAAGTCGCCACAATTCCATGCGGGCGGCATTATAGGATACGAATTCAGGATCACAAGGGTGTTGTGGCTGTGTGCAAAAGAGCTGCCCTCGTGGAATGCATGAAATGGAAAGTAATCAACACAACCAAAATGAATGAAAGCCTCCTAATGTATCCACGGGTTAAATAAATGCAAATACAGGAATTTTCATAATATTAATCTACTCGTAGTTTCTCAAATATACCTGCCGAGCCTCTAAAATGTCAGATAGAGTTTTTGTGAACTTTAAGGGATTGCGCATTTTTTGAGAAATGTTAATTTCTGTACTACTTACCTATGGTAAGAAGAAAAAGTATTGCATTCAACCGCAAAATTTGACACCGAGATTTCAACGGCTTTATATACATATACGGTCTTCAAATGACATGGTCTCAACGTGAAAGACCGCATAGGTTTACTCAGAGGCCTCTTGATCAAGTTTCAGTGCTTTCTGCATGCTGTGAGTATAAGACACGGGACCACCGGCTTTACTTCCCTTCCGAAGAAAGACGTGCTAAGGATCTTTTTACACCAAATAAGCGTCTTTCGTCCTCTGACGAGTTTGAACCAGCGACCTCAGGAACTAGAAGCTTGCATGATCACCGAAGGTGGCATGTTTCTCCACTTAACTCAAAATAAAAGCATTTTTAGACAAGAGCGCTCACATTTGTGTCTGCTGTGAACAGCATAACTCAAATACGAAAAGTCTGATAAATATTAAACTTGATGTTAAAGTTAAAAGTATTTCAAGAATGTAATACAAAATCATTTCAAGAAAATAATACAGCTCACATGCCACTAAAGATTTACATTAAACTGCAATCCGTTTTAGAAATTTGCATAATAAAGAAACAGTACGTCGTAAATATTCTGCAAATGGGATATGACTAATGAATGCATAACTCGCAAATCATAAAATTTATACTAAACATCTACTGCATATATAGTGTAGATCTCCTTAAAGAAGCACGGTACTTTTGAAATAAATGTGTTATTAACCATTTCAGAGATATTAATTTTTTACTGAAGTTATCAAATACCTAAAAGCCATTTTCATCCGTTAAGCCGCTATACCTTTTACCTCGTAATCATGCAAACAGAAGGAAATTTCAAAGCCATCACAAAGCCATTGTACGTACAATGTAGTGTGTAAATGAACAATTTCTGTAAATGTTTGTCTAGAATAGCATGGAGCAATTAGAAGGATGCGATTTTTGCAAGAGTAGTTGGGGAGAACTGGACATAGGAACTCATGCAAGTATTATACACTTATAAGTGGATTATCCGAAGTGCCTTATTCTTAGCATCATGAATGGTAGGCCTTTGTTACGTTCTATAAACTGATGAGTTTTCCTTGAGTGACGCAACTGGTAGCCAGCCACTCCCACCGCACTGCTATACGATTCAGTCCGTGGAACTGCGCCGGACTGCCCCGCCATTTCTCTCTCAGGTAATCGCACTAACAATGCAAAACAATATAAATATGCGTCTTTCGTTCTTTCGTTACAAAATATGTTCGAAATGCTGCCCTCTAGGTCTATACAAGCCTGGAACCTGTTGAGCACACAATGAACATCTCATAAATTTCTAAAGACGAATTGTTAGAAAATTCAAGTCGGACACCGTAATATACTTCGTCGACGGTATGGGGACCTGTTGCATCCACTTTAACTTTAATTAATATTCCCCAAGCTCATAATCACATAGATTTCGATTCGTGGAGTGAGCAGGCAAATCGATTGTTCTAGCAGTAAAACTCGATGTAACAGGAGACAGACTTTCGAGTGTTTCTTTCTAATGTAGCCTCTAAATGAGCGGGATGACTCAGGCAGTAACGTCTGTGGCCCGCATTCGGGAGATCGTGGGTTCGATCCTCCTGTCCGACCTTACTGACCAATGGGTTTTTTCGGAGTTTTCCCTGGTTCGCCAGAAGAATGCTAGGAAGAATTTCTATATCCTCCAAATATCCTGTCCCTCCATCTTGTTACATAAATCATTTAATTTCACTCTTCGTCCCGTTAGGTTTCTTTCAGTGTTGGAAGGGTTGGAAGCGTCGGCGAGCGTCACGTCAACTGCGCTGCAGGGTGAACAAATGCGCTCTGAAAATCTGGTCCCCTGGTCTGGCAGGCGAGCCACTGGTTTTCACGCCCCTTATGGGATAGTACAAGCTCGAGGAGGGTGGTAGCTAAGCCAGCCTCCACCGGGGTGCTTCTAACTGGGAAAATATAGGGCTCCTGCCACCTGCTCTATCATGGCAATAATCCCATTGCCCTTAGTACTCATTCGCCTCATCCTGCCGGAGGGTGTCCCATCCGGGGCATAGGCGCAAAAGATCGGCTTTTGGTCAGGTGCTAGGTTCCCTCCGTAAGTTGTCATGGGGTCAATACAGTCTCTATGTTGTCTATTTTTGTCTGTTGGAACTGTTGGCTATATTCTCTGTAAAGTATACTCTGAACAACTTATAAATAGCGTATTTGTTTGGAAACGTAACCCGTCGGTATAAATTCAAGCTGATAGTTCACACCTGACTACGTTGAGCTAAAATTAACACAAATACATGCTTTTGTGTAGCATCTACCATGAAAACTACACGCAAGCTTAACATAACATTATTACACTATACGCTATGTCAAATAACGCCAGACTTAATTGCAAATTAATTTACGCTCCGTAGGTGTGTGGACTAGCCTACAGGATATCAAGTTATTCAGCCCATCCATACCTTTTGTGATACCACACGGCCACCAGTCATTCTAGTTAAGATAAAACTCGATATTTCAGGTAATATAGAGTTTCATTTCCGGAAGCCGTCATACGTTTTGTGAAACTTAAGGACTATAACTTATAACTTGATCAATTATCAGTATTTAGCTCGCATACAAATTACGCTTAGAGATATTTAATGCTCCAAAATGTTTATAAAACTGAAATATTAAGCAAGAAATTTTGGTTATTTTAACTTTATAGCGCATTACTCTTCTCCTAGTGAAATAAAAGCAATAAATGTAATGTATTTCTTAAGTGGTACTTAATGCACTTACAAATCAGTTTCCTTACCTGTGGTTCCTGTTATTCCCGCATGAAAGATAAAAGAAAAGTATAAACCGTGTTTATCTTTCTATTTTCTTTTTTGTGTCATGGTATCTCACCATACACCTTAGCAATTATTACACCAAAACTGAAATTATAAGAACAAGCATATCAAGGCTATGTTGTTCCGTAATTCTTCTGTTCCACACAATTTGGTGTGCATGTTTTCTATTACGGAGGAGTTGTTAAATTTTGAGAAATAAAGTTAACATCTGAATCCAAAGTCATTGAAAAAAATGTTCCTCAGTTATCAGATTTTTACTTTCTTTCCTTATGTATAGTAACAAGAGGAAGAATTCTATTCTACCCAAAAATTCAATGCCGAGATTCCACCGGAGATGTATGTTTTGAGGCCCCTGAATCTAGAAAGAGCATTTTAGAAAAATGTCCGTATATGTGTGTGTGTGTGTGTCTGTCTGTCTGTCTGTCTGTCTGTCTGTCTGTCTGTCTGCCTGTCTGTCTGTCTGTCTGTCTGTCTGTCTGTCTGTCTGTCTGTCTGTCTGTCTATCTGTCTGTCTGTCTGTCTGTGTACAGTATAACTCAAAAACGAAAACTTGGTTGGAAACCAAAGTTGATATTTAAGCTTAATGTCGTTCAAGGATGCGACAAAAAGATCTTAAAGAAAATTCCTCCATCCTAAACTACCCTTTACATAGAAAACTTTTCGAAAAGTTTGACTTTCTCAAACCTGACTAATGAATCTGATTAAAATACCACGTGTAAAATAGTTTTATGACAAATGAAATATATAACTTGAATTTTCTGTCTATGGCCTATTTAGTCTTGTTTACTCCTCTTTACGTAAGAGATACACAAAGTCTTACTGTACAAAAAAATGTCGATCTCGTTACAGCACACAATTTAAATGAGATTTTGTGCATTCAACCAGTTCGGAGATATTCGTTGTTGTTTGTGTGCGTTTCGCAATACTTATACTTTCTCAAATGGAAAGATGTTATTAACTTTGTTATCCCTTTGGCGTACAAAGAGAACGGAATTTCAAAGCCTTCATGTAGGAACCAACTTTAAAATGTTTAACTATTGCTCAGAGCCTACTTACTGTATTAGATTCCTCTTGCACCTATCAGAAAGTTATCTGTAGTAGTACCACGAGGGTGTCATATGACAATTTGGCAAGCGCGAAGCGCTAGAAAGGTTATCCCAAATATGAAAACCTCGTGGTATTTGTTTAGAGTATTCCGCGAAATAACTAATAATTCATTTATTTAATATTATTTAATATTAATAGTCATTTAAGGGCAAAAAACTTGCAGTAACATTCATACATTTTAATTAAGTTTTATTTTCACCGTTAACACTAGAAGTAAGCTCTGAAAACGATAAAAACAATAATTTTAGCGTTTAATTCAAGGATGGACGGAACCCAGAAGAAGAGATGGGTTTGTGAGAATATTTAGTAAAAGGGTAGAGAAAGTCTTGTGACTGCAACACATCAGATTTTCAAATCTGGTTTTGTCTTCACAAGGGTATCCATAATTACTTTTACGCTGCAGTATTCACAAAGACTAAAAAGTCGTGCATGCTTTCATTCAAAGAGATCATAGGGTAGGATAGGCTTAGGGGTTTCAAAATGGGTATAGATGCCTGGAACTTGGGGGGAGGGGTCCATTAAGGCTTTCTTAAAGGTTCAAAGAAAACTTGCGAGATGGCTCCCATGTAATGCCACAGCTATTGACGGGAAGACATAAATTTAAGTAAAGAAATAAAGTAGGATAAAGAAATAATCTCAATAAATAATTTATATAAGTGAAACCAATTTGAAATATAAGAAACCAGAGTTAACAGATTGTCCAGAGTAATAGGTCCCTAGCAACTCATGTTGAGAGAAGTCATTAGCAAATGCAACCAGGTAGCGAACACATTAACCGTAAGGGTTCTGGGAAACTTGTTACGGTGATTAACTACCCTTATTGAGCCATGTAGGTGGCAGTTCCTAGAGTCATAAAAGTGAAGTGAAAGGTTGCAGTAGCTAGCTAGCGTAACGTGGACATGTTTGAGACGCGATATGGGTGATTTATTATCGGTTCACGTATGCATGAACGTTTTCATGTAGGCGATCTTTGTTTGAGTACCTCGTGAATTCAAAGAGAATGCATACACCACTACCATGTCGTTCAAACGTATGATTAAATTTCTTGTTACATTAGCGCACAGTGACGTGGCTTATTCAAAATCATTTAGCGACTTCTTCACAGTATATTAATAAGCTTTAACGGATGTACTTGATCTTTCTCCACTTAACCTTCTCGTTTGGATAACATACAACCCCAGCATTTACAAGTCGGCGCGTGGGCTCAGATGCCTGTTAAGGAGCAGACATACTCTGATGGAGTAGTCAGGATGGCTGAACATTCCGAAGCCTGGTATGCCAATGAGGAAGGAGGTGATATGAAATGAGGTAAACATGAATGAAAGGAAAGGTGATGATGGAGAATTTGGTGGAATTAATGGCGAGAGAAACCGGAGAATTCGGAGCAAACCTTACTAGACGCCGCTTTGTCCACCATTCCCACATAAGGTCCCCTGGGATCAAACCGGGTCGCCTTTAACGGATGTATAATACATATAATTATGCCTTCAATGGCACCACCATTGTGGAACGTACACGGAAAAGGGCCGTGTAGTGCTTCACTAGGAACTCCAGCAAAACCAAAAAATAACAGTATGGCGAGAGAATAATGGATACTACATTTGTTTTCTTTCTTTCGACGAGCCAATTAATATCGATAGGTATGTGAACTTCGTTTCACACCACACAATTTTTCGCCTTCCTAATAGCACACTGATGCGTCACATTGGCGTCGTACATTCATAGGGTTTCAGAAAAACGACCTATAGTGATGTATTCTTATGCATCATTCCGACTTACCCCAGACATATTGTAGGCATGTTGTACCGTGGATCAAATCAGCTAAAAGCTTAGTGTTGCATTTCTAGCACATTTTGTTCTCCCATAAGCAATATACACATTTGCATACCTAGCAGTAACTGCAGTAACTGCACCACTTTATTTACCAAAGTCGAATGCTGAGTAGTAATACGCACACCAGCTTTTTTTCATTTCTCCAGAAAGTACCCATAGATTTCCTGGCACCAGATGTTGCTTATTGCTTCACTTACGATCCCACAGCTTGTACTTGAGTGAATTTTTCTCCCGGAGAGGTTTACCTCAGTAAGCAAGTTAAGATCATCTTCGACCCATAACGTACTGGCACGCGAGGCAAACCACAACCATGGCCTGGTAACACTTGCAAACTACCGAACTTTGCAGCTGCAATATAATATCCTAATTATTTCTCTTTAGGATCACACTAAACCAAACTCCGCGGCGCGACAGCCTAACCACGTCATCTCCCACCTCTGTCCACAGCGGGAGTAATGTGTGGAGTGCATAACTGTGGGGTGGAAAGTGGTTAATGCTCCAAGTCCCATCCCACTAGTGAACGCAATCTTCGTACGCACACGGCTCTCTTCTTTAATATAGCCTGCTCCTTCGTTCCATAAAAGTGTTCTTAAGCGAAGACACAGTGAGCTAGTATACCTTTAATAACCAGGTCAGCAAATAGCTACAATAACAAACAGCTCTGTTTTTCCTAGGTTATGTTTCGAAAAGAACACAGAGTACAGTTGACTACAAAGTTTGTGTGGTATGGGTATATGCCATTGCCAGTATTTTAACAGGGGTAATGACAGCAATTCAGACGAAGAAGACGAGAGAGAAAAGTCAGTAATATAAGAAATACAAAGTAAATTAAGTGTAAACAGTTAAGGGATTATTAAAGCAGTAATAAGGTCAACATCACTGAAGTGTGATAATTTCATTTACAGTTACTGTAAATCTTCAGCATGTGAGCAACGTACACAACATCTGATTGCCGTTTCCGCTTCTGTGTGCCAGTACTCCCGGAAAGGTAAGTAACTCGCATCTAACCTTACATCGAAATATTTAATTCGTTAAGAACCAACGCGTGACATGTACGTAACGGTATATTCCAATATAAGTGAGATAAGTGAACCATTGTAGAAAGAAGAGTATGAAAATACGCCTTTCTCCAATGCACTTCACGCACCTATACTGCGTAATAATTTTTCAATTATAGTGAATAACACATATATTCTTGACGAGAAAGTAAAATGAATTATTAAGATCTGTGGAGCATTGGTTCCAGCAGCATGGTTCCGAAATGGTTACCGATTATCCATGCCAAATTGTTGAGCTTAAAAGATCAATAACTTGTAGCTCATACTGCTATATTAATTATATCTTAAGTAAATGCCAACAAACAAAAGGAAATAAGAACCCAGGTAAGATTTATATGGTAAAATTCAGCTAAACCAAGTCGTCATAACAAATGTATAAAACGTTAAGGGATTCAATATAGCTCATGCATAAACGTTAAGGCTGCAGGTTCAAATCTGGTCCTGACTGAGGGCTTTTAGGTGTCCTTAAAAGTGATAGTCCCATGTCAGTATATTTACTGCCATGTAAAAGAACTCGGCAGGATGAAAGTCCAACACAGCTTTAGCGCTGATACACTCCTGACAATTGACAGCGTCGTTAACAAACTACTTATTTTTTCATTTATGCACATATATGCAGTAAACTAGAAAACTCCGCATAGAGGTTACAGTACCAATGCATGAAATTCAATTTTTCCCCACGACGGCACGAAAGGAAAGTGGATCAAAACAGTGTCGTAGAAAAGATATGTTGCCAAATGATGTGGCTTCAAATTTTCCCTAGATATTTTAGTTTGAAGGAAAGACAAAGTTATTTCTTATTGGATTGAGCAGTGTTGTTACCTTCGCTAGCATTTTTTCCATGAAAAAGTATGATTTCATATTTTAGTACAAGGTAGGTTTTCATAAGGTCGTCTCCTTAGCGCGTTGGTAGAGGTGCTGCTTGCCAAGTGGGAAAGCCGGGTTCGATTCCGTGTACTGGTGTGGGGATGATATCCCGCTGAGAGACCTGTTCCTGGGTACACTCAGCCTTGTTAGGTCCCTGTGGGGTCAATTGAAGAGCTACTTGATTATGAATTAGCGGCATCTGGTCGCGGAGACCACATAACCGGTCGGGAGGGCCCGGAGCGCTGGCCACGTCCCACCCTCCAGCACTGCAGCCCACTCATGGCGTCTGTAGTGGGAAGTGGTGGGGGGGCCTGGTGGGCGGGCGGTAGGTTTTGGCTCGGAGAGGGCTATTATGATAAAACCAGAGAAAAAAAACTAATTTCACTTGTTTCTAATATTATGCATGGCATTGCTTATGGCAACATATTGGCACATTCCCATTTTCTCCCCATAAAATAATGGTAAACCAAAATAACACCCCTAATGCCGAACATTTAAAATTATTTACAAATACAAATACCCTTCTCTTGGCAATAATTGTAACATAAAATCCAGAAACACTGAATCTATGGTGGCTGTGTTGCAGGCCCGGTTCATCGCACTCACAGGTGATCTTTGGGTGTTGTTCTGGATATACTTTGGCTACGAACTTAATTAACTTATGTAAGTAGGAGCTAATACCTCTCTTTGGAATACTCATCTGTGAAATAAAGCCATACATGTTCAAAGTTCATTAAATGGGTTTTAGTGTTACTAAACACTACAAAACTTCCACTTCAGCTCCATGTGCTTTTTATAGCTGCACGAGCTTTTAAACCATGTCATATAGTAATTGAAATGTATCCCTGTAAGCCAAGCTTCTTACAAAAGTGTAGTAAACTTTGGTAATTTTTACCTATATCAAAGCATAAAACATTTCAATAGAGATTTCAGGATTCTTCATATACTAAATTAGCTTCAGATGAGCATAAAATGCTGAAGGAGATCCTGCATATGCATTAATGGTTTTTAAATAGCATAACTTATGAAACGGTGTTACTTTAGCGTTAATTATCTTGAAACTTTGTTTCCATGGGTTTTATTTGCCGAAAGATCCTTATTTTGAAATTGTTCAGCACGATGTACTTTTATGCCTCAATGGAGTTTTGTATACCTCATTTCTACTAACAGGATAAAAGTTATGACATTAATGGTTTCACAAGCTTAGTTGTAACGTTATTAATCAATAATATTCATACTGTGCAATTTGTAAGTAAAACATCAAATTTTCTTATTTAACACTTAATTTCCCTTAAAATAGTAACTTAATAAAAAGTGTATAAGTAACTCCAAGTTTCATTATAATGTCCCTACTCCGGGTTCTAGTTATATTTGGATAGATCAAGTTTCCGTTAAGACGAACTGACTGAACCGAAAGCCACAATATATCAGCTCTTGCTAAAGAAAATACGTATATTACCAATACGAATGAACTCTCTTGTTTGCCGCAGTTTATAAAAGAAGCGAAGTCACCCATTCAAAAAACAAATGTCACAAGACTTGAGCTATTAGATCACACCTTCGGTTTTATAATGTGTTACTAGTCGCTAGTGGAGTAAGCCAAGTGTACTTTTCTTTGTTTCAGGTTCTAACAATGAAGAACAATGTGTAAGTCTCCATGGTCGTTTTATATTAAGGTACACTGTGACGGAATTTTGAATTTCCTATATTTCTATAGGTATGAAATCAATACTTTGCACATTTAAGGGTGTTTGTGTTATAAAACTACCACATCAAGGTCAAGGACAACCTGTTTTATAGTTCTGAGAGAATTAATTATTCAATTTATTCACAATGCGAAAATATCTTAGTATTCAAAATACTCTATGCGCATCAAAAATTAAAACACCACAACAGATTTATTATTTTATAAACTCTAATTGCCGAATAAACACCACCAATATCTGGCAGGAAGAAAAAGAAATACTTTTAAAGTACCTAATTTATATCTTTGCTTAGATGGGCATTGAAAGTGTTTCTTTTTTTTTTCTTAACTTGTTGTGTATTTAACCTTTTAAATCTAAACAAATTGTCAGATTTTGAAACCTAAGATGGAACTTGAAGTCACATAAATCAAGCACATGCCGGAAACTATTCTTGGGTTATAGCACAAAATTTAATCCATATGGAGGAGATAGTGTATTAAAATGTGAAATCCAGAGAAACCAATTTTTCTACACAGATGCATTATGATCATGAGTTAGATTACTTGGTTGACCTTAAACTGCCCTGCTGCATGTGTCACACCTTCCCTCTTTTGTGTAGTAGTCTCTCTCCTCAAATTCATAGCTTAAGCACTCCTTTATGGTTGTTTTTGAGTCCTTTTAGGCCAATATTTTGTTCAAAAACTGCTGAAAATGTGATCAGAAAAGTGGCGTTTAAATGTAGCGCACATGTCATTTAAAGCCTGCGCTAGTCCTTTAAAAATGGCGGAATCTAAAAACTGTCACTGCCAACCGATGACTGAAGGTCTGGGAAACATTTACATTCACAAATCGAAAAATCATCAATTTGATAATTATTTGGTCATTTTTTCAGTCCCAGGGCCAATTTTACACCAATCAAAACAAGCGTAATCCGAAAAGGGGAAAAAGAAAAGCTAAGATAAAATGCACACTGAGCCAGGTTGGAGCATACCAGGGGCTGGGCGAATATATTCAGATTCCGGATTCTTGGTAATCTCTATGAGGCGAGAGACGCATAAAAACTTTCAAGCTGGTTAGAACCACCAGCTGGGGGACACAAAGCAAGCGTGATACCGTGATCCTTTCGGAGCAAATAAACAAAAGATTAAACAAGGATCCGCTATGAGGTTGAACACGCGATTCACTAAGGATTAAGAGAATGGGAACCAACCGCTATTGGCAGCGAAATGAACTGACCAGTGCTGCAGTATAATAGCAACAAGCTAAATCTCCGAAACACAGAAAATTGGGATGCAAAGTTCCACAGAGAAGCAACGCCTGTATATTCTGCTTCTCGCTTTTAAAGCTTAGCAACGGAATGGCAGACATCTGGCATTATGAAGGTTAGTGGAAGCAATTGCTTCTTTACTTTCTCTACTACGTCTGCTAAGTAGGGGAAGTATTGTATTCGACCCGAAATCCGATGTCGGGATTTCACCGGAAATATGTTTTGAGGCCCTCTGAACCCAACAAAAGAATTTTTAGAAAAAGATTCGTGTCTGTCTGTCTGTGTGCGTGTGCGTGCGTGCGTGTGTGTGTGTGCGTGTGCGTGCGTGTGTGTGTGTGTGCGTGTGTGTGTGTTACCTGTGAGCACCATGACTCAAAAACGAATGTTGGTTATGGAACAATTTTCAAAAAGTTTGATTTTCTCAAAAATGGTTCTAAATGCCACATGTTTATGACATTTTTGTGGCAAATGAAATGTATATTCTGAATTCTCTGGCTATAGCCCATGTAGTGCTGTTTATTCTTGATGACTTTTGCACTTACTAGTGAAGAGGCAGATAAAATCTTACTACAAAAAAATATGTAGATCTCATTAAAACACACAATTTTAGATCTATAGCATTTCTTTGTGGAGTGAACCATTTCGGAGGTATTCCTCGTTATTTGTCTGAATTTTCCAATACTCACACCTTTCTTCAATGAGAAGTAGTTATTCATATATGCTATGCAAAGAGAATGGAATTTCCAAGTTATTACATGGTGGCTAGCTTTAACACGTCAGTTAAAGCCTACTGTATTCTCATATTCCCCTTGCACCTATAAGAAAATTAGCAGTAAGATAAGTTCCGTAAGTGTTTACATCAATCAACATAGAATTGTGTTTCTGTATCTTCATTGGTTTCGAAATTCTTGTACAAGTTCAGTAGTACATGAATATTTCGATTTTCGTGCTGGAGGCATCTTATTCTGTGTGAAATAGCGAGAGACACTATGCACTGTACATAGTGAGTCCAGTTGTCTTTTGTACTGTGACTGTACCCATGCAATGACGTCACGCTCTACCCTTGTGCTGGTAACTTGTAATCGTTTCATTTCGTGATAGCAGTGTTATGGTTCGAAGCCTAATAATGATTGGCAAAGATATAAAAGAGAGAATTGCAGCGGGCAATAGGTGTTTCTTTGCTTTGGCCAAAGTAATCAAAACACGGTACCTGTTGAAACAAACTAATTTACGGGTCTATTACACAGTAATCACAGTGGTAGCGCGCCTGCTTCCGACGTGGAGGATCCGGGTTCAATCCCAGGTACCGGCGTGGGGATCTTTCCCTCTCTGGAAGGTCTGGCACGGGGTGCACTCAGCCTCGTTAAGTCCCTGAGGGGCCAATTGAGGAACTACTTGATTGAAAAGTAGCGGTCCCTGGTCGAGAAGACCGCATAAGCGGCCGGGAGGGACCGGGCGCTGACCACGTCCCACCTCCAGTACTGCAACCCATTTATGACACGTGTGGTGAGCAGAGGCGGGGGACGCAGCGGTCGGGCGCAAAGCCTTGGCCTGGTTGGGCTGCTGAGCCACGGGGTAATAAATCCAATAGTGATATATGGATGAGAAGCTTGGGTTGTGACAGAAGAAATAAAACTACACTTGGAAAGATGGGAAAGGAAAATACTGAGGAACGTTTATGGACCAGTACAAGAAAACTATGAATGCAGAATAAGAATAAATAATGTAATGTATAAATAACATAAGAGACCGAATACTGTAACACAGGTACAAGCTAAAAGAGTGGAATTGGCTGCACATGTGATTGAAATGGAGGGTGATAGAAAGATCAAATTTTTCTTGAAGGAAATCCAGGAGGGAGGCGATATAGAGGAAGGCCGAGATTGAGGTGGATGGACCGTCCCGAGGAGGACCTACGAAGAATGGGAGTTAAAAGATGGAAGAAGGCATAAAATAGAGAGGAATGGGTTGTCATTGTTAAGAAGGCATTAGCTAAATTGTAAGAGCTGTATACCAGTGAAAGCAGAAGAAGAAGAAGAAGAAGAAGAAGAAGAAGAAGAAGAAGAAGAAGAAGAAGAAGAAAAAGAAGAAGAAGAAGAAGAAGAAGAAGAAGAAGAAGAAGAAGGAGGAAGAGGAGGAGGAGGAGAAGGAGAAGGAGAAGAAGAAGAAGAAGAAGAAGAAGAAGAAGAAGAAGAAGAAGAAGAAGAAGAAGAAGAAGAAGAAGAAGAAGAAGAAGAAGAAGAAGATTACAAATGAGCATTTAATAACATGTACAATTTATGTTTCCTTAATAGACATAATTGTGAAGGTTTAGTAAGGTTTTACTGTAGTTATAAAAGGCGTATTCTATTAAGCAGAAGCATTTTGTTAATGACTTGGCTGATATGAAGCTAGTTTCTTGCATTTATACGGAACATTGAAGGAACATAAAGGAAGTAAATGATATTGTTCGTAAAACTATAATAGGCGTCTAATATCTATTAAATAAGGAGAAGTATTTATATACATAAAGGACACGCTTTGCTCAGTGATCCAAGCTTTTAGCACTCAAGTGGAAATATGAACAGCTACTTGGTGTTAAATGCGGAGGAGAGAATTTCGCAGACGGCGATAGTAGAAGTATATGACAACAGCGTGCTACGCCTCTCCCAGGGCTCTTAGCTTAAGGAAGAGCATGCTGTTATTTGCCTGGCGCAAACTCAACCTCGCAGACACTCGTTAGTAATTGATGGTGTGCATTGTATTTAAATGTGTTTCTTTTTCGTCGTTTATTCCAAAGTTTAAAAAAACATTCGGTAAATTTGTTTATGTGAACAAAAATTGCTGTGAATTGGTCTCATATACGAGGGGTTTTTAGAGCCTAGTATTTTATAATTCTTCATCGCCGCCGCCAATGCTACCGCCATCGCCGCCACCTCCGCCACCGTCATCCCCACCTACACCACTGCCACCACCACCACCACCACCGCCACCGCCACTACCACTGCCACTGCCACTGCCACTGCCACTGCCACTGCCACTGCCACTACCACTGCCACTGCCACTGCCACCGCCACCGACACCAGTACCAGCACCGCCACCACCACCGCCACTACCACTGCCACTACCACTACCACTGCCACTACCACTGCCACTGCCACTGCCACTGCCACTGCCACTGCCACCGCCACCGCCACCGCAGCGGCCGCCACCACCGACACCAGTACCAGCACCGCCACCACCACCACCATATCACAGATTAGGAATATCTCGTGTTCCGACCTCACGTTTCTCACCATCTCCTCATGGGTCTTCCAACGCTTCATCTTCCAGTTGGATGGTACTCAAACACAACTGCGGGAAGCGTTTTTCATCCACCCTTTGTATGTTTCGTTTCCATAAATTTGTTTAATTTATGGAATTTAAGTTTTAAATGTGTTTCTTTCCTTATCTTTCTTTATAGTTTTCTTGCTAATGTCCCACAAATGTACTGAAATTGATTTACTTTATTGTTATATCTTGATCATCATCATCATCATCATCATCATCACAAGTTATATTACATCCTAAGTAATTAAATTTATTTGTTTGTTTTAATGTATCATTGATTAAAACTACTTTTGATCGGGCTGGATGTTTACCACGGAATGTCATTATCTTTGTTTAATGTTTTGAGATCCTATGTCCATATTTTTGTAATGTTTCTCCTAGTTGATACACACTCTTTTGTAAATCATCTTCATTTATTTACGTAATTACTAGATCATCTGCAAAGAACAGCATACCTACTCATATTGGTATTTTTCCTTCTACTTCTCCAAGAATATCGTACATACAAATATTAAAAAGTAGCTGGGACAGACTGCACCCTCGTTTAAGATCGTTATTAATAATGATTTCTTTTTAAAATCGTTTATTTTTACCTTTGTTTCTTCATACATATTTTTCAATACTTCTATTCTATTAGGTATTTGGGGTATTCTTTTTTGTTGAGCATTGTCCAAAGTTGATTTCCGTTTACCTTGTCAAAAGCTTTATATAGGTCTATCAAAGCCCTATGCGTTTCCAAATTAAATTATTTCGAATTTTCTAATATTTTATTTATAGAGAACACATTATCCATAAAAGTGCGTCCTTTTCTTAAACCATTTTGACTCTCTAACAGCAGACCGTAATCCTCTCTAGGCGAGCATTTATTATTTTTATGTATAATTTTCTCGCATATTGAAATATTAAAGGGTTGTTCAAATTACATACAGCATTAAATTGTTTCGTTTATGAACATGACAAGCTTAAAAAAAAGTTGTTCTGGAAAAGAGCAGTTTTTTAAAAATTGTGCAAAATTAACTTAAAATGGTGTAACAATTACAGAAAACAGGACTAGCATATACCATAATATAAAGAGTTAATAACTCCCATTATGTTGCAAAAGGTCAAATTACGAGTTATGATTATGAATTTTTTCTCACAAGTAACCAATGAAGTAAGTGGAGAAGACAGATTCCTTTGTGCAAACGCTAAAGTCAATTAGCTGTTGAAGAAATAAAATGAGATGCTCCTCTATCCTTATAAACAAGATTATTCTTTATAAAGGGGACCTTCGCAAAGCGATAAGAAACATCCATTTGGCAGACACAAATTTTAAAGGCGAGTGGCAGGAGCAGCTGGTTAACACATAATACAATCAAGAGGCTCGCCATTCTTTGTGGTACTGCACAGTTAAACACGGCGTGAAACCACATTGTGAAGCCGACGATATAAACATAATCTGCACCCATAAAATTTACTTATACACAACAGGAAAGAAAATAGTAGTGGTCAGCTATCAGCCGCCATTAAATTTTGTGGTTGGCAGTGAGTTCTAGAATTGAGTCGGTGACTGAGTCACTGAATCCAAGTCAGCTGCGCGTGTGTGTCATGTTAGTACATCGTAAGAAGACTCAACGAGCGTCGCGAGTGATTGCAACGTCGCAATTAGAATATAAGAGACAGAGGAAGTGAAGAAAGACACTGAAGGGACTGAGCAAGGTTACGGAAGTAAAAGTTATGAGTTGATAGCCCCCTAAAAAAATGTAGACTGTTACGACGAGAAGAAAACTGCGATTTGGGGTAACATTTTGGAAGACAATAAAGTGGTAGCAAATTAACTGGGTGGACTTTGTCGTTTTATTAGAATAATTAATAGAAAATTAAATGAGTGCCTGCATAAACGCGTTAACCAGTAATTAAAGCAATAAAATTCAATGGTTAATGTGCTGCACAAACTTCAACACGGTCTTTTTAAGTTAGGCTAAGGTATGGAAATTTGTGTATTGAGATGCAAAGCTTTAAATGTTATGACAGTTTATTGAATGCATAAAATTTTGTTTTATTATGGCACACTTGACACTTTGGATAGAAGACAACACAGACAGTTTAACTTTGTAGGACAGCTTTATTGTCATTTTATTCGTGTATGCTGGGACATAGGGGCGACTTGCTTAGTTGGCATTTCCAAAGTTTGACTTCTCTCTGTTCTGATAAAATAATGGCAGTCCTTTTGATAGCACCCATTCAGTTATAGAATCGGTTGACTATTGTTTACTGATCATCTGTTGATGGAGGCCTTCGTGGGACCTCACAGGCGGCACACTACCGCAAGGGTGACTTGAGGCCGTCATCTCGTGTGAACACAGAGTAAAGGATCCTCAATTAAGCATTGTAATAGTGCGGACAGATTGGAAGCATGGTAAACGATATCGTCAGATATTAAGCAGAAGCTTTAGCTGTGTGGCTCACATGAGGCCAAATAGTTTTAAGTTTGGTTCGAACTACACGAAAGGGTGAGGGAAGGGCTTTCTGAAGGCCATGTAGCGTGGTTTGGGATGTTCAAGCCTCTCTCTCGGCATCTCCCGCCGCTGACCGCAGTTTTCAGAATTGGAGCACAAATTAAACCTTTGATATGGAAGCAGTGAGAAGCAGAGGCAAGCAATATGATGAGATGGAAGAAGAGGAACAACAAGTACAAGAAGATAGAAGAGGAAGGGATGTAGCGGCATCATCGTTATGGCCAGTAAGTTGGAGGAGAGGTTGGAGCGTATTGTGGTTACTGAGGTTTCAAACATCTGCACTTCCATCTGTGAAGGTGTGTTATACATCGACATCCGCTGGCTCATAGTTATATAATAATGGATGTTCCACTTCATCCTTTTGTAAGTGTGTATTTTCTCTATGCAGCAATATTTTATTCTTCATTTCAAACATACGTGCTCTATGAGCAAAACATAAGAACATCGGTATTCAGCATATACAAAAATGAGTATGAAATTATTGTCTATTGATTGTGTTTGAGCAGGGCGAGGAATATGTGTGTGTGTGTCTGTGTGTGTGTCTGTGTGTGTGTGTGTGTCTGTGTGTGTGTCTGTGTGTGAAAGCCAATGAAAGTGCAGGAACAATAATATCATTTATTAACGGCTTGTAGCGAAATCATAGTGACGAAAGCAAGTTATTAATTTAAACCTAGACAAATAACAAGCAATCTCCTCTATTACGCATGTGAAAACTCGAAGTTATCTTAGGGTGAAAGAAGGAAACCAGAAGCTGCAAAAATGTAACTTCTCAGAACGTTCGAGATCCGCCTTATATAATTTCACTAAGAGTTCAGAGGTTTCGAAACTTGTATTAAGAGAACTATATAACGAAATAACACAAATGAACATTCATTATATGTGCTACGACACAGAGTGTATGATAAATTTATGAATTCAGAATTTTATTGCTCCACAGAACCAAAAAGAAAAAAAGAGAAAAGATAAAAAAGAAACAATAGTATTACCCACCAGGAAATATATATATAGTGTGTGTGTGTGTGCGTGCGTGCGTGTGTGTCTGTGTGTTACATTATTGAAGCTACTGTACAAACAATTGTTGCACGGTCACCGACCGTTATGTATATTTAAGATGCAAGTAACATGTGAAGAGGAAACATAAGAAGGTAAATTGCCTATCATAAAGTATATGTGGTATGTCGTAGGTCAGGGATATCAGCGTAGATGTAAGTAAGCAGTGGGCCTGGGTTTTAGGAAGGAGTGTACAAAAGACAACTGACAGTAGCCATGAAAGCAGCAAAGAATTACAGCGCTATTAAAGCATGCGTACAATGACCTCGATGTAACTGCTTTTTGCAAATCTTTGAGCAGTGTGCAATATCCAAATATTCCCAAACTTGCAGCGCGAATTATGACAATGCTCGCCAGCACTTACGCATGTGAACAGTTTTTTTTTTCCTTTTCTTTTCCTTCATTAAGCTAACAAAGTCAAGATTAAGGGCTAAACTGTGAGGATAAGGATATGGCGACCATTATTAGACCTACGTGTTCTAGCAATATATAACCAGATTTAGCTAAGTTGGTATCGAAAACAAAAAAACATTCTACAAGTGAATGTGACGGCATTATAACTTGAGATTTACTGTACTACAATATTATTTCTATTACAACCAGATTAATCTTTAATTTAGGGCTTTAATAATAAGTGTATATTCTGACTTTGCCGATAACAGTACCCAAGCTATATTTTATTGTGTTGTGGAGAAAGCTGAGAATTTTGTTCCGTGATAGCATAATCTATTTTCATTTATTTAGCATATGCATACATAATATAAAGTCCTGTCCACCATGCATCAGTATACTCCGGTTCCAGTTGCCTGCGACGATACATAACCAAGTGGTATGATGCGTTGTGTCGACACTACTGTGCATGGACCGCAACGTCAATTTTGTCCACCCTTGCTCTTTGACCATCTCCGTTCAGTTTAGCACACCGGCACGCAAAAGCACGTAACACAGGTCTATGCGCTATAACCTTGACACCGATGGCGTAGGTAGATGCTCAACTAATCAGCGATCTGATGCACACACACGCACACACAGGCACGCACGCGCGCACACACAGAATGGATAGAAGCTTATTTTGCTTCCTTACTGACCCTAGATGGTTAAACGCATTCTCATTAGTTTACAATTAAGGCGAGGACCATCCGTAAGTATCATTATATGGTCAATATAGTGTTTTCTTTTCAATCTTAGATGGAGTCTGATATAGTAAAGTGTTAGAAAGTTTGGTGAAAAATGTAAAATCAAATCCCACAATATACCATGCCCCTCTACAAATAACTCCAATTTTAACGTTATATAACAACTTTTGTCCATGAAATGCTATTATGTGCGCTGACTCTTCTTCTAGACTCTGGTTCCCGAGCTCGCGAGTTCAAATGCGGCAGGGGGTGTAAATATCCATAGAATACCTTCCCTCGGAAGGGAAGTAAAACCGTAGGTCCCATGTCGTAGATTTACGGCAAGTAAAAGAATATCAAGCCCGACAAAGAGACCACTGAGCAAAATTAAGTGTTCTTTCACGTCCAGTAGAGAATGGCACGCTGAGAACCTCAACAGTTAGTGTCCATAAGTAACAACTCAAATTTCAACTTTACCCATCTTCTTGTTTCACACTTAATCGGTTAGTTCTTATTCCCATTCTAGAGCATTTCACGAAATCCATTTAATATGTAACTATAAAGTGCAATATTCTTATGCTATTTGTCTTTTTAGCCAGAGTGATGAACATTTTAGCATTCAGCTTCACTTTCTGTAGAACTTATATAGAATCAGATTTACTGATTTTGGAATAGTTCCATAGGTGGATTGCAGCTATTTATATATTTTATCGCTTACATTTGTTTTCTGTATGAGGTATAACAGTCTGAATATAAAAAGTAAGACTTTATTCGGTCAGGTCACTATAAGTAATGTTTGTCTGAGCTGGGTTTCTTCCAATGAACACCAACATTGTTTTAATTTATTGAAATTTCGTATTTTTCTTTTCGAGCGACCTTGTTTTGCAGAAACAGTTATCTTGCTGGTGTTTATTCTTAGGTAGTACGTGTGTAAAGGATAAATTATAAAAGGTGATCCTATATCGAGTGACTTCTATTTAAAATGTTTAAGCGGGTTAACGCTTTTGCTTCTGCAACCCTAAGCATTTTTACCTTCCTTACTCTGTATAGTAAGTAGGGGAAGTATTGTGTTCGACAAAAAATTTCAAAGTCGAGATTTCACCGGAAATATAAGTCTAGAGAGCCCTGAATTAAAAAAGCCGTATTTTAAGCAAAAAATGTGTGTGTGCATATGTGTGTGTGCGCGCGCGCACGCTGAACCATCCTTTACATGGAAAGTTTTTCGAAAATCTTGATTTTCTCAAAAATGGCTCTAACAATTTTGATTACCATGTCATATGTTTAACTATTTTTATGGCAAATAAAATCTATATTTTGAATATTCTGGCTATAGCCCATGTAGCCCTCTTTACTCTTGATGACTCTTGCAGAACTGGTAAACCGTAACAGATGGACCAAACCTTACTATACAAAATGTAGATCTCTTTAAAACACACAGTTATGTCCAAGTGCATTTTTGTGGAGTGAACCATTTCAGAGATATTCCTTGTTATTTGTGAGAGTTTTGCAATAAAATTTTTATCAAATGGAAGGTCATTAATCACCTTTATATCTCTTGGTCGTGCAAAGAGAACATAAATTTTAAGCCTTCACATAGCGACCAGCTTTAAAAGATTTGGCTATCGCTCAAAGTCTACTGTATTTCAATATTCCTCTTGCACCAACAAGGGAATTAGCAATAAGGTAATTTCTGCAAATGTTTATCTTGACTAACATGAAGATGGATGAATAGAGTTTAAAAGAATAGTTAGTACAAAAGTAGAGAAAATCATGTAAGTGCAACACATATTTTACTACTGTAACCAGTACCGAGTTGGTGTATCACAAACATTGTCAATAGCGTCAGGTTCGTATACTGCTGCCTTCAGAAATTGAGGTATTAATTTACGATAAAGCCCAAGTTTCTGTTGAACAGGAGCTGATACCAAAAGCGAAGTTCATTGTTTGTTTATGTCACAAATTTTGGTCCATTTATTTTCCAAGATGCGACGCATTTGTAATTCAGTAGGTACACTACGGACGTTGTTTGGGATCCCTGGGAAAGCGTCCATCTCGGAACACCTGCTGTATCTCACGAAGCTGGAAGCCAAACAAAACGTATTCTCACTAGTGTAGAGACTGTGCATACAGCCTCGGGACTCCGAAGAGTGATGATCCATGAGCACACCCTTAGTGAACACGGATTTTAACTACGAGGAGTATTTCATAATAAAAGCTTTCAGGTGAAATATTTGCTATAATTAACCTTCTAAGAAATAAAATTCCACATTCTTCAGGCACCAAACGCATAGTAATCTAAAATAAGCCTTGTGGAATGCTGGCAAGTTCAAAGCAAACAGACAGATTCACGAAGGTAAAGATTTGCATTCCAGTTTTCAGTTATTAATATTTGTTTGAAAGCAAACAAACCATTGGTTCGACAATTCAGATGTGAGTTGTACAGGTATGCAGAGAAGCAACTTAGTTTGCCCGTAGTAACAGGGGTTCTGATATTTTTCGTCTGAATCTCTAATACACAGGATGGAAGTGAAATGATCCGTCAGCCTTTAATGGTGAATTTCTCATGTTGTGAATAACAAGAAAGTCTAATATCAAAATGTTGAAAAGTTTATAGTTTCGAAGAAAAAATATTTTATCAAAAAAATTTATCATCACCTGGCTGAAAAACTATTCATTGAAGGTTCTTGATTTATGGCTATATTCATAGAAAATTGAATAAGCGACAAGTTTTTCATTTTGCGTATTTCAATAGATTCAACGGTTTTTGTGTAAATTAAGTTTTAAAAACCCACAATTTATTGCAACAAAAAGGCAACAAATTGTGGGTCCTTTTAAATTTAATTTATACAAAAACCGTCGAATCTGTTGAAATACGCCAAAGGAAAAAGTTGTTTATTCAATTTTCTATGAATATAGCCATAAATCAAGAACCTTCAATGAATAATTTTTCAGCTAGGTGATGATAAACCTTTTTGACAAAATATTTTTTTCTAAAAATCTATAAACTTTTCAACATTTTGGTATTAGACTTTCTTGTTATTCACGACATGAGAAATTTGCTGTTAAAGTGTGGCGGATCATTTCACTTCCACCCTGTATGTACCCTCTCTCAGTTCAAAGTTCCACACTTCCGGTTTCTAGAGGAACCTAGTAAAACATGATCAAAAAACGCAAACAATGCGATCGATATGAGATAGCGCCCAATAGGTATGCATCACACCTAACTTACAGGTAATGCGTGTAGGTTCTGAACTGACCAATTACATTCAAAGTCGAATTCTTTACATACCTCACTACATCAAAAAGCTCAATTACTGCACGATTTGTATGTGTAGCAAGCTGCATAACTATTCCTTCTGTTTTAATGCAGTAATCGTTAACCTTTGTGAAACCATACTTTGCAACAATATGTTGTTATAACTTTGCTATTGCTATAAATAGGCATATATTTATGCAAGACCACACTTTTAATGTGCAGGAGGTAATGGTCGACATATCCACCTGGGAGGCACTGTTTGTAATCAAAGATTCCATTTTAGCACAAACGAGACACAAAAGATATATATTAAAAAGAGGCAGAGGTGGGATACGCTTTCTGGGTTTATCTAAAAGGCCATTCTCTTGCCATGGAAATATTTGTTGAAAAGCATATTTTCTCAGAGAACAAATGCAAGTAGGTTTTACTTAGCTGAACATGTAAATGAGCAATTATGTGAATTTTATGGAATGAGGCAGTGGTTTGCTATAAATACCTAGGTACCGTGCTGGTGAGCTGTAAGTTTTAATTCTTAGTGCTTGTTGTTTACTATGTCCATAGGTGTAGAGATACGTGGCTAAAAGATAGCGCATGGTTACAAAATTTTAAGCAGGGAAATACGTACTGCGTTTCCTGGAAGCATTAAAGAGTGCGTTAAATATGTGAAGTGTATAACTCAAGACGACCACGACGACGACAACGGCCGCCGCCTCCGCCGCCGCCACCGCCACCGCCACCGCCACCGCCACCGCCACCGCCACCGCCACCACCACCATCACCATAGAAAATGCATACAACGTACATAAAAGTGTAGATCAGGAAACACTAGTTTTTTCGTTGTATGCGATATATCTACAGTAAAACCGTTCAATGTTGGCTGGATAAAACCTTGTAATATTTTGTTACAAATGAGGTAGAAGATGTTGACACAGGAATAATCCGTCTACTGATACCGGTCACGAAACGACTGGAAGACAGCTGTGGACTCCTTAAAGCAACCGTTGTGTTATATAATTACATGGCGAAAGGTTTACGAATCACACGGATTCATAAATCCACTTTTGTCCACCTCTGACCTAGGCGTTCGATGCCAGGGACCCGCATGTGGTATTCGTGGCGGAAGAAGGGACATCTGGGTGGGTTTTCTCCGGGTCCTCCGGTTTCCCCCGCCAGTCATTCCACCAGCTGCTCTATCACCCTTCCATTCATCGATTTCGCCTGTACTTTCATACCTGGTGCTTGGATGGCCAGCCCCTTCCAAGTCTTCACTCTGTCCGGTCGATAGGTTCCTCTACTCCCCGACAGACGTCTTACCCTAGGAACTGGCCTGTATGTCCTAAGTCCCTCATAAGGAGTGGGTAATCAGATGAAGAACAAGAATTGTTATACAATGTCAAGGCAGATATTTTTGTACACTAATGTTTTGTAAAACCGGGTCTTTTACGTAAATGCTTTTAGAAAAGCATCATGAGGATAATTTTTATTAGAACAGTCAATTTACAGAATACAAATATTTACATCCCATTGCAATTTAGAGTTTTAAAATATGGCAAAAATAGTACTGCTGTATGTAACAATTGGCATAAATTTCAACAAGATATCTTTTTTACAAATTTCATAGAAAAATTACAACAAACCTTCAGTCCAATTTCGAGAAGAGAAAATAGGTGCAATGACATAATAGTATGTTTTATTTTAATTCCCTCTAGTCTTCGGGTTCACAGACGCGCAACATAATTGTGACAAAACGGCGAGCGCTCATTTAATAATTTGATAATAAATAAACGTTTCAATTAAATGCAAAGATAACAGAAGCATAACGTTCGCTAACATTCGAAAGCAGGTCTCCTTACAAGCTTATCGTTGTAGTATTGTAAATCCGTTTATATAATTTCGATATCCATGTACGTACTAGCAACTGAAACTGGAATATAGGAGAGTATAAAAAATGAGGCCTTTGTGAACATGCCCGGATGTAATTGTTTAGCAGAGTCAGTCGCACTTTTCAGTTGTAACAGACTGACTGACTGCGAAATAAAATGTCGGTTGTACCGGTATACAAACACAGTTGTATGTAGACTTTTAATTAATTGATTGGAAAAATGGACACCAAATGCGCATTTAAACAAACTCAACGTGCACCTAATCAGGAAAAGAGTTCATAATTAATTGTTTAATGTCCATGCTTTGCTCACAAAACAGCTAACGGCTAAATGAAACATTTCTTTACTCAGCGTATTTCGAAAAAGACTTATAAAACAAACGTGCAATTTAAACATGCGATACATTACAGGTTAGTTTTTTTATTATAGTTTTGTAAATTTACCAGTGACAGTCATTTCTGATATATTAATAAAAGTTAACGGTTAATTTTGTGAGAAGGTTCCCACAATTTCTCCTTTGTAGAAAGCCTAGAAAAGGCCGAGCCTTAGACAGAAACTTAAGACACCTCCACACTTACCCCATAGAATCGTAAATGTAATAGATGCAGATCACTATGATCAACACCCCCACAGTTGCCAGATTCTAAAATGAGGTTGTAGTGTCTTATGATCCCGGGTTCTATTGGATCATCTGTGACATCATACCAAGCTAAATGTATTGTCCACATGTTTGTATCGTAAGTGACTTATAGCTGTTAAATTCCTAACGTTTTTTCTATATACCCAAACTTTAATTGCCTATAGGTCCAATTCCTTATACCCTTCTAGGGTTCTGGCTTACTTCAGTGCTGGATCGGCCCCTTTGCTGTCCGTGAATATGTACCACCAATCCCCTTACGAGAGAATATCCAGAGCTTCTGAAATCACATGCTTACTTCTCCAGTTTTATTTGTTGTTTCAAATACTAATGAACATGTAAACGTTATACATTTGGTGGCATATTAAAAAAATGAAAGGGATATGAATGCTTCGAGTCACGTTGATATGCAAAGAAACTCAAGCTTTAATTTGTATTCTCCGAAAAGCTTCACACATACACATTATACATTTCGCTAACCTGGGCACTCATCAAGTTTTGCGCTTAGATTTGAACCCCTTCAAAGGCTTATCCTACACTAGGCTGTAACGTGTGACTAACAATTATAAGAGCTCTGCATGACAAAGTGAATGTACCCACTACCTCTTTCTCTGTCAGTCAATACGGTCGAAAGCGTAAATTTCGTTTCTACGCCATTTTGTAACCCTTGTTTTGGTTATTGGTTAAGGTTGTTTTGTGCATGTGACCTAAAGCAACCAATGGAATGGTCAAGGCTTCTTATAACAATAAATAATATGACGTAGACGCAAGATGTCGTGAGATTTTATTAGGCATTCTGTGAACAAATGGCAATGTATCACGTAACAAATAAAGATTCAAGGATTTATTCGGGCCACTACAGACCTATGCGGCGAGTCTCCTCGACCGATTCATCTTCCAGGGAACCATCTGCAATTCTGATAGCGGTAACCATGAAGACTGAAGTGGGCCAGAGTTCCATCATGAATGAAGGACGGTATCTGACCTCTTTGTTATGTTTGCTGATCAACAAACCGATGACATGACAGACAAGTTGCCATCCATCGCTGATACGTAGCTTTTTGACGTGAACAGTGTTGTCGGCTATCGTAAAATGTCAGTCTGGTGGTCAATTCCAGCATCTGCTGTGATGCACATGATGGCATTAAATGCTCATACAGTGGGTTTATGGTGAGTTTATACATACGTTCATAGGATATTTTATCCCTTTCACGTCAGCAATCATTCCCCAAAGTTTGCTCCACAATTGATTAACACCACTACAAGAAGACTTTGATTTATACAGCAATGAATGTATTGCTTATGCTCCATTTTCTCCTCTGTCCATCACATACAACACTTAGACTTCATTTATATAACAAGCACTTTGGCATCACGATTATGAAATGAGCCTTACATGCTACTTTCATAAGTATAAACTTTATCTCTGTGTCCATACTAACCCCATGGGCGTCGTGAAGGTGGGGGGGGGGGGCAACAGGGCCCCCTGGAAATTAGTAAATGTAATGTGCAATCAATTTCTATTAGACTATTACTTTATTGTTGATGTAAAGAACAGTTCTTATTTAGCATAAATTAATACGCTTATCCGCAACAAACACTATAACTCATCTTTTAGTTTTTGGCAACAGAATAATGAATTAGTCATCATCATCACTTCGTACACACCCACCTCTGTAGCGTGATGGTTAACGTGTCTGCCTCGCGTTTAAGAGGTCGCGAGTTCGAATCTCGCTTAGGGTAAGTTATCCGGATAAAGTTTTTTCCGAGGTTTTCCCTTATTCTGAGAATTTAAAGCTCTATGAACCTTGGGCTCATTTGAGCATCATTTCACCCATCATTTCACCCATCATTTCACCCGTTTCATTCATTCACCGTTCGATATGACATTACGTTAACAAAAAAACTTGGTACACACTATTCCTTATTCCGAACTAAAGCTGTGTTGTTTAGTTCATTTACAACTAACCTCGACACCTGGCTACCACTGCGAGTGGTACGGCATGTACTTCATACTTGAAGATCAACCAAAGTTATTGAGTGAGATGGATTCGCGGTAACGTGTGATGCTCGCATTCGGGAGGTCGTTGGTTCAATTCCCGTGGTTGACTTCCTGACCCATGGGATTTTACTGGTGTTTCCCCAGGTCGCTAGACAGATGCCGCAAAGGACAGTTACGTCCCCCGAACTTCCTGTCCTTCCATTCTGTTTCATTAATCATTTCATTTCAACCTTCATCTCGTTGGTTCTTTCAGGGTCGCAAGTATCAGCGAAAGTGTTAGATGCAGTTCGGCAGGGATGATATGTGCACAGGAACTCTTTCGATCCCTCGTTTTCCGTGGAATCTGAGTGGGAGGGACGGCATCTGGGGGCATTGGACCCTGCACTGAGGTCCCCTTGACATGGTCCCGGAAGACCTGAAGACTTCGAGGTGTCGTCAGACTTGGAAGCCATTAGGAACCTCTGTGCCGTTGGTCTGGACCTGTCCACCCGATGTCTCCTATCACCTCATCCTTCCTGCCGGGGAAGCTCCCTTGGGGACATGGGTAGGATAAGCCTGGCTTCAGTGTCGAACCCCATTAGTATCGCTCCTATTCCTAGACCAAAGCTTATGAAGGACTCTGCTACGTTCGATAATTCATTTCGTACCCAACACCACAAGGACCATCTAGATGTGAAAATGTAGCACCTTTGCGCATAGCAACCATGATTATCTGACGGAACACCTACGTCGTCTGAAAATTGATTCACCAAAGTGCGGGTTATGCAATACTGACAATCCCATGACCTTCGAACATCTGAGAAAGCATGGTGCACTCCAGAGATTATGGAATGGAATAAATAGTCAACTCTATTGGGAAGCCAGAAGACTGGTGGCAAATGGTGCACAAGTCTAAAGCATTAGATTAAATAAATAAATAAAAATAATTCATTTTGTCACTTAATGAACACCTAAACCTAAGTCACAGAGTGTAGTTAGCGTAAGACTGCTTCTTACATTACTCTCCTGTACGTACGTATGTGTTAGCGTGTGCTACTGTCGAATTTCCGGAAGATAGTAATGACGTGTTAAGGCCCCCGCACCATTGTGGAGGTAGCCACCTGTTGCGGTTACCAGATAATGAATAATTTCATCAACGAGTCCCGAGCGAAAATTCTCTTCGAGCGTGACCCTCTTAATTTCATGGAGCAACTTCGCAATGCTTCTGAGACCAGCATTACATAAGGTAGTGCGATTCTATTAAGTTACTATTAACAACGGGTAACGCGAGACTTCCAAGAATGTTTCACCTACAAAATTCCGCTATAACGAACGTGGTTGACACATGAGTACCTTAGATCCAAAAAATACAAAATGGAAGAGGTAGGCTATGTAACGATTCAGTTTCTTGAACAGAATATGATGCCGGAGACATTTGGTTTCATTTCATTTCTCACTTGATCCATGTTTAAGTAGGCGACAAACTTCCCGGTTTATGTCATAAGTCTCATGATCCTTTGGATGTTATGAATTTTCTGTCGCTTTTTCGACCAGTCACCGATGGGTAGTTCCCTCACCCCTGTTCGCCTTCCGCCATAGTATCGCTCTGTATTTAGACTAAAGAAGGACAGCGTTCTGCGTATGTTCTCAGTTGTTTAAAAATTCGTTCAAGCTCAGCGATTAAATTGCAAAGATTTTCACGCATATAGTGATGGAAAAAAGGCGTCACCTATTGCAAGAAGAGGACGACCACAGAATGTGCAGCCGCTCCAGAAATATGGAAAAGAAACCAAGTTAGAACCGTTGTGTGAAGTGATGCCAGAGGAAGCTACAAATACTAAAACATACTAAAACATTTACACTATTTTCTTAAAAGTACAACTGTACATTCATACCATGCAACATATTATAATTGTAACCTTTTCTAAACTGAGATTATTTTATTTTGCAGGTTAAAGTGTAATGCATCTACATAGAGACAATTGATGAAGTTGTCAGCAGAAGTTGCTATTTATCAAGTTTCAAAGATAAAATAAGCCTTAACGTTCATAAACGCTTGTTTAATTAATTTTAAGTACTTATTTAATTTATTTCATTGGTCAGCTAACATTGGTCAGCAGACATTCAAGTGTTGCTCACTATCTCAAATACTTACCATCAAAACTCACATGTTCCAAATTAGTCATCTTCTAAACTCACATGCTCCAAGAGGGTACTTTTCAAAGCACATATGAACCCGAGATTAGAGTCAAAATTCACATGATCCATTATTTAAAGCCCAATAATTTTCATGCTTTCACAAATAAATACAATTTGAAAGGCAATTCATAATATTTAAGCCTTTTTTGTTTTCATAATAATAGCTTTCACCCAAATGGAAATGAGTTTAAGCAATACAAACTGTTTTAGCGTGTTTACCAAGATATAGGTTTTTGGATCATGTGAGTTAGAAATTTAATCTACTCATGTGAAGAAGCAAACAAGCTATCGTGGCTCTCGAGAATGAGATGCACAGTTATACCAACTGGTCCATCAGTGCCTTATAAGCTGTTTTCCAACACGCAATTCATAGGCAACCTATTAATATTTGTATTAATTCTCTTCAAGCATTAACACAACCATAGGGTTTTTTTGATGGTTGGACAGAGATAAGTAGTGATTGACAAGTATTTAAATTCAATGTCAAAAACTCATGAACATATAAAGCGATCGCAAATACCGCAATCATCATTTTAACGCGAAACCCTCGGCAATGGCCCATCGTGGGCCAAGTCTTACCGCCTGGCCGCTGCGTCAAGCAGAACTGGAGTGCAGAATGGGAGGGTGGGACGTGGTCAGCGCCCAAAACTCTCCCGGCCGGCTATGCGACCTTCGTGATCTGGAGTCGCTACCTCTTTATCAAGTAGCTCCTCGATTGACCCCTCAGGGACCTAGCGAGTCTGAAAGCACCCCTTGCTGGTACCAGGGATCGAACCCGTGTCCTCTGCGCCCTAGGCAGGCGCGCTACCGCTGCGCTACATCGTTTTAATACACAAACGCTATAGGTATGTGCTGTGAACACTGCTAACTGCTCTAGTGTCTCAAATTAATCATTATCTACGCATATGGAGAATTGGCTCAGAGACGCACACGGATGGCCGAGGTCGTGGGCTTGTGAAACATGCTGTTTTTCTGCACACTTAAGCATATTATTCACACCTTAAAACGCACCTAATTCCCTACCCATATGACATTGAAAAACACAGAAGATTATGTGTAAAGGAATAAAGAAAGAAACAATATAATAAGATATACAGGATGGAAGGGAAGTCATTACATTCCTTCTAACATGTGCTTCACAGAAGCATTACAAACAAAAAGGTCTAAGGCATTTTGTTCTTTCATCAGCCAATTTCGAAAAAATAAATAGTTTTTTATCCCAATTGGATGCATAATTCTCCAAGAATGTACGAAGATGACAGTTACTTGTAAGATGCGTAGAGTAACTTATTTCTGACATAGCCTCGGTAGTAATTATGGAACATCATCCGGGTTACGAAATAATTCATCACTTAAAAGACCTGAAGGAATACTCCAAGCTGCTCTCTCACGCGTTAGGTAAGTCGACAACGTTGTGCTGAGTTTGGTGAGAGAATTGACCTGTTTGTGAATGTAAACAGGCAGGGTACTTTCACTTTCGTTGGGAACTTACGCTTGTGATTGGCCCCTACACTCCACAGTAAACACGGAAGGACAAGGTAGGGTATGAGTATATGTTTTTAAGACCCACCGTTACGCTGCTTGTTTATGTACTGAGCTAGGGAAAGTGACCACCTGCACAATCTGCAGTGTTTCCAGGTTGTTTTCGATGAAACTAAAATATGTCCGTAGGAAATGGTCAGAGACAAAAACGTAAGATTCGAAATGTGTTCCAAATACCGAGATCTACCACTGGTTTAAATTAATGTAATGACTTCCCTTCCACCCGGTAGTTAATGTAAGTGACATTATCAGAATTGAATATTGATGTAACTTTATTCAGTAATCTTGGTTTATACAAGCAATGCCTTAGTGGGAAAACAAAGCAATCCCTAAGTGTCGTATACTTGGTTTTGATAATGCTCTTCCCATTTGATCAAAATGACTTATTCCTTGCATACTTACTTTTGAACATTTGAAGGAAGCCATCTGGATTGTATAGATTCCACTTTCATGTGGTAGTATGTAGTTGTTCTAATAGGAATCTTGAAACCAAACTGCTCCTTAGGTTTGAAGAATAGGGCTAGCAACGCTACAGTTGAAAGCGGTCTAAAAGTGTTTATCTGTATGGGAAATTTTATATTGACATTTTCATTACTCTGTTGAAATATAACATCAAGTAGTAAATATAGAAATGCTTGTGAACTTATCGAAGCGTAGCATGTTGTAAATGACAAGTCTAGTTATTTTTGTCATTTAATGTTCTCTAAAACTGAATCACAATTCACAACTAGTGAGCTTACAAGTCAGAGCAGTTCTGTTGTATCGTAACCTAGACACAAACTTCACTGCTTCACTGTATACAGTTCACTCTGAAAACCAACTACTAACTCAACTGGACTCCATGCCTACTCACTTATCTAGTATTTCAACAACAGGCGACTTTTCTGGAAATAGAAGTTTCTCGAAGCTTCTCGTAAACATTCCCTGCAAGCCAGAAGCTTTCATGAAATGCTGCAACAGCGTTTGTTCTAAGCCGCCTATTGTCGCGTGTTATGTAGCGCCGTAGAGGTAACTGACGCGACTACAGTATATTCGCGCATGTTAAAATTACTGCCAACGAGTGCGCCACTTATGTTAGAAGCTGTTAGTAAGAACGAAAATACAGAGAAATAAGAAACAAAAAATTTAACAGACTTAAGACATATTTCTAAAGTCGTGAGGATGAAATACACTCGAATATCAAGTGTGATCGATACGATGCGCTTCGCTGTTTAGAGCATTACATGACAAGTGCAAAGAATCTATGAAGCTAAGTAAAATACATTTAAAAGAGCATGTCTCGAAATGGTGTGCCAAAAGGAGTGAACATATATCTCATTTATTCTGTGAATAGGTAACAGAGCATTTACAGCTTCGAGAACGAAAGAGAAGAAATAATGCTTACAAGGAAAAGCAATGCCAGTTCACATTTTCCTTGATGAATAGCTATGTTTGAAATAGAAAGTGTTTTGCGAGCCAGTTCTGAGAACACTTATATCAGATAATGCAGTGTCTTTCTCTGTCTATACTTATTCTTTTCTAATGTACTACTTCAGTGGTTTTGACCGCAGTCCTTTTACTATTGGGCTCTACGTCAAGATAAAAGAGGCATTTTCATTTTTTATGAACTGAAGTAATGTATAACATTTCTCACTGTTATTTGAGTGTATATGGTTCAGGATCAAGGTAGAAGTATATAACTTAATGGAATTCTCTCTCTCTCTCTCTCTCTCTCTCTCTCTCTCTCTCTCTCTCTTTGTCTCTCTCATCATAAACACTCACTACAATATGTACGATGATGTACTGTATAATTTAATGCTTCAAAGGTTTTCTTTAGAGAAGGAAAGGTGCTATTGAACCAACGCCTTTCCAAAGTAACGTAACGTTGAGAGCACGATAACTGAAATGGAAATAAAATGTGTTCCTTGTTTGATTTACAAACTTTAATTCACATGACTACACCAATTTGCGGGTTCCAATTATTACTAATTGCCAGTTATCAAAATAAAGTCATAAGGAGAACGTAAATATGCACTGCTTGAGCCACTCACCCTTATATTGTATGATTATATTGTAACAATTTGACAATTCGACGAATCCCACTTTTCTGCAACCAGTGTAATAAATGACTATTTTTTTTCACTTTATTTACTTCCAAAATATTTGTGCAACAACACAGTTATATTTTACTGGCCTTTACACAGTCTAGAGTCGTTCGATATATCACAACTCAACTGTTTTCTTCTCGTAACCTTGACTCATTCCTTTCTGACTTTCTTCATTTTCACTGTCTCTCAAAGAGCTGGCTCTGGCGATACGATCACTGAACCCTCATTAACTGCTTCGCAAACTTCCTCCGTGACGCGAGCGTACACAACGGTTTCCTTCTCGTAACCTTAGTTCACGTACACACGCGGCTGACACACACATACACACACTCAAACTAAAAACTGTTCCGACTCACTCCCACCGCCTCGTCTCCTTATATAGCGTAGATGACGTAAGACGGTCCTTTCTCGAATCCCTACAAATTTTCCGTCTGTGGAACACTTCTCGAATAATAAAAAAACTCCTTTTGTTTCTGCCGCTCTGATTGTTGTCACGGTTCTGCTAGCGTGAGTGATTTGGGGAAGTTTGACCTTGAGTGCCTTTGATACGCACCGCGCCTGGTAGGTGCTGTGAAGTAGTTTGGCCTCGACCGTCCTTTGTTGTGCACTGCAATCGCCGTCACAATATGTAACCTTTCAATTGGTAGATACAGGTTATTATGAGTGTAAGTGCAGATATCTTTATTGATAATTGAAGACAGCGTAATGAGCAATATTACGTTAACATTTGCTTCATTTGTGGATTTATAATTTTACTTATTAAGAGTAGTATTTTTCATATTGCTAAGTAGGTCCAAAGAGGACTGGCACCGAAGGTGTGTGGCATAGTAGGCAGGGATAGCGATAATGAATGTTTATCGGTACTGTGTTCAAATACCTTCTGAAAGGCCAGTGACCTAGTAGTTTGCTCGATTTCTGAAGCCAATTGGATAGTCTGTACTGACAGGCGTTCAGTTTGTGACTCAGTTACGATCATGCACAACGCATCAGACAGTGAACTGTATTACTGGCTTGTGGGAAAATTGTTAGGCAAAAAGAAAAACAACTAGCGCTCTGAAGTGATACATGATATAACATATACTATCGAAATATCTGCAGTTATACGCCTAACATCCTGTAGATCTTTGGCCCATTTTCGTCTCCCGATTTGCAATTCAATTCTCCACACTTGGTGAAACGACTCAAACTGACCCAATAAGGATTTATTTCAAAAACGTATGATATGCCATAGTGAGGCACCTACCAAATTATTCCATAGCCAGATTAGCTAAAATGCAATATTGTCAAATTTATACACCACAGTTTTAAGAGATATGGATGGACAAGTAGTTTCTTTCTTTTTATTTACTTTTTTTTTTTTTAAGTGTGAACTATGCTCTAGTTTTCACTAAATCTTATAGCCGAGCTCAAGAGTAAAAATGTATGCCTTGATTGCCCAAGAATTATCTTTTCTCTAAAGGCCTAAAAGTAAAGTTAAGGTTAGCTTTAAAGCATTTCAAGATACTACTATTAAACATTTGTATTCAACGGACTTTGGAAGCTGTAAGTTAATTCGATTTTAGTTAGATTTTGCGAGGTTATACTAATATGGATAGTGGCATAATATTCTGCCCAGATGAGTTGAATATTGCAGATTTGTGTATAAAGGTTTGAAAATATGGTAGAGATAACTTCTTAGAGTATTTAGGCTAGCCTATAACTTTCGTTGGGTCCAGTAGTAAACGCCTACAAATTTGGATCTAGATATGCCAAAGAGTGTTGATTTGTATGTCAGGGATTGGATATTGGGACCGAAAACGGATATGTTAAACTCTGAAGGTTTTAGAGTACCAAGTTTTTAGTTCTGCTAGATTCTAACGCCTAAAAGGAATGCATTTTTTATCAAATTCGTACTGTAAGTAATCCTTGAAAAGAAAGTTTAGTGAAATCAGACGGGCATTAGGAGATGTTAACAGTAATTCCTTGCATCTAGCAACTCAATTTTAACAGATAGTCACCCTTTGGGCTAGAAGTATCTATAATTATTACAAAAGTGCAAAATATGAATGTGAAATCCCGCTTAAGGCTCCCAAAGTTTTAAAATCTACACATTTAATTTCTCAGTTTATAACATTAATATAGATACATCTACATTCTAGCCTAGACGTTGACTGAACACAGTGTTATACTACTGGTAGCACTGAAAAGTGTATACTGTGGCAATGGGTTCGACGAGCAGCAATGGAAAAACACAAAGACAGTCCAGATGGCTCTAGAGTTGAGGTGTGGCACGACTGAGACGTGTGGAAGGGCAAGCCGGCTGCCCCATCCTGCTGGCGGTGTACCTATCAAAAACGCGCACGGTTAAGCTCTCCAAACCACTCATGTGAGTGGACACGTGACAGTAACAATAGAGTGTGGCACAAAACAAAGGTATTTTATTTCTAAGAACTTCCAGTGGCTTCCGGTAAGATCAGCTACGTAATTTTCTGTGCAGGTGTGTGTGCGGAGTCTGGAAAGATCGGCGTGATGTCATGAACAGTATAAAAGGCCCCAGATCAACAAGCGACTCAGTTCCTCAGATAGTCTTTAGTGAGTCTTCTTTAGTCGGTGTACAGTGAGTAAATCAGTTGAATTCAGTCAGTCAGTGTTTATGAGAAGAACATTTGTGAGTTGTGGTAGCAGAAAAGACTATAAACTGTGTTAACAACGAGTAGAAAACTGTACATCTGTAGTAAAATTTTAGAGGGCAATAAAACGATAGAAAAGCAACCAGACCTGGATTTTTGCCGTTATGTTACAATACGTGTACAAACATAATATATGACCTCGTACAAAGAATGATACTAAGTTCTTCCTATTTTGTGCATCTCATTCATAAATTTAACTCGTGCTTATTGAACGAAAAATGCTATTACTCAAGACAGAGAGGGAAAAAAAATGCACAAGTTTGGATCGTTTACGTGGATTGGTAAACAGTCGCATGGCGTATAACGATGAGCATATCTTAATGTGGGCCTTAGGTAAACAATCATTTCAATAGAGTTTTGGGACGCATTCAGTGCTTGTTTTGATACAAGCACAATTGCTAGGATAAATGCAATTACGGTTACCGACGTATATCACCTTCGGTGCGCATGCGAAAGGAACTTTATGCGATGACCCAAGTTTCTAGTGTGATAACGACCTTCCCATGTTGTGCCGCAGGCTCCTCTGATTGTGTAGGAGAGAGTTCAAATTATCTAATGGCAGGCCCAGATCATCTGTTACGTTGCTCACGCTTCGGTTTGCCCCTAGGAACGCAGTACTCTGGAACTTGTTCCATGCTTTGCCCTAAGTTTACTGAACCAGTTACGTGGAATATCAATTTGATTGTTTACTGCTTAGATGCTAACGAGGCTTTCATTATTACCATCAAAGGACGTACATCTAGAGAAACGTATGATTTGCATTGTAAAAGGGACTTGTTTTTCCAATTGATCTGTTAGCATAGCCCTAATTAACAGTTATGTATATTCTACCTCTACCTCGAGTATTGTAACTCCTAACAGCTTGCAACCTGCATAGCTAACTTTGCATTCCTAATAATGTCACGAGCAGAACGGTATAACCTAATCTGACAGTTTGTCCCTGAAGGTTACCCTTTAGAGGTACAGAAAGCGAATTTAGTAAAATGCAAGGGTATTATGATTATTTAACGAGGACTTCGTAGTTTCCCCTTCTTTCCCTCACTTTACCTCTTTTCAGTGGCGGCAGTATTCATAGTACTGGCTGGACATACTTATAACCAATGACATGTTGGCAAGAAAGAGCAGTACTGGTTATTTCTGATGGCTCATTAAATCGTGACTCATTAAGTTACAACTGTTGCTTGTTTCACAGCATGTCGAATACATCATACGTAAAGCCACAATTTTTAGTACCGCATCGTGTGTAGGAATGTCAGGTATGCCGTGAGTTTGTTCGCCCAGACCGAGAGGTCAGCCATCAGCACTGAACGAAACAGCCCCATGCACACAGTAAGGTGACTAAGAATTGTGGCTCTAATCATAAGTTATGCGTGGCCAGATTATTGGTCTAGGGCAAGCTGGTAACACTGTTCGGCAAATTCACAGAAATGTAATTAAATTTTAATGTCACGTAAGAAAGCCGGTTTATTGCATAGGTATTAGAAGAGGACCTTCCATTCGAAAGCAGAAAGTGCATTATTATATAAATAAATAGACCAAAATGCTCAGAGCTATTTCGATACGAATTTTATTTCTAGTATAGATATAGGGAGGATTTGTTGAAGGATTAAGCATTCTAATATATATATTCAAAATAATACTGCGTTATGTTTACTGTAAAGCTTTATTCTTAGAATCGGTGTGGGAGACGCGGGGAAGTCCCTAACAACCGAGCCAGCCCCGCCAAGCAGCCTTCAAACCGCGGTTCCGGTGTCGTACTGAGCGGCCCCTACCCCCGACGGAGGACAAGGCCGACCAAACGCCACCCAGCGCCGAGAACAGCAGTTACTATGCGCAATCATCTGGGCCATCTGCTCAGTATTGCCAACACTACACGCCTGAAAGTAAACCTGAAAGATCAAAGGACATGGAATGAAGGGAAATGATGGAAGGGAAACCGTGGTATGACATAATACACCCCAGTATTCTCCTAAGTGACATGGGAAAGCCACGGAAAAACCCATGTCAGAGTGCGTGGCCACGGGGATCGAACCCGCAACCTCCCGAATGCGGGCCACAGACTTTACCACCTGAGCCATCCCGCTCGGTCACCATAATTATATTAAATATGGATACTATATTTTCAGAAGCAACTCCCAGGCTAAACTATCTTTTACATGGATATTTTCCCGAAATCCTTGAGCTTCTCAAAAATGGCATTTATCGGTTTGTATTAAAATACTCTATTTAAAATACTGATAAGAATAGGAGACATACGGAAGGTGTTCAGCACTGAAGCCAGGCTTACTTTACCTATGCCCCCAAGGGGCACCCCGAGGGGAAGGACGAGATGAGAGGAGACGCCGGTAGATCCAGACTAACGGCACAGTCATTGACAGAGGTCCCTAAGGTTTCCCAAGTTTGACGACACATTGACGTCTTTAGGTCTTCCGGGTACAGCTCAGGGGGACTTCGGCACGGTATCCAACGCCCCCAGGTGCCGCCCCCTTTTCCACACGGATCCCACAGACAACGAGGGACGGAAAGAGTTTCTGTGCGCAGATCATCCCTACCAAGCTGCACATAACGCCTTTGCTGACACTTGCGACTCTGAAAGACCCATCGGGATGAATGATAAATGATTAATGAAGCGAAGTGGAACGACAGGAAATTCAGTGGATGTAATTATCATTTCCGACATTCGCCGGGTGACCTAGGGAAACAGCCAAAAAACCCATGGGTCAGGAAGGTCGGCCATGGAAAGCGAACCCACGACCTCCCGAATGCGAACCTGACACGTCACCGCGGAATTACCGACAAGTGGTATAAAATGTACATGTTAAAGCATTTGGATGTAGCCTATAAGGTCCTCTTCACTCCGTAGGAATTTTGTATAAATTTGTTTTACTAGTAAACCTCAACAGATTAAAAAATAGTGTACAACTCTAAACACACAGTAGGTATATTTCACGTAACGTTTTTTTTTTTTTTTTTTTTTTTTTTTTTTTTTTTTTTTTTTTTTTTTTTTTTCCCGGTGGCACATGCCATTTCAGAAATATCTGTTATTTCTACTTAGGTTTCTTATTCTTCAATAGCTTTATTCAACTGCTGGCCCTTTTCAGATGTTTCTCGCCATTTCATGAAAAGATTATGCAACTTTAACACCAGCAGATTTTAAACTACTGACTCGATTGTGCTTCCTTTGTGCCCCTTGTATCCGCAACGACATCTCTAATGCAAATATTACAGTTATCCTGATCAACATAAGGTAAATAGAAAAAGAATTATCTTTCGTAAGAATATAGTGTTTAAGTTATATAAAATAAACGATAATGAGGAGATAAAATCATGTGAATATAACACACTTCATTTGTTTGTTTGTTTTCTTCGTCAAGTGTTTTCAGAAAGAATTCTTGTAGAACAAGGAGGTTTGCATGAAGTGTTTGATGAATAATGATAAATCGCAGGAGCAACAGACAAAATTAGCATTATTATCAGAAACTGATATAGTGAGTCGAATACGTAAATTATTAACTCAGTGTTACGATCACATCACTTCCTCTATCCATTATCATTTATTTTTATACGTGTTCTACAAATAATTCATATCCTTCATTATAGTCAGGAAGGATTACAACTTCCAATAAAATCATTTCACTAGTTACGCGTATTGGGCATACCATACGAATTAATGTTGCTAACTGCAGTAACATGACTGAAACAATTGTGATGTGCAGTTTACACTTTCAACCTCTCTCCATTATAATCCATCTCTTACTTTTATCTCTTAACGAATAAAAAGCTGGTAAATAAATTAATCACTTAATGGTTCATACAAACGTGAAACGAAACATTAGTGTATTAATTTAGACCAAATTGTTAATCTATAGTATACTGTGGAGTCACTTCTATTTATAATAAGTACTGACAAACATTATCTGAATTTCAAGAATGGTTGTACCTCGGCCTATCAAGTAAGCATAATCTAAAAGGACAGAATGTATATTAGACTGATGTTGTATTTTATAACGATCGTTTCGTTAAACGTTGTAACGTTTGAATGTCATCAGTAGTTCCATTCTGATACACTCTGTTAATTAAGAAATGTAAAACAGGTGCAGCACTGGACTTATTTCACTAAAAGCATCCTGAGAGTTTTAAACATTGCGATCTTCACGAAGAGCATCATTTTGTCATGATGAAATTCATCAGATTTATTATTTTCACGGCTGTGAATATTCGTGTTGTCCCAGTAGTGTGTGGTATGCTCTCCTCAGCAAGACCTGAAAATCCGTCTCCCAGAGGTAAGCTACGGTAAGCCCTCCCTTGTTTTAATTACATTTATGTTGGAACTAGATGTCACTAAAACGTTTAAAATCCTGTGTTTATACCATAAAGTCAAGTAATGCACAACAGCTGGCAATATGCAGGTGAACTGAATTCCACAGGGTATTACTTAAGAAATTATATGTAAAAGTACATATGTTTGGAGGTAATTATGAAGTAAACGAATCACAATTATTTTGCTAGAGGCTATCTGTTCTTCCCTCATTCCCCACATGAACCACTTGTATTAATGTTTATATCATTTACCTTCACTGTCTACCCTGAACTGATCTCTTATTCTCCGCTTCCTAGCCAGTAGTTCCTTCTGTTCCAATGTCTGGGACAAATGCATTTTCTTTTCGCACAATTTCACTACAACAGCTGCATTGTTAACTTTGGCTGCCAATTTGAAACATTTCATTCTCTTTCACGTGTAGTTTATACACTCCGGCACAGCGTGGAAGCTTCGAGATTGCCATTTCACAAACAAACCACTTCAGTTATCTCTTGCTTAAATTTGGTTTAAAGAGCCAATAGAAGATCTCTTCTTTTAAAAACTTATTCTTCTAGCTCATTCCGTTAGTTGTTCACTTGACCTTTTATCTGATCTGAAACTGTCATGGCTATCTTCTTCCAATAGCTATGGCTTTGCCCATTTTGATTGATCTTCACATGTAGTCCTTAACGTAATCCCTTAACTCAGCTGTTTTTCCTGTTGATTGACTGGGTATCCAAGGAGCTCTGTTGCTCGATATTATATTACGTAATGCAACTTCTGTTATAGTTGTCTTAGAGGTTAGTTATAAATTTCAACAAGAAGAATCATAAAATGAAATAAATACAACTTATCTAGGTATTTGCCCATTGTACAACCCACCAAAACGAGACTCTCCACTTTCTTCGGCTCTTTGCCTAGTCAGTCCCAGCAGTAATGGTTAAATTGTGTTATGTTTCGAAAATTAGCGAGAATTCAGTGGTGTTTGGAGTGAAGAAACTACCAATCAACTGAAAGACACGCGTACGGCTATGTGATAACCGGACGACAATATGTTTCTTAGAAAAACCACTTCCGCTTCTATTACACTGTCATATTAGAAGCAAAGGTTGTGCGTATTATTCTTCCTCCTACTATTAACACTCCCCATGTTTTAGGAATAATTGTGCAGAGAAGTATCCAAGGAGATGTACAGTAAGATGAGTGAGTGAGTGAGTGAGTGAGTGAGTGAGTGAGTGAGTGAGTGAGTGAGTGAGTGAGTGAGTGAGTGAGTGAGTGAGTGAGTGAGTGAGTGAGTGAGTGAGTGAGTGAGTGAGTGAGTGAGTGAGTGAGTGAGTGAGTGAGTGAGTGAGTGAGTGAGTGAGTGAGTGAGTGAGTGAGTGAGTGAGTGAGTGAGTGAGTGAGTGAGTGAGTGAGTGAGTGAGTGAGTGAGTGAGTGAGTGAGTGATTAGGGTTTAAGGGCCCGTCGACAGCTAGGTCATTAGAGCCCCCAGTAAGACAATGATCATTAATGTTCCATAATTAATCTTACAGTGAACCGTCTATAAGCCATCTCCCAGTGTGCCACAAATAGTCTTAATCTTTATATTCAAATGAGGTATAAATTCTTACAAATTACCACAGCTGAACAAAAACGTTTGAATCAAGTTCCCAAAAACCGGGAACACTCAGCGAATTCCTGTCCTTTGCTTTACATAATGTAAACGTTTGTTGGGAAACATCAAATTTATCAAATATATGGAAGATAAAATTTTCCTCAAAATGGACGTACTATTAAACTGCTAGTGTAAATCAGACAACTTCAGTGAGATAATGGTGAATAATGAATACAACTTTAAATATGACGGTGAAAAACTTTCAATCTCTATAGTTATTTTCATTTTTGTTTTACAGCATCTATTTCCAAAGGATATTGAGGGAAATTTAAGACGTGAGAGTGCAACCCCAGCGGAAAACAAGTTCCGCGTTTCACATGCATTTCTTCTCAACATAAAAAAAAAAGAAAAACAAGTTACCTCAAGCTGCGTTACAGTTATGAGATCATTGTAAAATTGGGTTGTGGACTAACAGAGTCTGCTTACCTTCTCAACAACGCTACTTGTGTTTAACACATTCGTTTTAAATAAAATAAAGCCGTTAGAAAACCACAGATGCACCAAAGTTGACTTCGAATTTGCGGTTTTAGTTCGAGCGTCATGTAATTTTTAAGGAAACAAATTATGTTTGTGTTTTAGCAAAAAATAAAAATTTAGGGCCCACTTATTTACGTATTCGCCGATCTTGAGATTTTTATCCTGAGAAAGAATACATGCGAAACACAGAACTTCACTTTCCGTTGGTGTTGCAGTTATGAAAGATCATCCCCTTGGTGTTGTGGAGCGAAAAGTTGAGATTTAAGCTGCGTTTCAGGTTTGAGATCTTTGTCAAGTTGAGTTGTGGTGCAGCAAAGTCTACTTACCTTCGTGAGATTCTTAGAAACATAAGGAAGATATTTTAATGAGAAGTGGCACATCCAGTTATGAAATTTATTCCTCTGCTACCGGGGACTCGTCATTTAGATTACATGCTATGTGCAGTTTTGCCCTCTGCTCAAGCAATCCTTGTTGATGGAGACAGGAGACGCAAAGGTCCTGCTTATCCTATGGTATATCACTTGGAATCCTTTTCTTTTTCTTTTTTTTTATTGTTCCATTTATATCCGCCTTTAACTGCAGAGGTCTATCGGCGGCCTTGACAGCCGGGAATCGAACCTGGGACCCCCAGCACAGCAGGCAGGTGCTCTACCAACTGCGCTACGGGGCGAGCCATTTGGTCTCCTTGTCTCTACTTTAATAGCATTTTAATAACAGAAACTATTATTTTCACTAAGCTGGATGATAAAACTGGATTCCGCTACAAGATACCTTTCAAAGGAATTAAGAAATAAAGGAACCATGCTGTTTCTTTCGATTTTTAGTTGTGTAATTTTGTGACAGCTCGTATTCATCCAGAGTAACATCATTATTTCCGTGACGTGCTTCGTTAGCGTTTATAGTTTGCATAATGTAATGTTCTTTAAACCATCTTATTTAGAAATCCCAAGTACGTCGATTTAAATCTCTAAAAGGATGATTCGAACCTCAGTTCAGAAGTCCTGTGTATTGATTTTGGAAGAATGAGAGATCTGTTAGCATAATAAAAACGTCATATTAGATTTTAGGAAAGCAGTAGTTCAGATCTGTCACTTTGCACAATTTTTGATAAACACATAACTCACTTTCCAAATGAGTTGAATAGCAGCCTGGACTATCAGCATCAGAGATAGCTACTGTCCCAGGGGGACAGAATCCGGCGGGACAAGGACTTCCGCAATTCGTGTAATGGTCAGCATCGTTGTGGGGGTGATAGACATGAATATTAGTTGCGGAAACTAGGATATCGTGCTAGGTATGTGAACTCCAACACTACTTATCAGAGATCCGGACCGGATAGGTTATCATTAGCAAGAGATTAGCTGACTTATTCCCAATAGCGCTATCTAGTACCAAAGGATCGTTGAGCGCTTTTCTAACAGAATTATGTATCACATTTCATTTTCCTCAATTAATTTTTAATTTAAACATTCCTTAAAAAACATACGAATACTTAAATTGTTATGATCATTATGTAAAGGCAGTAGTAATCAGCAAGTAAATAGCAAAGTTAACCACTTTTGCAACTAACAACAAAAGAACATCAAAGTCTCATTGGGAATTATGAAAGTTATGGAAAAGAATCCCAAGAAGTAAAACACAAACACGACTCATTTGTGTATCGATAGGAATGTAACGAAGTTTACGCTATTCCACTGTTTCCACTATTAATGTATCAGCAATTTTTACACCACCCTAGAGCAAAACTAAAATACATCAGAATTGCGCACGTCAATCTAAACTTATCTACGATAAAATCTCGTTTATATAAAAGTCACCCCTAAAGTTCATACAAAATACTGATGTACAAAATCTGATACGTTTTCTGCCTCTATAATTTATTAGTGAGTATATAAGTTATTCTTACTACAGTTTGTTCTTCAATACACTTCACTGTGGTTTAGATAAACCTCTACATACGTTCGAGATCTCATTACAGCTACAAATGAAGCAGATAGTCTAATGTTTAGAAACAGGGTGAGATATAATGGCCTTAATATTCTATACTATTTCCTTGCAATCGCAAGAAACATTGAATATCGATAACGCTTTAAAAGAATGACAAGGTATTGAAACTTTCGAACAATTAATAACCGATATCTCAGATATGCCACATAGCACAATACACTGAAATAAAGTGTGTTTTAAAGTGATGTGCATTTTTGTTTATAGCACGTTGTAGTCTATTGCTTAATATTTATACCATTTATACGAGATTATACAAGACTCCTTCCAAATGAAGAAGACTTCACGGGCTATTCCCAGAAAAGTCAAAGTTATACAATTGGTTATTCAGAATCTGTAATACTCGACATTTTAATCAAAACTATGAAAGTCATCGTTGAGAATATCGAACATTTTGAAAAATCTTCTATGTAAAATTTAGTTTGGAGAGGGAAAATTTTATTGTAAATCTTCACTTTCAGTCTATGTAGCACACTGGACTTAATATTAAGTTTGGTATTTAACCTACTTTGCCTTTTTGAGTTACGCTGTTCACTCTCTCTCTCTCTCTCTCTCTCTCTCTCTCTCTCTCTCTCTCTCTCTCTCTCTCTCTCTCTCTCTCTCTCTCACACACACACACACACACACACACACACACACACACACACACACATGCAAAACACACGCAAAACACAAATACACAGGTTTCATAAAAAAATTGTTTGATTCGTGTACTTCCGGGAAAATTATATTATCGAATTTTCGTGTGGAACTATAGGTAAGTAGTACAGAAATTGGGAATGATCATGAATGATTCAGCTGGTTGAGAATTGAACCAGTGTTAACTACATGATCTTATGTCTCCTGTGCAACTTTTTAAAACAAATATCAATCACCCTTTTGTTGTGTATTATGACATCTCAGGTGAACCGACGATTTCATCATATGAAAACTGAACAAAAACAGAAGCTTTGGAACAGTCGACTGATTATTTGAGTGCGGTATTTATTTTGTGCTTAATGTTGTATTAATTTCATAACACCGTCACAGGTTCATAAGACCGCACATTCTTTCCAGAAAAATACCTGATTTCATAATACAACGAAAAATACTATGAACCTCTCTCTGCTTCTCTCTCTCTCTCTTCCGTCCGATATGACGCAATGTTGGAGGACGTTAATTAAAGAAAAAAAAAAAACTCTCTCTCTCTCTCTCACTCAAAGATATACACAAACTGACTCAAAAACCTTATATCATAGTACACATGTACTTATTGAAGTAGATACTTAATAGCATGTACCGAAGCTTAACCAGTTTTGGCTGTTCACAATCAAACCATGGTATTCTCCGTCTGTTGGAAGCCAAAACCATCTCCGGCAATAACTTGTTTCCTAAGTCTGCCACATGCTGCCAAAAAATATGTTCAGTCTTCTTCTTGAGGATTTGCATAATGGGCAAATCCTCCTGCCAGTATCTCAACAATCTTAGGAGCATTCCCACCTACTAACCTAAACCATACCATTTCCGTCCGCTTTTTTTTTTTTTTTTTTTTTTTTTTTTTTTTTTCTTTTGTTAACGCCCTCCAACGTAATGTCATATCGGACAGTGAGTGACTGAAATGGGTGAAATGAGCCCGAGGTCCATACAGCTGTAAGTTACCCGACATTCGTCTTCTCAGGATAAGGGAAAATCTCGGAAAAAACCTTATCCGGATAACTTACCCTAAGCGAGATTCGAACTCGGGACCTCTTGAACGTGAGGCAGACACGCTAAGCTCCGTCCACTATTGATTATCTAAGTTCAAAATGCACTTCCTTACACCACCAGTTTTTATTTCGGACACTCTGGCTCCAGTGACGGCCTCTAGCTATTTATAGCCTTTTTCTTGGTTTTTTAATTTTTTTTGACGATGCTGTGTCTGTTTTCATTACCCCTTTGCCAAATATTTAAGTCAATTTTTATAATCCCCTCTGAAGCCACGCGGCGTACCATTTAGGAACCTCTGTATTAATAAACTGATAACGATAAAACAAAAAATGTGTTGCACTCACATAACCTTCTCCACTCTTATACTATTATTACAAACTCTCGTTCTTTTATCTTCATGTTAGTTGAGATAAAAGTTTGCAGAAATTATATTAATGCTGATTTTGTTATAGATGCAAAGAGAATATTGGAATAGAGTAGGTTTTGGGTGATAGCTAAATCTTTTAAATCCTTGAAATTCCGTTCCCTTTACACGGTCAAACAAATAAAAGTGAATACCGACCTTCCCTTTGGGAACAGTTTAAGTATTGCAAAACTCACCCGAATAACAAGGAATATTTCCGAAATGGTTCACTCCACAACAAAATGCATTTGGACATAACCTGTGTGTTTTAACGAGATCTACATTTTTGCATAGTAAGATTTGGTCTCTTACGGTTTACCAGTTAAATGCGAAAGTCATCCAGAGTAAACAGGACTAAATAGTCTATAGACAGAAAATTCAAGATATAAATTTAATTTGCCAGAAAAATATCCCAAACATATGGCATTTTAATCAAAATCGTTAGAGCCATTTTTGAGAAAATTAAAATTTTTGAAAAATTTTCCATGTAAAGGGTATTTTAGGGTGGAGGAATTTCCTTCAGAATCTTCGTGTCTCATTCTTGAAAGATATTAAACTTAAATACCAACTTTGTTTTAAGCGACTTTCCGTTTTTGAGTTGCACTGTTGACACACAGACACAAACACACACACACACACGCGCGCGCGCAGAGAGAGAGAGAGAGAGAGGGAGGGCGGGAGGGAGGGAGGGAGGGAGGCACATACGGACCTTTTTCTAAAACTACTCTTTTTGAAACATATTTCCGGTGAAATGTCGACATCGAAATTTTGGGTCGAATACAATACTTTCTCTACTTACTATACGTACTAGAGAAAGTAAAAAGCACAGAAGTAGAAGGCTGTAATTAAGCATGGACACTGAGGTCTTCATAAGATTAATTTGACTAGGAGGGCGTAAATGTGTTGAATAATAGTTTTAGAAGCTGTGGAGCAAAATGCATTGATAGTCGTTGAGTCTTTACAACTATGAAGGAATCAGAAAAGACTTCTATTCCAGCTTTTGCTTGTAGACCACTAGCAAGGTACGAGTATTTTGAATGCATTCCCTCGTTATACTGAATAACCTGTTCTTCACACTGGTTGTTCTCTTTTGTCACGGCTACTGGCTGGAGTTTGGGGAGTTGCATTCCGTGTCGAGAGCACTTCTGCAGTAGCACCAACCTCAACATGTATCTGTGAGACACAAGCGCATTCACCCAACTTCTATCTGGCAATAATTGGACCTCTTCTGAGAATCCAGGAGCAGAGAGCAGAGTAAAAGAGATTTGCTGATGCATACTAGGAAAGAAGCAAGGGGTCAAACACTGTATATCGTTTCACATTCAGCTGTTATCATGGCCAAGAAATGGCAAATAAACGTGAATGAGAATTACTTTTGTCCTTAAGATCGAAAAGTACTCGCCATTCCTACACTATACCAATTTTCACTTTCTCTACTACGTATAGTAAAATAGAGGAAGTATTGTATTCCACCCAAAAATTAGATGTCAAGACTTCACCGGAAATGTATGTTTTGAGGCCCCCTGAATAAAAAAGAGCACTTTTAGAAAAAATCCCGTCTGTGTGTCTGTGTATGTCTGTCTGTCTGTCTGTCTGTCTGTGGACAGCATAACTCAAAAACGAAAAGTCGGTTAAAAACTAAAGTTAGTATTTAGGTTTAATGTCTTTCAAGTATGCGACACTAAGATTTTGAAAAAAATTGCTCCTCCCTAAACTACCCTTTAAATGGAAAATTTTTCGAAAATTTTTCGAAAATTTTTATTTTCTTAAAAATGGCTCTAATGATTTTCATTAAATTGTCATATGTTTGCAATATTTTTATAGCAAATGAAATGTATATCTTGAAGTTTCTGACTATAGCCCATGAAGTCATATTTACTCAAGATGACTTTTGCATAGCTGGTAAAATGTAAGAGATGGACTAAATCTTACTCTACAAAAAATGTAGTTCTTTGTAGACTGAACCATTTCGGAGATATTCCTCGTTATTTGTGTAAGTTTTGGAGAACATACTTCTGGCAAATAGAACATTGCTATTCATTCTTATATGTTAAATGTGCAAATGCAACGGAGTTTAAAAGGTTTAAAACATTTGACTATCGCTCAGAGCCTACTGTAGTCCCATATTCCCGTTGCATGGGCAAGAAAACGAGCAATTAGATAATTTTTGCAAATGTTTATCTCAACTAACAGAAGCAGATAGAAGAATAAGAGTTTGTAAGAATGGTTAGTGCAAGAGTAGAGAAAGTTATGTGAGTGAAACTCATCAGAGTTTTTGTTTCTATGCATCCACATCAAGATGACAGCGTGACTCTTTAAAATAGTAAACGATCTTCACTTATCAATATAGAACAAAATTCATCACCATAACCGGCCTTTCGTTATAAAAAACTGAAAAACATATTATTTTACAATATTTATTCAACAGTTTGTTACAAATAATTTCCAATGCGGTACATACGAACTAAGGTGCTAAGGAGCTGATTATGCCTTTCGCATCCGGACTTCTTTCACAGCAATGGGGAGAGTGAGTCACGGAGTATAGCTGTTCTAAGTCCATTAGCAATTTGATGAAATAATCCAATTCATTCAATGCGTATTGTGCACATAGATTGAGCCGAAAATTGTCTTTCCACACAGAACGCACTACCAACTGCAGAGAGAATTCAACGATATTATAACCCGTCCCTCCGGAGTGCCCTGTATAGCTATTTTGCTCAATTGAATATATACCTACGTTTGGATTTTCCTTTAAAAGGCACCACAAATGAAGCCAATGTTTATAGAATTTAGTGAATGAGTGAGTGATTAGGGTTTAAGGGCCCGTAGACAGCTACGTCATTAGAGCCCAAATAGAATTTATTACTATTAAGAGGGATAGTAATTGAACTCATGACCGAAGAGTACCGCACATTTATATCTATGGTTTTAGATGTTAATCGAAGTATAGCTCGAGTTCTTAACCTTAAGTTTTCGACTAATAGATTATTCGAAACTAACTTACCAATTCAAATTATCCCTTCAACTCTGAATATTCAAAACTAGAAGAAACCTGGATGATCTATTATTAATTAAAAGGAAGCCTTAAATGTTTTATTAATCCTTATTTCTTTGTTTGTTTAGTTAATGACGCGAGAAAACGTATATCATAAGTGTAATACAAGTAGCATCTGAAGTCGTCTTCATTCTTATTCAGTTAACTTGGAAAGCAATAACGTAAACAAAAATTATACAAATCTCTTTAAAATATCGAACATGGACAAATACATGTTTTCATTGCACCAGTCTTTAACTAATAAGCAATGTGAGCTTCCATTTCCCCCGTCTTGAAATGGGTCAATGATGCACACTTATAAAATTAATGTTCAGTTCAGTTGTTGCTAACAAAAACCGATGTGATGTAAACAGCTGACAGTTACTTTTTGTTACATTACTTCGTCGATGTTGCTAAAATTTCAATTATATCCATACAAACATCTATCGTGAATAATATAAGCCAGATAAAAGAATCACTTTTATATGAATACTGCAATATACAACGACGTGTGGATTTGAACAATCTTTACAAGTGTTAGACCTAAGATTACTCCTTTAAAATACCTTTGATACTCCTTAAAATATTATTTTATAATCTGGATTTCTTTAATTTGGAGTTTATGAGTAATTATGTTTTTACGTGAGTAGGGTACCAGCCTACTGGAGTACCTGGAGTTTGATTTTGATTTTGATTAAAGGCCAAGAGGGCAAAGTAGTTGAGGAAGACCTGCTAGAAGATGGATAGAACAACTTCAATTTAGAGTCGGAACAGACCGCTCATGGTCTAACTAAATCTTGTTTGTATGATAATGATTATTTTACAATATATTTTTAAACAAAATTCTTAGAAGGGAATCAGAATTTTAAGCTATTTCGCCTTATTCCGTTTGCAATATTAGTTTTCTTTATGCTTAAAGGAAGCATGATTAATAAGTTATCTTTTCAGCTTTATGTAAGAAAATAAGGAAGAGAACGGTTATTTATTCATTTATATAAGACAAAGCTAGTGAAAAAAACTAACTAAATAATTTGAGCGAGTTGAAACTGATGTCATGGTGCGGTGATCTAATATAAGAGTAACATACAAAACTTGCATGAACTATATGAGTTTATTTGAGAGAATTACTTTCTTGTTTTTGATTTAATCAACTACTATACGAAAATTAAAACTGCTGTGGTTTGTTACATTCAAAAGAGAATTCTATTTTGACTTTCTTAGACCATTGTAAGGAAAGCCGCTCTTTAATTATTTTGGGAAAAGTAACAAAATGTTGCTAATCACAAGAATAAAGGTTTTCCAGCTGCATAAGTCTCCATTTAATGAATAGAAGATGATGCAAATATTCCATAAACAATAAAGCAGTTACGTTAATTGAAAAATGTGCATGCGAGTCTCTCAAGTAATGACTCAGGAGGCTTTTTCCCTTAAAGTTAGAAATTATTTGTTTAAAGTTATGATGCATGGAGTATTTGAAGTGATAAAAATGATGAGAGAAACTACACTTAAAATTAAAATCTACATTGCAGTATTGTTTAAGGGAATTGAAGTGACTAAAAGAGGTCTGCAGTTTCCTAAATTAGTCGAGCAAAAACGCAAAATGAATTTCAAGATTTTCACCAAGTTTCACAGGTACATTGCTTTAACATGGAGTAGTTCTAATCCATAGAATTAACTAAGGTAAGCAGGTCATAGAAAATCGACACCATGTCCGATTCTTTTCTCATAAAAGGTAGTGGAATAGGAACTAGTTCACACTATTAAAAGAGGAGAATGTTTAGGGGGAGTAAAGCTCTGGTATCCACGTTTAAAGTCAAGTAGACCCTAAGCTTAGAGTTTAGTCTAGAAACTTTGTTCCATAACAATGAAAACTAAAGCTCCTTTCCTTAATTTGAATGTAGCAGACACACCTCCTTACGAGCCAAGAAGCACCACTGCTGTTTCTATTATGAGGTCGCAGCTGGTACTTTGCTGCCTTTTCTGAGAGATCAAGTCTTTCCTTTAAGTCTCGACATGCAGATTACAGTACGTGATGTGAAATGTTTGTAATCTTGACAATAGCGAGAGACTCCGTAATGGAAAACAAACTGTACAAGTTGAGGCAAGAAACACTGAATTCCTATAAAGATCTGCAGAAAGTACTTTTTGTATCGAAAACGACGTACTGAAGTTACATTTCACTACTTATTGCTTTCTCTACTACGTATAGTAAAGTAGAAGTATTGTATTCCATCCCAAAATTCGATGTCGAGGTTTCACCGGAAATATACGTTTTGAGACCCCCTGAATCCAAAAAAAGCATTGTTAGAAAAAGATCAGTGTGTGTGTGTGTGTGTGTGTGTGTGTGTGTGTGTGTGTGTGTGTGTGCGTGCGTGCGTGCGCCTGTGTGTGTATCTGTCTATCTGTCAATCTGTGGACAACATAACTCAGAAACGAAAAGTTGGTTGAAAACCAAAGTTGGCATTTAAATTTAATGTCTTTCAAGAATGCGATACGAAGATTTTGAAAAAAATTCCTCCACCCTAAACATGAAATCCTTTACATGGAAGATTTTTAGAAGATCTTTATTTTCGTGAAAATGGCTCTTACGATTTCGATTAAAATGTCATATGTTTGAGATATTTTATGACAAAATATGAAATGTATATCTTGAATTTTCTGGCTATAGTCCACGAAGTCATACATACTCTGGATGACTATTGCATAACTGGTAAACCGTAAGAGATAGACCAAATCTTACCATACAAAAAATGTAGATCTTGCTAAAACTCTCAATTTAAGTCTCAATAACTTTTTTTAGAGTGAACCTTTTCGGAGATATTCCTTGTTATTTGTGTTAGTTTTGGAGAACGTATACTTCTGTCAAATGGAACATCGTTGTTCAGTTTTTTATATGTTATGCAAAGAGAACGGAATCTTAAAACTTTACAAGACTTGATTATCACTCAAAGCCTACTGTATTCCCATATTCCCCTTGCACCTACAAGGAAATAAGCAATAAGATAATTTCTGCAAATGTTTATTTCAACTAACACGAAGAGGACATAGTAATAAGAGTTTGTAAGAGTGGTTAGTACAAGAGTAGAAAAAGTCATGTGAGTGCAACACATCAGTTTTTTTTTTTTTTTTTTTTTTTTTTTCCTTTCCGTCCTTTACATTACGCTTTGTAAGGGGCAAGAAGTTTGCGCTAGCTTTGATGTAAACATTAAATAAAACACATTTAATTGCTATGTATGTAACTATAAACACATATATTTCAAGAATATCCGAGGAATAATGTACCTAGAGCATTAATATTCGCTAACACTTGTTTAATTTATTAGTGAAGAAGCAGCTGGTATAAGACGTTTCATTTACATGAGTTTCTTACCAGCGTTTTACTTTCATTCACGGTTATGAAAATGGATTTAACTTGAGCGTGAAGATCAGACAAAATCTCGTAATTAGAACAAAACTGAATTAGCTCTTTCACACCTGATATACTTTCGAGCTAATTCGATTTTGTAAATACTTGTGCAATAAGATGCTTTTCCACTAGCGAATTATATAGGACATTCTTCTGGAACGTGTTTTTTATAGCTGTCTGATACATAAAACCGTACATAATTCATTACACACATATACAGGGTGGAAGGGATGTCATTACATTCCTTCTAACATGTGCCTCTGAGAAGCACTACAAACAAAAATATCGAATGGCATTTTGTTCTTTGATCAGCCGATTTCGAAAAAATAAATGGTTTTGATCCAAATTGGATGCGTAATTCCACAGGAATGTACGAAGATAACAGTTTGTAGATACGTAGAGCAACTTATTTCTGACATAGCTTCGGTAGTAATAACGGGACATCGCACGGAGTTTCAAATAATCAATCACTTAAAACACGTGAAGGAACACTACGAGCAGCTCTCTCAAACGTGAGGTATGTCGACAACGTTGCGCTGAGTTTGGTTATGAAATTGACCTGGTTTGTGCATGTAAACAGGGCGGGCGCGCCCGCCTCTGTAGCGTGATGGTTAGCGTGTCTGCCTCATGTTCAAGAGGTCGGGGGTTGTTGTAGTGTTTAACGCCCGCTTTTACTACTACGGCACCGCAGGCGGTGACACTGATGATACATGGAATGAAGATGGAGCACCGGTGGAATGAGATGGCGGGGGAAACCGGAGCACCCGGAGAAAACCCGCCCTGACGCCGCTTCGTCCACCACGAATACCACATGCGGGTCCCTGGGATCGAACCCGGGCCGCCTAGGTGGTAGGCGAGCGCGCTAACCGCTCGGCCACGGCGCCGCCGTTCAAGAGGTCGCGAGTTCGAATCTCGCTTAGGGTAAGTTATCCGGGTAAGGTTTTTTTCCGAGGTTTTCCCTACCCTGAGAAGACGAATGTCGGGTAACTTAAAGCTCCATGGACCTCGGGCTCATTTGAGCATCATTTCACCCATTTCATTTCATTCATTCGTCCGATATGACACAATGTTGGAGGACGTTAATTTAAAAAAAAAAAAAAAAAAAAAAAAAACAGGGCGGGCGCTTTCCCTTTCGTCTAATGTTTTCGGAGCTAATCCTTCTGATTGGCCTACACTCACAGAGTAACCACGAAAGGACAAGGCACGGTATGTGTTTATGTTCAAGACGCACCGTTAGGAAGCTTGTTTGTGTACTGAGCTAGGGAAAGTAGCACCCACACAATCTGCAGTGTTGCCAGTTTGTTTTCAACTAAACTAAAATATCTCCGTAGGAAATGGTCTCGAGACAAAAACGTAAGATATAAAATGTGTTCCAAATACCGAGATCTACCACTGGTTTAAATTAATGTAATGACTTCCCTTCCACCCTGTATATACTAGGTACACTGGTGTGGAACTGTTTGCAAGTTGTCCGGAACTCGCCAAAACAACTCTTACTGCATTTGAGGTCAGTTTCAACTATTGACACAAGCAAATGAAATGACGTTTATGATGAATTATTGGTTTACACTGCAGTTGCTACACAAGCTTCTACTACTTTTAAAATGAGAGAAAAAGTGTCTCACCGTCAGGAAGTTTCTTGTTGGAACGTGACTCACATGAGGCATATATCTAAATACTGGAAGAACTGATACCAGCAGACCACCAGGGATTTAGAAATGTTGTGAGAATGTCAGTGACTAAATCTGAATATTTGCTTCAGGACACTAACTTTAGAAATGCAACATATTCAGCTGAAAAATTAGCAGCAAGTCTGCGATAGTGTCTAGTACAGTGTACAGAGCGTAACGATTGGATAATGCAAAAGCTTAAACTCTTTGATGAGTTCTCAAACACACTTGGTTACTCTCGCTGTACATTTCCGATAAAATGTGTATTCTGCTTCCATTCTTTGTCTCTACTACTCCCTGTTGCATCTCATTTATATATTTCTCAGTAGATGACTTATACACACTCTCCGAGCGATTCAGATGGTCGAAAAATTGTCATTTAGGCGTATGCATGGCACTTCTTCCTATCTCTGATCCCTAAAATTTTCGTAGCTCAGCATTTCCCATTGAACTGAGATTTGAGATTGTTTATATCTCTTCATATGTCCCACATCGGTCCCTAAAATGTCAAAGTATCTCTCAGGTATGCCCGTTTTATTGAACTCCCTGTATTTTATACTGCCGGCGTCCCCCACAAGCGTGGTTTTATAATGAAGTGAATCCGGTTCTGTATCGCCGTGGTTGAAATCCGCCCAGCCACCCCCTCCAAATTTGGGAAACTGACTCCCAAAAGGAGAGCTCTTTGGAGAGCAAGTGCTCGACACTCACAAAAGATAGGCAACTGTCTCATCTGTGTGTTGACACCGTCTGCCTACAGACCCAGGTCTGCACTTCTACTTTTTGTTTCCTTGTTTTTAACATGTACTCCAGAATTATGGGAGGGCTGTTCATATTAGATTTCATGATCAGCATTACGCATGGTATATCTGTGGCCTAAACCTCCACCTAACTGTTCTTTCATTCAGAATAACTCGTCCAAAGCCCTTGAAAATATTTTCCCAGATCACGCTTGACCACGAGTTGCTGTGCAAAGCATCTTTCTTTACTAAACCCCAGAGGAATTTGTGACAAATTTAAGGCCACCTAACGGTAATATTTACTGCTGAATGTTTTATTCAAATAATCAGATTTCCCTTAGTGTGTTGGTGCATTTGCATGTCGGAGCAAAATCTGTAGGTTATCTTCATGCTAAAAGAATTGTGTCAAAGTTTAGGATACCACAATACACATTATATTCTCACTGCACTGAAAGCGACATTTTGTTACATTTTTAACTGTTGCTAAGCAGCCCGGTTGTTTCCTATGCAGTATGGTGAAGATGCAAATACCTCATCTTATTAAAACGTATTTGCAAGTTGCAGAAAAATAGAAGGAACGAATACACTTGTTACTGTATTATTGTTGTAAAGATCCCCAGTCTTTTGGATCTTCGAGCCCTTCTTGGATTTTAATGATATTTATTTACTTATTCATTCACTCATTCATTAATTCATTCCCCTTGAGTTAAGGGACTATGGAGCTCTGGTGCGTATCTTCCAAAGCACATAATCCCCTAAAAGCCCATCCTTGTGTTTCATTTAACTTAGTCATAAATGTCAATGTGAATGCGCAAGATATTACAACAAAGCAAGACACCAGTTGCTATTAAACACGTGTTACTCATCACTTAGACACTTAGCGTAGCGTGAATGTTACTCACGAGGCACAGTTGCACGCACTCAAAATAGAAAACAATTGATCAGTCAAACCTAAATCACAACTGACCTGCACTCGGAACTGTCCGCTGCACTCAACTCGAATGTCAGTGTCAACTATCTACTGAAAAATCTGATGTGTTGCACTCACATGACTTTCTCTACTCTTGTGCTAACCATTCTTACAAACTCTAATTGCTATGTCTCCGTGTTAGTTGAGATAAACATTTGAACAAATTATTTTATTGCCTATTTCCTTGTAGGTGCAAGGAGAATGTTAGAATGCAGTAGGCTTTGAGATTCCGTTCTCTTTGCACGACTAACATATAAAAATGAACAACGGTGTTCCATTTCAGGAAAGTTTTGCGTTTTCCGCAACTGACACCAATAACAAGGAATAACTCCGAAATGGTTAACTCTACAAAAAAAATTTAGACATAAACCGTGTATTTTAACAAGATCTACAGTTATGTATAGTGAGATTTAGTCTATGTCTAACAGTTTACCAGTTATGCAAAAGTTGTCCAGAGTAAATACGGTTACAGGGGCTATAGCCAGAAAATTCAGGATACACATGTCATTTGTCACAAAAATATCTCAAACATATGGCATTTTAATCAAAATCGTCATTTACAAGAAAATCAAAATTTTCGAAACATTTTCCAGGTAAAGGGTAGTTTAAGGTGGGGCTGTTTTCTTCAAAACCTTCGTGTCGCATCCTGTAAGGACATTAAGCTTAAATACCAAGCTAGGCTGGGGATTTTCAACCTGGAAATGTTAGGAACCCCACTGCGCTACGCTTGTCCCAACAGATTTTTCTGTTATTCACATTTTCTCGTCTCCCTTAGGACAAGAAGGGGCAATAGGCCTAGTCCTGTCCGGAGAGCTAAAATACTAACCCTTTTTTTTTTGTAATCCCAAAACCTATCCACTAATAATTCTTTAAGTAATTCTTTTAATTGTTGAACATTATTAAAATACTTCATACAGAATATTTTACCCCTATATTCAGGTGAAGTCTCCATAGTACATAATGTTATACTTAGTGATTACTTCTGTAACATTTCAATACAGAGTAAGAGATTCATTAGAGAAATGCAAATATGTCTTTTCCCATGCTCAACCATTTCTATGCCACGCTGCACAGTGCAAATGTAAGCAACCCACAACTCTGTAGTGAAATTAAATTTCAATAAACCCTCATTTCCGCATAGCATCTCGGCTTAAGAAATCATCTCACAGTGAGGTTTTCATCCTGCATTTGTATCTCTACATATCCTGCTGTTTGACTTGGACATAATACATTTACTCAGGCGTCCATCACTAGGAGCTTAGAAAACCGCTAGTGCGTGGCATTTGAACATGGAGCCTCCCCCTGCGTTACAAAAAATAAAGACAAAAAAGGAAATACAACTGCGTCAGTTCATTCTTCCACTTCAGAACAAAATATTGCGAGCCTCAGTAGTGGAAATATTGTGCGCTGAAGAGGCATCCTGTGGAAGTGGTGCTCTCCACCGCACTGGTGTGGTATTGTTGACGTCGCGACAACCCATACAAACACGCACAGAAGTACGTGTAAAAAACGAACGTTAATACCGTACAACGGCCAACACTTCCGTAATGCCTGAATGGCCTCTCTCGCTCTTTTGTCACCGAAACGTCCTTACGGTGCATGCCAGCAAGCCAACCAGCAGTCGTGATCGATGTACACAATAAACAATCGATTCCCCTCCAAACGACACCTCTGCCTCAAGAGAAAACGACCACTTTAGCGAAAAGAATCTCTTGCTCTTTAGCAGGAATCGTTTCGTACAAGTGAAGTGCACAATTTTATCTGTAGTAACACCACGAGGGGTTTCGTATACAAGAATTTTGCGAGCGCTTTGTGCTTGCCAAATTATCACAAATGTGAAAACCTCGAGTGGCATTTCTTTACAGCAGGCGTGTTCAACCTATTTTGGAAAAGAGCCACTGTCGTTCAGGAGAATTGGTTTACGGGCCGCACAACTCAATTTTGTTTACCGTATTAAATGGATCTATATTCTAAGATAAACCAATTAATTTAAAAAATAGCTAATATATTGATATGTTAGCTTTATTAAAATATAAATCATATATTAGTTAAGTTATTTTTAAAAGCAAATTAAATATATACTTTTTCATGCATAATACAATTCTAAAATCTAAATTGAGCAATGTTAAGTTCGTTCAGTTGTGTGATTATATCCACCAGAAAGGCAAAATCACACATCCATTCTGCGCCTTTAAATTCAACAATAGGTTTGCCCTTCTCCTCCATAGATGTTTGTATTTCGTTTTGAAATAAAAAACTAGCTTCAACATTTTGCAACGGCTTGGCCATTTTATTTCAGTATAATAAACAATATCTTCTAATTTTTAATCGAGGTTTTGTAAGGAATTATGAAATTCTCTATGTCGCAAACCATGTGAACGAATGAAATTCACTACTCTTACAATGACTTTCAAAACCCTATATAAATTTAGGGATTTAGCACAACGGTTTTCTTGGAGTATTAAGCAGTGATATTACATTACAGAAAAGTTTCCTACTTTAGGGGCCTCTGCTTGCAGTAATTTAAGTAAACCTCCTTGTTTTCCTGCAAATGCGAGAACTCCGTCTGTTGTTACACCAGATAGATTTGCATGTTTCAAGCCAAGCCGGTTCAAGGTTTCAGTGACATCCCCATTAAATCATTGTCTTTAGTGGTACCTTTAAGAGTAACAAGAGCAGCTAATTCATCTGTAATATTGAAATATTCAACAACTCCCCTTAATAAAATTGCTAATAAGGCAGTATCACTAGCATCACTACTCTCATCGAGTGCCAGAGAATAGAACTGGAAATTTGTGGTTAAGTCTTGCTCTTTCAAGTTTATCTTATCCCAAATATAACTACTTATTTCGTAAGTAATACTATAACTTACAGATATCACTGTGGGCCGAATGCAATGTGATGGAGTAAATATTACTGCGGGCCGCATACGATGGGACTGATTCGCGGGTTGGACACACCTGCTTTAGAGTATTCCACGAAATAATTCATTTATTTTATACTATTTAATATTAATAGTGATTTAAAAGTAAACAACGTACAGCTTACAGTAACATTCATACATTTTAATTATGATTTATTTATCACTTGCCACTACAACTAATCCAGTAGGCTGTGAGAAAAACAACAATAACTTTAGGGTTTAATACAGGGAAATGAGTAACTAGAAATTTGATGAATATACATGAACGAATTTGCGTTAGTAGACTATTCATTAAAGGTAGGTGGACACGATCTGCTCTTTCCGCATTATTAAATTAAAATATCAATATCCTCATTAGAATATTCGCCAAATATTTCGTCTGTCATTTTTGAATGGCCCACTGTTTTAATGAACATGAATACCTCAGATGTTCAGAAACGTAAGAAAATGTTAAGGTTAGCGGAACCACAAGGAGGAGGTGATATAACCAAAGTGATAATACCACGACCAAAGGGTCATAACCCGGCATGAGTGGAATAGTCATGCTAAACACCTGCCTAAATCTTCACATAAACGTGGTAGTTTACACAACTAGCATATATTATTTGTCACATTCAACTACAAGATTCTGCAGGTACGTTTTGCAGGCTGGGGAAGAGATCATTAATTATATCCTTTAAGGGTAAACGTTTTCTATACACAAAAAGGTTGCTACTATTGTTCGAGTTATTTTCTTACATGAATATTGATATATTAACAACAAAGGTCACTATGAAAAAATAAAGACCAAAGATCTTTAAGTAGTACTAAACCAATTTAATTCCTTTTGTTTCCAAAACAAAACTGGCAATTTTATATTAGCATCAGCTACAATTTTGTCGTCTTCCTAGCGCAGTGGTAGTGCTGCTGCTTGCCAAGGGGGAGACCCAGGTTCGATCCCCGGTAACGGTGTGGGGGATTTTCTCCGCTGGGAGACCTGGTCCGGGGTGCACACAGACTGGTTAGGTCTTTGAGGGGCCAATTGAGGAGCTACTTGATTAAGAAGCGGCGGCCCCTGATCGCGAAGACCGAATAACCGACCGGGAGGCCCCGGAGCGCCCGCCACATCCCACCCTTCTGCTCTGAACCCCACTCATGACGCCTGTGGTGGACACAGGTGAAGGACAGCGGCCGGGTGGTAGGCTTTGGCCCGGTAAGTGCTGTTGCGCTGGGGTTTAATCTTTTCTATCCGCTAGAATTTATCTGCAGTGCCTTTAAAGGGCACATTTGTCCATCATTCCTAATTAACTGTGCTTCTGTCAATCTCAAATTTATATCTCCAAAGAAACGCGTAACAAAATGCTGTCTTCCAAAAGTGACTGAGTTCCAGACTGTAGTTTTAACGGGACTTTCTCTACGTGGGTCATTCGTTTCCTGAAAATCGCACAATATAGCCAGTGCAGCAAGCAGGGCTGCTTTAGCTTTTTTTCTCATTATCATAGACTAACTTCTGGAAATTGTGCACCTTTACCATTTTACTTAAAATTATACTATACTGTTTTAATTTTAGTCTTAGTTGTGCAAGAGAATATTTAAAAGATTCCTTTGTTACTTAGGAGTAGATTAAATAGCAAAATTTTCCAATAATCCCATTGTTATTATTCTCCAAAGTTTTGTAAATTGTGCTTTGTTCTTTCGCTTGATATGAATTGTATCACTGTAAGAACATACCTGTATGTTAGTTTTCTGTTTTGTTTTGATTTTTTATAATACCACAACTGCTTTTTGCATTCAAGTTCTACACCACTTCACAAAGAAACAAACAAAGCACGACGTTTACATTCTTTGGAGCAAAGAGGTATATTTTAGCTCTCTGTTAGGGAAAGTTTAGTTAAAATAGCTGGCACCAGCACTGAATATGGCACTTATGGACCAGTTTGGGCCTTTATTTCTTTCTTTTTATCTTTTTATTTTTTTAGGGGGGGGAGGTTAACGATTCCTATGCATGACATTTTTTGACAAACGACCCGTTTTCTCAGTAATCATTACATAGGTACATCTAAACTACATTTTAGCAAGTTAAAATCAATAGCTGAAAGCTGCAGTGATATAATTTATCATTGGTGTATAAAAACGCTAAAGAAAGCTTTAATACTCAATTGTATAATTAGGAAAACATCTCTATTTTCCTTTAAACGCGACGTGAGTGTACTCAAGTAAGTCACTAAAACGTATTGGACTTGCCACCGAAGGGCTTAAACCATACAGGGGTATCGGAAAAAAGCTGATGTGTTGCACTCACATGACTTTCTCTCCTCTTGTGCTAACCATTCTTACGAACCATTATTCTTAATTCTTCTTCGTGTTAGTTGAGATAAACATTTGCAGAAATCAAATCTTTTAAAGCTTTGAGATCCCGTTCTCTTTGCATGGTTAGCATATACAAAATGAATACCTAACGATGTTCCAACTCACACAAATAACAAGGAATATCTACGAAATAGTTCACTTTACAAACAATTTGTTCAGACATAAATTGTGTATTTTAAAGAGATCTGCATTTTTGTATAGTGGGATTTTGTCTATCTCTAACAGTTTACCAGTTATGCAAGGTTCATCCAGAGTAAATAGAACTACATGGGCTATAGCCAGAAAATTCAAGATATACATTTCATTTGCCTTAAAAATATATCGAACATTTTAATCAAAATCGTTAGAGCCATTTTCAAGAAAATCAAAATTTTCGAAAAATGTTCCATGTAAAGGGTAGTTTATGGTGGAGCATTTATCTTCAAAATCTTCGTGTCGCATCCTTTGAAGAAATTAAACTTAGGTACCAATTTTGGTTTTTAACCGACTTACCGTTTTTGAGTTATGTTGTTCACAGACTGACAAGTACACACACACAGACACACGCACACGCAGACACATACACATACACATACACACAAACGCCCACGGACATTTTTCTAAAAATGCTTCTTTTCGATTCAAGGTGCCTCAAAACATATGTTCGGTGAAATATCGACATCGAATTTTTGGATGGAATACAATACTTCCTCTACTTTACTACACGTAGTAGAAAAAGTAAAGAATATTATTAAAGTTTGGTTTATTTAATACGTTGTGAAATGAACTAAACTGAATCTTATTTTTCTCCGATTTTTTTTAATGGCAGATAGCCCACTATGATTCTCAGTCCTTCACTTAAGTCCTGTAAAAGTGACATTGTGATATCTTAAGTAGTTTTAGTGTCAAAAGACTCTGAACAAAGTATACCATTGAATGTGATATATCACCTTCGCTTGTTGGGTAGTTCCACTTGCTAAATTATTTTATGCATATCAGAATTGAACTATTTGTTTTTGTAAGTCAAAGCGGTGTCAATGTCACCCTAAAAACAGCCAAGCATATGAACCGCAGGAATAAAAAGGAAAAACAAAACGTTATCGTGATACGTATGTTAGTGCACAGCAGATAGTTCACAGGAACCATTCATGAATAAAGAGAAGGAACATGTTTACTATCAGAAATTATCGCTAGATGGAAAAAAAGCAAAATCCAATACACTCTGCAGCGTCATGCTTTGAATTCTAGTAAGCACCAAAGAGCAGTGAGGTATGGCATGGGGAGCGGTTTTGTTTGACATGGTTTCATGACAGATTGTCCCTTCGCTGATGTTGACAGGTCCTGTGAATTGCTACCAAATTAACGTGATCTATTTTGACTGTGCTCACTTGATTTTGACCGTCCTCTTTACAATATTTCCCGCACAGAAAGCGCTTCAGACTGAAAACATCACCACAATTGAATTTTTCACAGTTGCACATACAATCCAAACTTTTAACTGCGTTGAGACTAGTACATATCTAAGCAAATGTTCTACAACAATAATTCACTGACTGGTGTACAACTTTCTGCGTTTATATCAACAACGCAATAAGTGCATTTATTGAGAAGAATGAGTGCCATAAAGGCGACGAATTGTTAACATGTAGAGGTTCTCAGCTTTATATAGTCGAAAGAGATAAATGAATCCACGATGGCATTAGGAGTGCGGGAAATAGAGGAAGAACGTCACTAAAAGTGATAAGAGTGATCCATACTGGTGCCAGTCAAGTCAGGCACAACAGTGAAAAGCATGGCGCACTGAATTCTTGCCTCAAACTGGGTAGTCTCATTCCTTAAAAGAAAAAAAGAGAAGAGGAAATCTGCATGGGGAGTCTCAATCCCGGCAACATTTTATGATAAAATCTTAACTCTGGTTCTTTCCAAAGTCAGATCCGAAATTCAATTTCGACAGCCCACTCTCACCTTGGGTTTTTTGTAGTTTTGCCTGATCGGTAAGTGCTGTGATGGTTTCTCATCTATTATGACTATAGCCACAATTCCTTTGAAGCTCATGGAAATACAAGTACCGTATGGAAAACTACGGAGTGGTATAAATTTATATTATTAAATTTATAAGTTTATATACGAAATTCTTAAATGTTTGTTATTGTAGTCAATCTGGATGGCTCAGTTGTTTAGATGCTGGCCAACTGATCCCAAGTTTGCGGGTTCAGACTTGGCCCAGACCGGTGGTTTTCAAGCGTGCTTAAAAGCAACAGCGCCATGTCAGCAGGTTACTGGCATGTAAAAGAACTCTTGGTGGATGAAATTCCGGCACCCGGTGGTGCTGATACGATCCTGGAAATTGGCAGCGTTTAACAATAAGGGCACTTTAAAATATTTCTGAAAGTTTATTAGGTAATTTTTAATTGTTTGTAAGAACGCGCATTTTTTCTATTGTTTTGCTTCAATTGTAAGCTTAATTCACACTATAAAAATACAATTTTATTTCAATATATTTTGTGTGAACGAAATATTTCGTTATAGTGCACTGCAAACTTAAGGATGTTTGTGCATTTCTAGTATTAAGTCCAAGCATTCCACGCATAGCTGTGCAATGACAATTTTTGTGTCTGTATTATTATGATTATTATGATCATTAGTGGTAATGATTACTACTGACTAGGCCTGTAATTTTGGGGACCGCAAGCAAAGTTCACTGCTTTACAATATACAATCAGGTGCATGGTGGCCTACCCATACACACGCACTATGTCAAGGGGACAGTTAACCTGAGAGCACTATATTCCACTCCATCGGTGCCGAATACTCTAAGCTTACCACACGGAAATAACTAATGGCATCCGTATGCTTTTCATCCTACCGTGGACTGCCCATAAATACTCAGGTCACAAAAAGGCAATTACTCCTGTGCTATTTGTCTATTTATAGAGGTTATGTAACTAAGGTTTCACCGAACACTACTTGGGGTGTTATTACTAGGAGTAGTATTATTAACAGTAGCATCTTTTTCGTCTTAATTTTGCTCCTCAAAGAAATTAAAATTACTGCGTATGTCGTATTCGATTTTTACTTGGAGTCTAAAACAATTTAAAGAAACACACTTAAAGGAAAAAGAAACTTTACTAATGTCTTTCTATGAACAGCGGTTCTATCTACACTAGTTCTGGGATAAATATGTTTATGTATTTTATGGTACATTATTCTTGCACAGTTTAACTTTAATTCTCGTAATTTATCCCGGTTTTACTACATGCGGCACCGCAGGCGGTGACACTGATGATACATGGAATGAAGATGGAGTGCCGGCGGAACGAATGGCGGGGGAAACTGGAGAACCAGAGGAAACCCACCCCTGCACCGCTTTGTACACTACAAATCCCAAATGCGGTTGTGTAAGATCGAACCCGGGCCGTTTTGGTGAGAGGCGAATGGTCGCCCCACGGCGTGGCTTAGTATCGGTATATTCAGTCTTTAATTCACTAATACGCGTATTCTCAATAGTTGACCAGCCACATGATATACGCTTAATAAAGATACATGATTCACTCTAATCTGTGGTGTTTAAGGTTTCTCACCCTAATAGATAACATTTAAAGCTGAACCTTATAGCTGCCATGACCTCCAAAGGTTCTATCCGCCTGTAGCTCCCTGATGTTAGCTTGGGCCACCAAACGCATGAGGGAATAACTCAGGTCAGACAGGTTGGTGCATAGGCTTAACAACATTGAATTACCGACATAAACTATTGCTTCTTATTTTGTGATATTTTCGTGTTCTCCAGTGTACATCCGTTTTATACCCCTACATTTGGTTTAGAAAAGTTGTTCCGTTTACAAATGATTGAGCACATCTAATAGTCTGAACGTTCAGTTGGAGTGTTTTGTGTCAAATAATGCTTTATGCATAATAGATCCATCGGCCATAAGTGGTACAAAAGAGCAGGGGAATCAGAACTAGCGAGCTTACTGATGCACTATAATACTCCTAAAACAAAAGAACGCAGTTTAACCACCACTTTTGCACTCTAAAATGTCCACTAACAACGACACGTATTACAACTGCCGCTTATATGAGTAATGTAGCGCTAGAGAAGTAATTTCCGAAAAATATATCAAAGTTTCAGGCAGTTTAAATGCAAATTTGCACGTGTAGTTACATTCTGGAATCATTAAATCCTGCATATATCCCGCATTCACTGATATTACGTAGTCAATAAATATGTTTACGAAACGTGACATTGTGAAAGTGCAGCAGTAATGCATTTGTGTCGTTTACCTTGCTACCGACAGATGAGAAAAATTTAGTGCCCTGCTGAACTTTTGTGCACATTTTAGCTGAATCGTTAAGGTACTTGTTTACATCGATTATCCTGGATATTGTGCTTTTCCAGTTTCCATGTAGTCTGCAAAAGTAAAGCATAAATGCATGGATACGTTAGCACAGATGTTTTCATTTATATACTTTATTTCTATACACAAAAATCTGATGTGTTGCACTCACATGACTTCCTCTACTCTTGAACTAACCATTCTTACAAATTATTATTCCTGTATCTTCTTCGTGTTAGTTGACATAAACATTTGTACAAATTATCTTATTGTTTATTTCCTCGTAGGTAAAAGGGGAATATTAGAATACAGTAGGCCTTGTGCGATAGCCAAATCTTTTAAAGCTTTGAGATCCCGTTCTCTTTACAGGCTTAACATATAAAAAAATGAACAACTATATTCCATTTCACGAAAGTTTTAAGTTTTCCGAAACTCACACACATAACAAGGAATATCTCCGAAATGGTTCACCCTACAAGAAAATTTATTCGGGCATAAATTATATATTTTAGCAAGATGTACATATTTTGTACAGTAAGATTTTGTCTATCTCTAACGGTTTACTAGTTATGCAAAAGTAGTCCAGAGTAAATACGACTACAGGGGCCATAGCCAGAAAATTCAAGATATATATTTCATTTGTCATAAAAATATCTCAAACGTATGGCATTTTAATCAAAATCGTCAGAGCCATTTTCAAGAAAATCAAAATTTTCGAAAACTTTTCCATCTAAAGGGTAGTTTAGTGTGGGACTATTTTCTTCAGAATCTTCGTGTCGCTACTTTGAAGGACATTAAACTTAAATACCAAGTTTGGTTTTTAACCTACTTTTCGTTTTTGAGTTATGCTGTCCACAGACACACAGACACACACGGACCTTTTTCTAAAAATGCTTTTTTTGGGTTCAGGGGGTCTCAAAACATGTATTTCCGATGAAATCTCGACATCGAATTTTTGGGTGGGATACAATACTTCCCCTACTTACCAGTAGAGAAAGTAAAAATCAACCTTTGTCCAAGTACGATCATAAATGAGGAAATTATGCAAATTTTGGGATAAATTTACGCAAGTGTAAATCATAAACCCACATTTATCTAGCTGGTTGGTTCTATTTAGACAACTGTACTTTTGTTCTATGCAGTACAGCACAGGTGACAAAAACAGGACACGGGGTGATGTGGACTTGGAGGAGCCGTTTTCTCTCCCTCTCTCTCCCCCCTTGGCCCCCGTCTCCGTCTACCTGTGTATTTCGTTATCACATACTACTTAGTAGTATAATGCGTGTTTAATATTTGATAATTCACTTAAAGAAATGCATTTTTTGGAACTTTGGAGTATAGCATAATTCCACAAGTGCATCTCTCAGGTTGCAGTTACCCAGGTAACTTCCCTGTATGGCTTATAATTCAAGGATGTCCATGTGTGAATGTTATGTAATACACAGGCCCTGTCCAATTTATTTGAAATATTAATGCAGCAATCAGGGTTTAATATATAAAATTTCCACCAAATTTAATCCATGTTTTAAAATAAGTTCCTCAGGTATTATATTTTTCAATGTTTGTAATTGTTTTTTTAAAAATTGCTATACACAATGAAATTATTCTTTGAAGAAACTATTTTATAACTATACGGCTTAACAACATTAATAAACGGAATAGATGAATGTGCTTTGTTCTACTAGTTTGGGGGGGGGGGATAAATGTTAAATGAGACTTCAATCATTTGCTTAAAGTTGTACACAATATAAATATTACTATATAATAATATCACAACTAATAATAAAAATAATCCCGGGGCACTACAGCCCTGACGGGTCTTGTGCTATCAACCCGACTAACAGCCTCACGCCCATTTAAGCTCCAGTCTGAAAACTGAACTGAACTGAAGACTGAAAGGTTAAGATCCCTTCAGTTCAGTTTGCAGTTAGGCTTTCCTAGGAAATTGGACTGAAAAGTTAAACACCGTATCATTGGATAAAATGCCTGAGATGTGGTTGAGAAAGCTGCATGACAGTGAAGAAAGTGAGTTGGAGTTGGGTACTTCGATGTTTTCGCTTATTTCGGTCGACAAATTAAGAGATAATACTGATAATGAGCAAAGTTATTTCAGTATGACTCAATGATAACGTGTGGAAAGGCGATCTTTTGTACCTATGCTGCTGACGGGATACCCCCCGGGAGTGTGGATGAGGCGAATGGATCCGAAGGGTGACCGGAACGTTGCCACGACAGAGCAGAGGACAGGGTCCCTACATTCTCCGAGTTAGACGCACCCCAGCGCAGGGTGTCTCAGCCCGCATCCTCTTTCACCCCTTCGGGATCGTACTCCCAAAGGCGGCGCGGGACTCGGAAACCGGCTCCCATCCTACCTCGGGCTTGTACCATCCCATGGGGGAGGGGGGGGCCGATAACCGGCAGGCTCGTGGTCCAATCTGGGGGACAAGATTTCCAGAGCGCATTTGTTTCCCCTGCCGTGCTGCTACCACGACGCTCACCGACGCTTTCAACCCTGAAAGTAACTTAACGGACCGAAGGGTAAAATGAAATATTTAATGCAACAAATTGAAGAAACAGCAAATTCAGCGAATATGGAAATCCATTCACCTGGCTACACGGGGAAATCTCCGGAAAAAAAAAACCGTGGGCCAGGAAGGTCGGCCACGGGGATCAAACCTGTGACCTCCCGAATGCGGGCCACAGATGTTATCGCCTGACCCATCCCGCTCGGTAACTCCAGTATGCTTAAAATATTCATTAGAGCCATTGTACCTGTTTTCTACCTGTTTCAATTCCGCGAGGTGAGAAACAGCACCTTATGTCGGTTAGAATGTTAAAATGCCACCAACCCTCTTATCTGCTTCTAGCATTTTCCTTGTGCCTCGCTGATGACCTAGAAGTCGAGCGCCCTTAAACCAAATCCAAATCCTTGTGCCTACTAGTAACTTAAACTATCTTTCTTCGATATGGGCCGATACAGGTGCATATGGAATAAGCAGGTCTTAAAAACATCAAATGTTTTATGTGTCGTGTCTACGAGACTGATAAATCGTAACTATATATAAAATATTAAGTGTGTTATTATATATAGCACTGTAAATGTGAGCACTAAACAAAAAGAAACAGCAATATGAACAATTGGGGATAGTACAACCATTTTACTCTAAATGAAGTAGATACTCAACTAAAATCCCTTCGTCACAGTCCTAATCAAAACATCAAGTCTACATCAAACCATCGTTCAACACACTACGTCACACAAACCAGCGTGTGAACATTCAAACAGTGATCTCTTTTTGCATATAGGTAATTAGTTTGGGATTACGTTAGTTTTAGCTTTCACACTAAAAGAGCATACATACAGTTCTATATGTACATACAAATAACGAAGGCAACACAAAAACCTTTCAGGCAAATTTTCTTCTCTCTCCTCTTCTCTTTTACTTTGTGCTACACCCCACCCAGGATAAAGCATATGGATGAAACAGCATGCTTTTATTCACATTTGTATTAGGGAGAGCTTCGAATGCTATTTTATCCTACCTTATTTCAGAGTGTTCGAATTTTAGCTAGAGGAACCTGGATATAACCTTAGTAGGACACCAAAGTCCTATGAACGGTTAAATACGGAAACTTTGTGGTCAGGTAACCATTCTAAAATTCCAAAGTATGCAATGCTAGTTTATTAAACTGCATTATGACTATCGTTTTCTATTGTTTCATGAATACTTTACACTCAGGCATCTTCCCTCCTTCGTAATCAAAGATTTCCGATGCAAAATGTTAAGGTAAAACGTAAAGCCTATGTAATAATTAATAAACGTACAAGAGATAACATTATTGACGTGCATAACAGAATCTCCTTTTAGTTACAAGTTTGAAAACCTTTGTATTTGTAGACCATGGTTAGTGTTCAGTACTTGTCTCTTAATGGATTTCTGTGAATATAGGAAGGGACAACCTCTGTGGATTTGATTGTAACAACACAATAGTCTCATTGACAGGTGTTACTCACTGGAAAAATCAACGGTTGGTTTCTCTGCTCAGCAAGCAAGTATGAAAGGAAATGTAATATTTTTAACAATATTTTAACTTCCAAACTACATGTGTACAGCTGAAATGGAAATGTTGTCTTCTAATTCAGTAACAAATCACGAATTCCCTTTTGCGCAAGGTTTGTCCACTGCAAACTAAATTTGGTTCCAACACAGTAAATGTTTTATTCTTACTATAAAATCCAGTTATCTCCACATTTTGTGTAGTGCTCTGCAATAATGATACAAAGATAAATATACTTATGTACGCCTAAGCCCTACATTGGAAACACTTTCATTTCAGGAAAAATAAAACGCATGACCTTAGAACGATGGCATACTCAAGCTAGTTTTCAGGTACACGCTTTAGTTGGAAACAACAATGGAAAAATGTGTCTTGTAAACATGTCCAAGATGTAGTAAAGGGGTAGCATTACTGCCTAGTAATCCAGAAGGGCGTAATCACTATTTATGTGAGTGCTTTGGATAAATAGGTACCTTCTCTCTAGTTTTCCTGGTTCCTGAAAGCGCATAACAGGGAATTTATCTCTTGGGACCAAGGGCTATTTAAGTGTTCACTGATTATCATTTCATTCAATTAACATTTTGTTATCAATTTAAAAGAATTATCAAGGAAAATGTGTCTCATTTCACTTAAAATATTCCCCAAAACGCCGACATAGGCGCTGTGAAAATTAATAAAATGGTAACCCTTGGGCTTATAATTAAGAGGAAAAGTTTACATTATTAAGTGATAAAATGCTTTCATGTATAATTTTTAAACACTTCTGAATATTTCTCGATACCGGAATTATTGAAGAGCAAAATTACTAATATAAAGAAATAATGGAGAGAAATATAAATAATTCCCGCATGTAAAAATCGGTGTGCAAGAAGCATGAGCTAGTCACTGACTGATTTCCGTGTTAAGGATAAGCTTATTAGTAACGCAGTATAGATAAGGCAACTAGGATTGTAGTGAAATTAAGGTCGACAGTAAAACAACTGGCTCAAGGCAGCATATTAGGAAGGGCATGTGGTTACAGTTCTGAAAGTTAGAAAGTCAAAATGATTCTTAGTATTTACCAAGCCAATGTGTGAAACATAGCGTTTCTTAGGCGAATAAGAAGCTTCGATTTTAGCAACGAATATAGAAATTCGTTGAGTCATAATGTAGTAGGCAGGACTTAGTTGATAAAAGCATGTGTAGCTCTAAAACACCCCTATTTACCTTCGTGCTTTGTACTCTTACAAAAGTGTTTAGTGTTAGATCACCAGTAGCGGCAGCGCCAAAAGACCACCCTCGGGTAACAGGTAATAGAGAGTGCCGCAAGGGAACATTCCGTTTAACATTTCAACGACTCACAGCAGCTTACACTCCTTATTGTTATTCCGCAAATACATATTATTTTGAAACCGTGAAGTGTTTATAAGGACAGAAATTGTCAGACATAATTCTTCTTCTTTATCTGATTAGCCTCCCCGTGTGGAGGACTTACACCCCCCAGGACTTACAACCTGTGCCTAGGGTCACATGCCTGTCGGGGAGCACATGAACCTACGAACCGGACAGAATAAAGACCTGTAAGCGGGTGATCAGTCCAGCACCAGGTATGAGAGTGCAGAAGTAGATGATATGAAATGCAGGCAAAATACATGAATGGAAAAGTAATGGAGATGTTGATCGAATTAGTGGCTGAGGAAACCACAGAACCCGGAGAAAACCCACTCCGACGTCGCTTCGTCCACCACAAATACTACATGCACGTCCCTGGGATAGAACGCGGGCCACCTTGGTGATAGGCGAACGGTTTAACCTCTCGGTCACGGCGCCACCAACATATATATCCTGCTAAAATTCAGAAACGTTTAATGCTACATCCCCAAACAGTCGGCAACTTTCTTCAAATACAGGGCTATTCAAAAATAAAAACAGATTTCAAATATTTATTTCTTCCAAACTACGAAAGATAGAAACATGATTCCAACGTTCATGGACAGAGAAAGGTTTGCAATTGAAATAGCGGGGATAGAAGTTCCAAGCACGGCCACATTGGCTCAATTTCTCTTGTGACTTGATCTTTGTTATGACAACGATAACAATGAACGGTGTCGCCACCATTTCACTACAGACAAACAACAACAAACAACAATGTTTGAAAATACTCTGTGTGATTTTTATCTATGGGGTTACGTAAAAGACCATGTTTATATCCCTCCTATGCCAGACACTCTTGAAGATCTACGACATCGAATTGTTGAAGCTGTGAATTTGATAACTGGAGACCAGCTGATTCGTGTGTAGCAAGAAATGAGCCACCGTTTTGACATTTGTCAAAACACGGTGCTCGTATTGAATGCATAATATAAAATTGTAAACTTTTCCCTCTCCATGAGCGTTGGAATCATGTTTCCATCTTTTGTAGTTTGGAAGAAATAAATGTTTGAAATCTGTTCTTTCTTTTTGAATAGCCCTGTAGATATGTATCAGCCTCCACTAAATGCATCAGTTAACTTAACTGCTCTTGTTTACTCTTATACACGCCCACGTATACCTGAGAAAATCAGTTCACAGTTCGCCACTAGAGCAGCTGGTGGCGGATTCCTGGAGCACCGAAGCATTGAAGACAACACTAAAAAGTGACGCATGAGGTAGTTGTCATCAATCTTCAGTGATTCTAGGAATAAAGCATAACTGTTTAAGACATTTCAGACAGAAAGACATCAAGTTGCTTCCCCTTTAATTTAATTAATCTACTCCAGCTATACAGATATGAAACTTCGCCCTGCATGCTATACTGACTCTCTAACAGAAAACAAACACTTCAGTAAACGTGACCTGTTTCAAGACAAAAGTTTCTCCGTAAGGTTCTTGCATCGATGAATCTGCATGTTTCGAAATGGGTATTTCTCATAAGCACTTGTGCAGCTCCGATAATACACGACGTCATTAACAAGAACATTATATCCTGCGATCGCAAATGATTATTTACCAGTCACAACTTGACATCGTGGCTTGTGGTTTCGGCTATTTCTACGGCTAAATGAGGTATTGACGTTTCAGAGTACACGGTTCTTCAGCATGTGGTATTATGCGAATGTCAGCAACGTGTTCATTCACGATCGTGCACACAATCTCAGCTGAAAACATATGTGTCAGAATTACTTAGAGACACTTCTATATAATCAAATCATTTCTGCAAAAGATAAGTTCAAAAAATAAAATCTGGCATAGTAGTTTTACTAAAAAGAAAAGCTAAGTCTTGACCATGGGTGGCGAGACCGGCTTGTCTCACTGAGGATTAAACTAAACCCAATAAAAGCCACCTCATTATTCGGGATAATTAACGGTTTTATCTGCAAGCAGTCGATACAAGGAGGGACATTAGAGAAATACGCTATTTTTATTGTATTTCGCATCACATAACGGTGTAATTACCACACAGCTGCATTAGCCTATTGGACTAGAATGTCTAGATACGTGCTAATTCATCTCCAATAACACAAACGAATATCAGTTTCGTGTTTCAATATACTGAAGTCCAGTTCATCAAAATTCCTTTTAAAGTGAAGTATAAATAAATGGTAGAAACAGACATGTCTACTGTATATTGCAACTAAAAGTAGCAAAACAGAAATAGCCTCAGAAAAGCTGAGAAGAAATGTCATCTGCTGTAATGGGAGGTAATCCTTTTTGTAGACTTGAAAGAAAATTAACATTTTATGTCTCCAGTACTCATTTCAAATGAAAAAATAAGATTGGTGCAGTTTTTGGAGCAATTAATTCAGCTCAGTGACTGATTCACTTTGTTTTTACCACCACTTTTTTCCATAAATAGCTAATTTCGTCAGAGTTTAGCACTTTTATATAAACGGTACCTTTCGCTAGCGTTAACACTTGCCCAGAGGCTCTAGCTCAGGCCAAAGGTAACAGTACTTCCGAGGTGTCAAACAATTCCCATACTTCCCCTCCCTTCTCCAAAGCGGATCACCAGTAGGGAAGAGCGATTCCACACACGCGTGTGTGTATATGTGTGTTCCAGCAGCTACAGCAAGTAAGAATGGGAGGGACTGCTCTGTTCATAGCTTCTGAGTACTCTTTCCCACACCTGCTTTAGCTAATACTATACTGAACGGCTGGGATATATACTGGGTAATACAGGGATCGTGATGTACTGAAACCCAAAGACGTTCAAAATAGGATTCTGCTTAAGCCCAATAGCACCGCAGCTGCTATGACGATTTACAGCAACAGCTTTTCTTATAACATTTACAACCATAGGTTCATTCTGACGCACCCGTAATGGTCGATTTGAAGCTTTCAGCTAACCATGATTCCGCAGTCGTGTCAATTGATGGGAGGAAAACGTAATCTAGTCGTCTGAGACCTTTAACTATGAAATGTTCGTACTTGTCTGCCAAATTTTCCAAACACTAATATATCAACTAACTCATGGTTTCCGTTAGCCCCTATATGATAACATGAATGAAGAACCAGTTACTGTGTTATCAAGTTTCAGTTGCGTCCGCCAGAAACCTCTGAGTTGCTCCTGCGCAATGATACCCACTCCCGAGGACATGAAGCCCTTGTATATATCTCACAAGAAGTAAACTGCATCGGATTGCGGATCGTCTCTAAGGAGGTTAATAAAGCGTGTCTTAAGATATCCTCTGGTGCTTCCTTCACCCTTAGTGTGGCAAAGGTCCGTGGTGGATGAGGCGTGTTCCAAATGTTTGCTTAATTTTTGTCTGCCAACACCTGCTCTAAGTACAAGGATACGTCATTTTCCTTTTAGCTGGCGTTAGTAAACTCATATGATAGGTCAATTTCATCAGTGGCGTTTACTGAATTACGCTCCTATGTATACGCTAGTAAAAAGCTTGTAAAATCGGCTGGAAGCCCGAATTTGCTCTCAGTAAACGAGGTGTATGTTTTTCAGTTATACTTTAGCGAGGAGCACGTTCTATCCCTTAAACCGCTGTTCCTCTGAATTTTGCTAAGAACGTCAAGAAATATGTTTTAGTAAGCGCAAAACTGGACTAAAGGGCACATAGCGTTTGATGTGTAGCCTACCTTCCAAAAAACAAGGGGCGGCTGACCCCGTTGTATCGGCACTTTCTATGAAAAACGCATAAAATTATTCTCCCACTAATCTTGAAATATAAGAAAGGATATTAAGAAAGGATAAATAAGCGACACTATTCTAAACATAACAAGCAGGATAGACATAGCAAAAGGGATAAGAAAACCAGAAAGTTCTAATAACAGGAACAAGAAAACCAATTATTAAGGTGCCAACTTCTTGACTATCGAGAACTGATTCTTATTCAAGAAGATTTCCAAGTAGATATTTTCTATATCTATGCGAATAACAGTCCTCCTCATTTCTAGTTGAGAGGTATCTTCACTCCTAGCTATTCGTAATTAGCCAATGAGGTGACAGAACCAGCATATTGTAACTATGCTCACACGGCACAAGGTGTAATATCACCAACTAGGTGACAGCACTAGTTAATGAAGTGACGTTCTGAAGTAGAAATGGTAAGAAATGCGTTGTGGTCAGGGAAGCCATGTTGATTTGCTCTACGGTTTCTGTACAAGCAGGCAACCCAATACATAACAGTTTCGTTTCATTACGCTTGTAATAACAATAAATTAGTTCTTGATACGCTCTAACAATGTTAAATATGTCTCTAATCTGTGAAATGCTAAAGATAATAGCTATTTTGACTTAGTTTTTCTTCAATTACAACCAACTCAAGCAACTGGTGCTGTTCATTCTGGTGCTGTTCATTCCCATACCAGCGCATATTGTGAGAGAAGTGATGTCACAGCTCAGCAATGGAGCAGGGGGCAGAAGATTCATCGAAGAGTGAACTATTGGACACATCAAAGGTGACGCACGCAGGAAATTTGCTTCAAACACCAGGAAACTTCTGAATAAAAACAAGCTAACAATCCATACGCGAGTCCGTTCGCGTAAAACTTCAACACAATAAACACATGCTGTTTTGAAGTACACAGCATGATAACTACACACAATAAACATGACGAAAGAGATCAATAGCTTTATTTTCCACTATACGCTATGCAGTACAATGTGAGAACTTTTTGTTGGTTTGCTTGTTTTTTATGCTTTTCTATCATCTTTCGCTCTATTCTCGTTATTTTTCGTTTTCTTTTTCGTTTATTTACACACACTTATGAGCACACTAACACCAATGCCTTAGATGGGTCTCGAATCTGCAGTTCTCTGCACCTCGAAACACCAAAGCTAGGCACTTAAGCAAGTGAGGCAATGGGAATCGGCAGCTTAACTAGAAATGCCATTTCCCTTTTCGTAGGCACAAGGATCAGACTACTGCAGAGAAAGGTCATACAGTCTGATACCTGCTACGAGTCAGACCTGGCAACTTATTCACTATAAGCCTGGTATTCCTTCATGCACGTAATATCCCATCCACCTGCAGGGCAAAGTGCGCGATTGTCGAATACCTTCTGTTTTCAAAGCATTTTTCTACAAAACTATATAGGAATAAATGTGCACATGAAGATTTTTAATGTATTCGTCGATATTCCTCGCTAGTGTAAAGGGCGACATCCTAGTATTTTAAAGTACTGTAGCACTCAATTTGGATTAATTACTTCGGAACACCATTAATAGGCTTTCTAGTGTTGTGTTTCACGCTGACACTTTTTTAACTTTAACATCCAGTCTAATATAGCTACAATGCTGCGCAAATGAACCCACATTCGCTGAACTGGAGATTATGCAGTGTTTGCCTTATGAGGATAAACGAACTACATCCAGACAACTCGCCCAACTGAAATTGAAAGCCTGGCCCCTAAGGTGGATACACCACTCATACAGTACAGGGGTGGGTTACATTGCCGCTCCACATTATTCCTTTTAATCGATTTTATGTAAGTAAACATAATATTGCATAATAATAAATATTAAATAACAATAATCATGACAAATAATTGTAATATTTATTAACGACCTCTGTTTCTTCACACGGTAACACAGTCGGTGACATTAGCACACTAATTATACTGGGGAAAGAAATTTGGGATGACTCCACTTATACTTGACTTGGATGAAATTTACCAATCATGTGCTTAACAGTTTCAAATGTCAACCAATGACAGCCTTCATTCGCGAAAAAAAAAAAAAAAAAACTCAAATTTCATCATCACCTCCTCTGTATTTTAATTATCAGCTCTTCTTGTGATATTATCAGGTTAGATAATCTAGCTGCACTCTCCTACAGATGCAAAACAGAAGGGCTATTAAAATGTCAAAAATGGCTGACTCTCACTTTGGTGAAACATTAAATGCTGAAATAGATGAAATAATTTAAATGGGAAACCTCAGAATAGAGAATACAATAGGAAATACGTTTGGAATCAGCTTGACAGATTTAGCATTGAACGACATTAGAAATTAACAGCAGATATTCCAACTTCTAACATTGGCAACATCTTAATAAACTGGAGCATTAATATGAGAATCTTGTAGGCCCTGCCAATGGGCGTTGATATGTGTAGGTATTCATTCTATATGTTTCTTCATAATTTAATTGGTGACATAGTTTTAATAAATGCAACTCATGATAGTATAATTCTCTAGATAAATTGACAATCACTCTTGGCATTACTTATGATAACGAACTTTTGTTAACAGCGCGCTCAAACTAAGCATTACATAAATGTCGTTCTTCCGTTGGGGAATATCAGATTCCGGAATTTCAGGCCCAGTATCACAGTTCATTGAGCACTGGCTTTTGTGTCCAAGATTGAGAGTTTGATTGCTGGTTAAAACGATAACATATACATGTGTGTAAGCATTGCAGCATCATGAATGACAGTAACGATATCTGCAATCTCAGAAATTCGCAAAATTTAAGCAACAGCCACAACGGTAGCACTGTGCACTACTAGCGGCTTTAAATAAACTTACTTATCATTATACTGCTATAATCCTTCAATCAAACTGTGTACTCCAGGGATAGTGTGCATGAATATCTAACACGATTAATAACCGTATTTAATCACATCCATAAAATATATTTGAAGTTATTTATAGTACTTTTACAAGGGCATGCTTAGGAGAGAGTGCTGGAAATCAGAGCTCTACATATATGCAATTAAACACAAACATGAGTACTCGTTTTATGGCAAATATTACGCTGTGTATCGAGTTCTTACGTTTCTGACGCTTTCGGATGTCTAAGATGGCAGTTATAGGTCTTCTGAAGCACAAAGTTCCACTGCAATGGCCTAGAGGTGGGATTTTCTTTATGTTGTTCTCGGAAAAAGTTATCAGGGTAACAGTTTTTATCTGAAAGTTTTCCCCTCAACCTACAAAAGTGAATAATAGGACTTCAGAAGTCGAAGAACTCCGGGCTAATGCGCGGCATTATCTAGGATTTCACCTTTCGGAACAGGGCGGTGTCAAAATGTTACCTACCCAACTTTGCAACTTATTGGTGGCAATATTTCCCTTCTGTATGTGTATGAGGTATATCGATTACAAAATTGGAGAGTTTAACCATTCTTGCACACAGGAGTGTCATGTCCGACCTTCCTACCTTTCTGCCGTGCTTCTCATAATTAATTGTTCTTCCACACAAGACGTTTGTAGGCTAAGTTTGGAAAGGTAGAATCAGATACAAAAATTCAATGCTATAGTCGGGATCTGAATCACGGGTATTTGACTTACCGCACAGTTACTCTAACCAACTTAGCTACCATGGCAACATGTCAGCACGACACTGACTCGCATTAAGCAAACAAATGAACAGCTTCAGATACCTTAGATACACTGTAAATCAGCGGTGTCCAACCTTTTCTCTTTGGAGACGCATGTAATTAGCTACTATTCCCCACCTCCTCTTTCAGTTGGAGGGTAAATCACGCCTGTGGCGTGTAGACTCACAGTCAGTATTCAGTGACGGATCCAAACAGGCGATTGCATGACAGTTTCTAATTCATAACTTAAGTTTTCTGGAAATGTCCTCAGAAGACCTCTTCATTCCTGATGACTTTTGCATAAACGGTAAACAGTAAGAGACAGACAAAAACTTACTGCATAAAGCATGTGGATTTCGTTAAAACACACAATTTATGTCAAATAGCTGTCTTTTTTTTTTTTTTTTTTTTTTTTTTTTTTTTTTTTTGAGTGAACCGTTTCAGAGATATTCTTTATTATTTGTTTGAATTTTCCAATACGTATACTTTTCTTAAATACGAATGTGCTATTGTCTTTTTTATCTCTTGGCCTTGCAAAAGGAACGGAATTTGAACGGCATCGTATAGCAAGCAAATCTTAAGGCATTTCACTATTACTTAAAGGCTGCTGTATTCCTTTTGCAATAATTTTTGAAAATGCTTATGTCGATTAAAATTTAGTGGACAGAGCAATAAGTATTTGAAAGAATAGTGTCTGTAAAAGTGAGTATAGTTCTACATATATTACCGAACAGAGTTTCTCCAAATTTATATTAAAAGCCCGTATGTAACAGATTACGTGACGATTACTTGGTGTATCTTCTAAGGCTATGCACTTCGACTTCGTCGCGAAATATTCATAGGCTTCTGAAACGTAAGCAGTGCCAAAGAAGCCACTAATGATTAGATGTTTATCTTATAAGGTTTGGAAGTGCTTTCGTAAATCAAACGCAACGCACATGTAACCAAACGCCACTGAGGTACAATTGAGTGCTAAAACAGTGGCACAGTCCGCATAAAGTGGAAGGAGGTAAATCGAAACTCCCCTCTTTCGCAAACGCTGTACATCTCTCGTATTAATAGTAACATGCGGTACTTTCAAAAGGTCAAAACGTTTTCTGTCGAGTCTTGCACTAATCAATGAAATGCTTTTAGTGGAGTGCGACACCGTATAGTTCAGAAACTTTCAGTTTTAACGGAGGGTAAAGAATAACTGTAATTATTTGAAATTTGTATATGGAGAAGGGTGTGGAAACGGCAACAGAAGTAATTAAACTGCTTTAGGAAGACTAGGGGTAGGATGGACCACGCAGAACCTGATCAAAAACAAGAAAACAAACGCCCTGGAACATTCGATTAGAAGGAAGTGTTTAATAAGAGATCGGACGTAAGAAATGGCGAATGACAGAAAGGATTGGTGTAGAGGAAGCCATTACTTATGACACTTTCGAAATTATATGCTTCAGCATAATCCAGTACGCTTATTGTCATTCAGTTTAATTTGATCTATCCTAGGAAGTTTTGCAACAGATGCAGTATTACTATGCAGAAATTATCTTAACCTAATGGATTCCACACATTAGTTTAAACAGACTTTATCTGAAACTTCTAATTCTACACATTTCTTGTGATTACTTTGATTGTAACTCCTTTATTAGTCCTGCCAAAGTAACAACAAAAGTTATGACAAATATATAAGATATAGACTTTCAGAAAGATGTATCTCGCTAGGATGAACCTGTGTTGAGTGCAGAAGATACTATAGTTTCACATTTTTTCCTTGAATCCTGTAGAAAGCGAAGACTGGCGAACTGGAGGGAATTGAATGGCATGTATAGATATTATACAGTCTGAAGCTCTTGTGTTTGGTTTGGTGCTGCAGCAGAAGAGGTATAACGTATGGAAAGAAATGGATCCAAAGAAAACAAATATTAAAGGGACTGAGACATGGCATTCGAACTGTGAAAGATATTCCTAAAAGCTGAATTGTATAGAATTGGGCTTAAAAATAATTGCACTCGTAACTTATAAATCAGCATTGCTGATCTCAGTATATGTGTAAGGAATACGCCTTCTATTAATTACTTAAATTAAGTTATCTAATTTAATATATACCAGGAAGTTGCTGAGATACAAGTGATTGATACACCATTGAGGCAATTAGCTGAAAATTATCTGGATTAGTGCCAAGATCAGCTCAGAATTTTTACGGGATGGAAATTCTCAATAAATCCAAACATTATGGCTCCATTTGTCTACTGAGGTTTTAATGCAGAATAATGAAAGATTTCAAGTACTGTTAAATCTCCTTTCAGTCAAGGATACTAACGCAGTGTTAGTTTGAGCGGCACCTATCTTTAAGCCATTGTGCATCGAACCGTGTCTTACTTCCGGGCTGGCTTCCAGAGTTGTGCATGAGCATAGGTGTACAGCTCCTACTGTTTGACCTATACATACTCATACTCCATTTATGAAATTTTGCTTCTAGATAAACACAGTAGTTTATAGTTAACTACGTTCCGTCGACATACCCTAATGTATGAGTTGTATATAATTGCAGACGTCATATTTTTTCAGTCTTAACGTATTTAATGGGGCGTAACGTCGTGATATGATACGTTGTTTGTAATATTTCCAGGGATACCCCTACATATCCCAATAGCTATAGGTTACACAGCGCGGGGACACTTCGTGCGCCGTGACAAATAAAGATCTATTGTGACTATCATCCCGCAGAAAGAAGGGATGAAGTAAAGGAACAACATGAGGATGTATGTGAACATAGGTAACTGGGTGTGAAGGTTCCAATTGGCATGGTCCAAATGCCATCTGGGCATACGTGTGCTACACATATCTTGCGTTAAGGGACTAATAAGACATGGAAAGTGGTCACTAGAGTGTAAGTCAGAGATGACATTCCATTGTATGGAGACTGCCAACTGATGTGAACAAACAGCAAGATCAAGGTGCGAGAAACTATTTAAGGAGTCAGAAATGAATGTAGGCTCTCCAGTGTTGAGGAGAGCTAGGTTGTAACTGTCCAGGAAATCAGCGATGAGCTGAGGTATCTCAACACGTATTGGATAACTTGCTAACATATGGACTTCCAGTAATTTAGCTGCCTGGGTGGATGAATGTGCTTCAACCAGCAGCGTGCCATTGCGAGATCTAGTGTATGACTTTACTGGACCAGCAGTGTTATCCAAAACCTTTTGAATGTTAAAGGGGCTCACCGATATACAGTTTTTACCTTCCTCATTTCTAACTATTGCTAAGTAGCGAGGACCACAAGATTCGACTACTTCCATTAAATTTACGTTGTTTTTTGTTTTATTTTGAGCTTTTTGAGAACTCATGGCGATGTTATCCTCCGCTATTGCAAATGTTTTCGATAGCATGCTCACTTCCTGGGTGCCATCCCAACTTAGGTGAGAGCCTGGCTTTGATGTTGCTCACCCTAGGGTCTCACCTCCCAGTGTATAGACAGAGGGACCCAAGCGCCTTCAGGAGTGCATCAGCTCGTGCAATGGCCCCTCCCCGGGACTGGCCTTTATCAGCGGATACGAACACAGATCCTACATGATAACCAGGGGCTGGGAATTACGCGGTTACCCAGTCACCCCTTGCGTCTCCTCATCCACCTATATTCCGCGCGTAGGTTATCCGTCGGACTGTGCTCAGGGAGGTATCAGGTTGGAGGTCTTTTTGAGGTCAAACACAAAAGTGGACCAAAGTTGATTGGGCGTTTAGCATATGCTCTCTCGCCCCATAGAGGAACCCAATCGAGAATATGGCTCGGGACCCCGAGTGCGTCAAATCCGTACCTACTGTAGTAGGCCCCTGGGAGGAATCAGTTGGTAGCGTCTGTGGTCCGCATTTGGGAGGTCGTGAGTTCGAACCTCGTGACCGAATGTCCTAACTCAGAGATTTATTTCCGGTGTTTCCCCGGGTCACTAGGTGAAAGGTAGGAAGAACAATTACATCCCCGAATTACCTGTATCCCTTTTCACTTTCACATCGTTTCTCGTTTCACTTCACCTTTTATCCTGATTAGCTGTTTCAGGTTTCAAGTGTCGGCAGGAACGTTTTTTTTTTTTTTTTTTTTTTTTTTTTCTTTGCATGCATAGCAGGGAATTAGCTCTCTGTAGAGCTTCGTGCTCCAGATAGAGGGAGGTCTCCTACCGCAGCCTCCACCAGGAGATCAGTAAGCCGGTTGCAAGAGGGGCCGCCACTGGAAAGGTTAAATATATATATGTTAGACTCTGTCCTCTGCTGTCTGACATCTGATTTCCTAGTTCCGGCCACCCTGTCCCTTTTCACTTCATCCCTCCCTCGGGGGTGGGCACAAAGATTCTTGCATAGGTCGAGGTGCTAGGTCACTCCTCCGAACCTTATAGCATCACTGGAGCTGCTGGCCAAAGAGAGCGACGAGCAGCACTTACAACTTTGAAGTCCTCTGGTGTGCGCAGAAAATACTCGTTCCTTCGCGCCAACTGTCCGATAAAATTTCACGCTACAAAACCTGTGAACACATCTTAGACATAGGTAGGAAATAGAAAGACAGAAAGGAAATAGTGGCAGAAGAGGAACTACGCCAGAATCCGTTCACCATCCATGAAAAACCCAACCGCAGAGTAGGTGTCCGACAGGTATTCGACCCGGGGCCTCCCGAAGGCGAGGCTCAAACGTTACCACGGAGCCAGCTCGCTCAGTCTTACATATCCAAAGAAATCGACCCAGCAGAAAATACATTGCAGTTTTAAAAGCTGATAGAGAGGGCAAAGAAGCATTCCTCTGTTGCCTTTCAGCGTTGTTTATTTCCCCGTCATAAATTTTCTTCCATTTTTGCTGCCAAAAACACACGCACCGCTCTACGCATCTTCAACCTGTCACAGCCTCCTATTCGCTTTCACTGCGTATATCCCTCATCGTGACTCTCATGGGGTGTCCCAAGAGGAAGAAGAAGAAAAAGAAGAATAATTTGTGATAGTATATCTTCTTTAATCCAAAATATTATACGCTCCAAAACGTGCATGTCAAATACGCCCACTGCTGTCAGACAGGACCTATGACCTCCATTTATTTGGGCATTGAATTTTGCTTACTTCCCATTGGTTGCTTCTCAAATTAGTCCTCCTAATTTAGTCTCCATAGTTAAAAGGGTGTCCCTTAACTTTCATAGTTTACCATGTAACAGTGTTACTCCGTAGCTAAACAGCAATTTTTCTGGTTCACACCTTTCCCGTTCCCGTGGTATTGGGTTCAAATAGTAACGGTAAATGCAATGTAACTGATCTGTATCACAGAAGCACTGATGATTATATCCCCTCAAGGTTGTATTACGTTTGGGTGCTTCAAGTACTCAAATAAGAAAAAACGTTAACTTCACAATGTCTTACGTAACCGTTTCAATCACAGCATAGTAATAGTAATTAAGATGTGAAGGCATTTATGAAACGAACGGCGTCAGTTTCATAATTTTCATACCAGGATCTTAATTGCTATTATAGTAAAGTTCTACTTATGCTCAAGAATATCTAAGTTTAAAATATTTATAAAGTATTGTTAATATTCTACGCTTACCTTCACAGTGAATCAGTTGGCAGCATTGTGGTATGTGCGCAGACGCGAAAGTATTGAGGATTGATTTTATTTTGATCTCAACCTTGAACATTTGATTTCGCAACAGAGTAGTGAGTCCACAAAGTCGCTGGCTTCATACTTTGCGACAAATCTTTGAGATACACCAGCATACGTTTTATGAAAATGAGGTGATGCATTTTGATTTTCTCCAATCAATGAATTGTACATAGAATTTTAGGTGCACGTTTCTCGATTTTGTGGCAATAAGTTGTTAGTCACATCGCATGTATTCGGAAAAAGTTTCGGCGGTGTAAGAAGCATCTCGCTGTCACTTGTGTCCGACATTTTTACTTTTTTCTAAACTCGCACTAGTTGTGCTTTGATTGAACGTCGATACTAGCACTTTTTTGCCATTGGTGGAAATATGTACTTTAATGAATAGGTGCTCTTTTATGAGGTATATTTAAGTGCAGCTACTAGATTTATAATTATTACATTTAGGCATGTTCGAGCATAAAATACCGTAACATAACGACAATTCGACGAGTCCCACTTTTTGAAACCAGTGTAACAAAACGAGGAAAACCCAGCCCGGTTACTTTTCTATCACTTTATTGTCCTCTAAAATTCTACCGCAAATACAGTTTTCTTCTCGTAGTTAATGCAGTCTACATACCCTTGGGCTACTAAAACTAACTGCCCTTCACATAACCCTCCTCTATCCTTTCAACGTCTTTCTTTACTTTCTCGGTCTCTCATACACAAAACTAAGGAGTTACAATCACTCGACGGTCGTTGATCTTCTTTCTACGCACCAAAGTAACTTCCATGACGACACACATGTACAGCTGACTCGCACTCACAGATACACTGACCAACTCATTACCGCAGCTCTAACTCTAAAACTAAACTCACTCCGTTGCTGGTTCACGTCCTTATATACGGGGATGACGTCACACCGATCTTTCTCGAGGTCCATACACACCGGAAATAACTCAGCTAGAAGCCTCGAGAAGGTGCTAGAAAAGTCCCTCTTGCTTCTGTCGCTTTCATTGTTACAGTCACGTACACACATACACAAATAGCTGCGCGAAACAGCCTGACCTTGGAAGCCTCTTTTTCTCCCCGGCCCTGCTTGTATAAAACAGCCCGGCACCCGTTCGTCCATTGTTGTGCACCGAATCTATAGAATGTTCAGATTATAAAGCTAAATAGCAAGCAATGTTTAAAATACACCAAAGGGAAAAACGTGGTACAGCATGGCTATGCAATAGCTTCAATATTCTGTCCAGGACGCACTATCCAGAGCTTCATTCCTGAATTCAGCTTGTCCATCACTGAACTAGAAGGGGAACACTTTGTTCCTATTAAATCAGATAGCAGCAGGCCAGTGACCTTGTGTTTGTTTATAACACGGTACCATCAGTGACAACAGCTATACTTCTTATACATTGCAAAGTGATGTCAAGGCCCGTTTCAAGTGTTAAACTTTGACAGTCGGTTTTATACTTTACACATGGAAGGAATGCAAAAATGATAGAATCTGGCGGCGTCAGAGATGCTGAAATAATAGTACATATATAATGCCGACATTTAACATTTAAATGCTTGAAAATAGCATTTAAATGTGTAATTCGAACCAAATTGTTTCAATTTCTGATTACTTTCTCAACTACGCATAGTAATTAGGGGAAGTATTGTATTCGACCCAAAAGTTTGATGTCGAGATTTCCCCGGAAATACATGTTTGAGGCGCTCTGAAGCCAAAAAGGTATTTTTAGAAAAAGGTCCATGTGTGTGTGCGTGTGTGTGTGTGTGCGTGCGTGTGTGTGTGTGTGTGTGTGTGTGCGCGCGCGCGTGTGTGTGTCTTATGTCCATCTGTAAACAGCATAACTCAAAAACGAACAGTCGGTAAAAACCAAAGTTCGCAGTTAAGTTTGGTATCTTTCAAAGATGCGACACGAAGATTTTGAAGAAAATTCCTCCGCCCTAAACTCGCTCTACATGGAAAATTTTAGAAACCCTTTATTTGCTCAAAAATGGCTCAAAGGACTTTAATTCAGATATGATATAACTTATTCCACATAAGTTTGAGATATTTTTATGGCAAATAAAATGCATATTATGAATTTTCTGGTTATAGCTCATGTAGACTTGTTTACTCCTGATGACTTTTGCATATCTCGTAAACCGTAAGGGATAGACAAAGTCTTACCATGCAAAACTGTAGATTTCGTAAAGACACAATTTATGTGCAAATGCAAAATTTTTTGGTGAATGAAGCATTTCGGAGGTATTCCTTGTCATTTGTGTTAGTTTTGCAATACTTATGCTGTTCTCAAATGGAAGGTCGTTATATATTTTTTATCTCTTGAACGTGCAAAGAGAGTAGAATTTCAAAGCCTAACTACAGCAACCAACTTTAACAGATCTGACTACCGCTCGAAGCCTAGTGTATTCCCATATTCCACTTGCACCTACAAGAGAATTATCAATAAGATAACTTCAACAAATATTTATCTGGACTAACATGAAAAATATACAGGAATAAGAATGTCTAAGAATAGGTAATACAACAGTACAGAAAGACATGTGAGTGTAACATCAATTAGATTTTTTTCCACCCACTCACCCAACGGGAAAGACTCCACGTTAATCAGAAACGAAACCTCTAAAAAGGTAAACACGGATCGCTACCTGGATAATACTCCTGCATTGCATAATTTTAGCTGCAGAATATTTAATATTCCAAATTAGTTTATCTGCACATTATAGGAAGAATACAAGAGCTAATAGCAAATGGTCTTTACCCAGGGATTTACTTCGATATAAACCTATATTTACATTTACTCGAATGGAGAACCAAATGTACATTTTGAGCTCTGTTCATGCCTTGAAAGTTACACGTGATAGGGTAACATCAATTACGATACCGGTACTTCGCGAAATACAAGAAACATCAATGTGTTGCAACTGTCTAAAAATATTCCCTTCAGAATGTTTAATGAATCTGCAACTACTACACTGATAAACGACAATGAAGTTCATTGTTACACACCCTAAACCGCGTGCACTTCTGGAGTTTTAGCAGTCTTTAAGCACAGAATTTCCACGCTTGTTGCGGAACATATTAAGTTTTCCTTAATTTAAGATTCTACCCTCCAAGTTTAGTAACTCATTTCCTGAGTAGTGGCTTTTGTGTGGCGGATGAGGTGATAACCCCTCACAACTAATGAGGGAACTGGGGAGGAAATGGAGCAGTAAAGGACATTTTTCTTATAAAAAGGTAGTATCCGTATGCACTAGGATTTACTTTATGAGACTACTGTCTCATGAAAATTCAAGTTTTTGTAGCTCACTGAGTCTCTTAAGAGCAGCAATTCAGAAGTGAAAATGGAAACCCAAGAAGTGCATTCAGCTACATGTCACAAATTTAATAGCATATCGTGTTCAAAATGCCCGTGCCAGTTATGAACTTCAGAAATTGAAGACTTCAACCAACGGTAATAGATAGGTGATTAGCGACTTATTTTAGCCCTCCAATCTCGTTCATTCGTGGCTGGCTGTCCAATTGTACTTATGCGCAGATAGGTGATGTCACCCCGTTGCATATTTGGTAACTGTCAATGGAGGCATTTTCGTCACATCCGATTTCAATTGTGTGCAGTGTGTATATAAGTTGGAAGTAACATTCGAGCACTAGTTTTAACAAATATAAAAGGTATGGATAAAAAGCTATTCATACTGTTTGTTCTGATTAGGGGTTCAAACGAAAAAATAACGTCATATCTGTGTGTGTGTATATATACCAGGTGAGCCAGCCGGCCCTTACCAGGGACCTTTACAGTCAAAACGCACAAATAACGGTTTATTTAAATTTTGATGCAAACTGCATCTCGTACGTCTCAAATAACATGCATTAAAAATTTTTCCATTTAAGTTATAATATTAAAATGCATAGCAAATGATTAAAGCTGTCTTAAAAGCCTAAATTACGCAAGTAAAGTCGCGAAGTGGCAATGTCATAGCGCCTGCCATACACGTTCTATGCTTCAACTTGGAATGCGCTTTAAGCCAAGCGTCCAAATAGCTGAATAGAATTATAGAATTATAACTGTGTCCTGTGCGCTAACCTCAGGGACAGGAGTTCGCGTCTCGGAGTTGTATTTTTTTTTTTTTTTTTTTTGTTCATCAAAACATGGAAGCCGAATTTACAACAATCTAATTTTAAAGTTCCTGGGAGTTTAGGATATTTTACTTTAAATCGTCCTTAATTTCCTGCATTTTGTAATAGAATAGGTATAATGGGTTCTGCTCCATTGGACTGGCATGAGGCAGTGCCGACTTCCTACGTTCTCCATGCGTATGCCTTCGCACGATATTCTGTGCCATTTATTCAAGATGTATTTGACAGATGAGTACGTTGTTATGCTTTTCATCTACGGAGAAGGAAGAGCCAATGGACAATCGTTATGCATCCATAGCGGGAAAGATGTCCTAATGGACAACAACAATACCATAAAGTGTAAATAAAACGATTACGAATTAAAATAATAACCGTTTTAAACACAAGAATTGTTCAGCCAATGCCATTTGTGAATATTACATGATAAAAAATAGTGCATGCAGGGAATTTGAACTAACTCTATATCAGATGAATTACGAACAAATCGTGAGCTCGTTCCAATTGAGCTAAATAGAACTTCAGAAATAAGCATTTCGTTTAACATGTACATGTTCAATACTTGGATAAAACCTAGCATAGGGCTGATGTTTTCATGCCAGAGTATAAAATGTCGATTGCATGAAATTGCAAAATAAGGGGCAGCTGACTCACCTAACTCACACACACACAAACACAAACACAAACACAAACACAAACACACACACACCCACACAGACACACACCTACACACCCACACCCACACACACACAGACACACAGACACACAGACACACAGACACACAGACACACACATACACACACACCAGGTGACCCACTTCATCCAACATCGGTGTAAGTAGGATAACCCTTGGTGCGTTGAAACAGTTATATAATACTAGTAGTAATAGTAAGAATAGTAGTAATGATAATAGTAACAAACAAACATCTCAGAAAAGGTTGAAAAGAAATTGCAAATCCTGAAAAGGTTAGCTGGTGCTAAATAGGGCTGCTCAAGGAGAGTCCTTAACACAACATACAAAATGTATATTAAACCAAACCTCTTGTACTGTTCTGAAGCTTTAATAACAGCAGCAAATGCTAACATCAATAAACTTGAACAAATACAAAATCAGGCTCTTCGCCTAATCACTGGAGCAGTTAAATCCACACCTATTGATGCCATGCTTGCCTTAACACGGACCCCATCAATAACAACAAAAATAGAAGAACAAGCATTGCTCCAACACGAGAAAATGTTACGACTGCCAAACTATAAATGGACAAAAGAGAACCTCCCCCCTTCAATCCTTAAAACTCATAGTAGTTTCCTAGAAAAGGTAACACAGATTAAATCCAAATTGAACATTCCTAACACCAGAGAAAATCTACTTATTAGAGAAAATCCATTGGAATTATTGCAACCTACCTTCAATTTGGAATTAATAGTGGAAATAAGTAAATCAGACACACCAAAAGAAATACAAAAACTTCTAGCTCTGGAAACAATCAATACTAGGTATCCCACAGAAGAATGGCTGCACATATATACTGATGGATCCTCCAAGGAAAACCTTACTGGAGCTGGAGTTACATGTTCACATTTTTCCTTTTATCATTCTGTTGGCAGAGACACAACAAATTATGATGGAGAAATAGAGGCTATATACATTGCTCTCCGACAATTATTAAATCTTCCCTTAAATAAATTTAACAAGACAGTAATTCTTTCGGATTCTAAAGCTGCAATTCAGGGAATATGTTCAAATACTACAAAGAAGTCAACAAAAATTAGAGAATGCTACAAAATGTTAACACAACTCCAAAAAGTTAATAAGACTGTTCATCTCCAATGGATTCCAGCACACTGTGGAGTCATGGGGAACGAAGCTGCAGACTCACTTGCAAAGAAAGCCACAACAATAACACAAAAGTCTAAATTCAATTTCTCATATTCCTCAATAAAACGCTTGATCATTAAAAATTTTTGTCATTCATACCTACAAGAAATAGAAACAAATGCCAAAGATAAAAAATGGATTACACTACTTTCCAATCCAGATATAATCCCCCAGAGACCAAGGAAAACAGCTGTTGCAGCCTTCCGACTATTGACAAATCATGACTGCTTGGCAAGTCATCTCTACAGAATAGGTATCTCAGCCTCACCGATATGTGTCCTGTGTAACGATCCAGCAGAAATGAATGAAGAACACTTGAAGACCTGTGAAGCATTAAGATCAGAAGAAACTACAGTTCAAAAGTATTGGAAAGCACGAATGCTAATGGCTTCATTGCCAGATGCAAGGCACTAGAAAACAACAACAACAACATAATAGTAACAATAGTAATGATAATAATGATAATGATGAAAATTATAATGATAAAAATGATGATAATGATAATGATGATAATGATAATGATAATGTTGATAATGATAATGATAATGATAATAATAATAATAATAATAATGATAATAATAATAATAATAATAATAATAATAATAATAATAATAATAATAATAATAATAATAATAATAATAATAATAATAATAATAATAATAATAATAGTAATAATAGTAATAATAGTAATAGTAATAGTAATAGTAATAGTAATAGTAGTAATAGTAATAGTAGTAGTAGTAGTAGTAGTAGTAATAATAATAATAATAATAATAATAATAATAATAATAATAATAATAATAATAATAATAATAATAATAATAATAATAATAATAATAATAATAATAATAATAATAATAATAATAATAATAATAATAATAATAATAATAATAATAATAATAATAATAATAATAATAATAATAATAATAATAATAATAATAATAATGCAATAACATTAATAAGAAACAAACAAATGCCAATGAAACATTACCTGTCCTAATGGCAATCTGCAATCCATAATGCTAGACAGCAGCACCATATACAGGAATGAGTTTATTCTCTGGAAAATAAAGATCCTATAAGTAAAGTGAAACCTTTTCGGTTGTTTATATTGTTATTGTCTATTATAATGGACAACACACGTTAGTTCACCACGCCACTGCCGTCTCTTGCGCCGTGGAGTTCTGCAACTGTTTTAAAGCACAAGGAGTTTTCTACGCCGATGCCGAATGAAACAAAATTTATCCACACATCAGGGTATTTCCGGGTTTTCACCACAAATAAAATATAGCAATTACTATAACATTCTCTTGTCACTGTTACTAATAAGGGTGGTTTACGTTTAAATATCAACTTTGGTTTTTAACCAACCTTTCGTTTTTGAGTAGTGCTGTCCACAGACTGACACACCGACATGCAGACAGGCAGAGACACACGGACCTTTTTCTAAAAATAGTTTTTTTGGACTCAGGGGGCCTCAAAACATATTTCTGGTGAAATCTCGACAGCGAGTATTTGGGTGGAATACAAGAGGTACTTCCTCTACTATAGTAGAGAAAGTAATACGTAGTAGAGAAAGTAAAAAGGAACAAAAAAGAAAGCAGATTGATATCTGAGTGAAAATTCAAGTGAGTAAATAACACTTCCTGTAGTTAAAACAGATATATGTTAAAGTCGGATGTAGCTGTTAATGCGCTCAGTGAATGCACATTTGTTAATTTAAATGAACAACAAACTGACCGAATAACTAATTCATTGGCAAATCACCGAAGCCCGTTAGTCAACAGCCAATTATTTTCAACACAGTTTGTAACTAATTGCAGAATTTGTGGCGCAAGGAAGCACAATTATTATTAGCCTATAAATAAAGGAATAAACGCCAATACTACAATTTGTTACTTAGGACTAGGCTTGTGGTCTTGATGATCTGTAATTACAGTTGACTACACTACCGTACATGACCCGTTCACTCCTACTTATTTTTTGTTCACTAGCTCACGTGTCCTGGCAGGAAAGCAGCGAGTCAGTACCTCAGTAAACAATTCTAGGTACACAGCGATATCTGAGGCGGAAGTTCTGCTTCTAATCGCGCTTACGATGGTAGTGCCAACTTTTGTATGTGTATTCCCGCTAGATTAAAGCAAAGAAGTCACTAATTGTAGCAGAACTTAAATGTTATTTTCAGTTTACGGTGTATATTTAGCTTATAAAATATAAACGATGCTTTCAACTATCCCGTCTTTCTCACACTGACCATTTTCGAAAACCCTGCCATTCTGTTTCTGTCTTAAGTGATATGCTCTCAAGCGTTATATCGTGCAACTCCTGTAAGAATAAGTCATCTGTTACATTTCGTTAGGTATTCATTTTACCATGGACCACGCCAGTGGTATGGGATTTAGATCACACATGTATGGGTGCAAGTGACCCAATGAAACAAAAAATGTGTCCTCTTTAAAATCCTCTTTAGGTTCGTTTGTTTAAATCGCCCTAAATAGTTCCGTTTTGCATATAAAACTGTCACTCTGTATCCCTTTGTACTGCAACCACAATATCATAGTAGATTTCATAACACATCTAGATGGGGGTTTATCTACCACTACACTGCTTTTCTCATTACGTACGATTTTACTACTGAAATAAATCAAAATTAGCAGGAGTAAAGATAGCGCGAATAACATTGGAGATAAGTTGGTAATGCAACCAGCAGAAGAACGTTTTCACGGAAGTTCACAAAATTCAGGTTGCACAACGTGGACTGTGCCTTCTTTCCCCTAAGACCACATGATCTGGTAAACAGGTAGTGTCAACTACAGATGGGCGCCCTCAAGCACTATCTAAAATCACTATACTCCATCCTGTAGGCTCCGAAGATTACAAGCCTACTTGTCAAAGAGCCTCTTCAATGGCTGTATATACCTACTACACGCTCCCTCTTCCCTAGAATCATTATATTTCCGCGTAAATTAGGCAATTCTCAACGATCTTTTGGAAAACTGAAACTGAGTTTTCATTTATCGATGCTATGGTTCTCAGAGTCCCACTCTATATCGGGCGTGAAACACCCCTTAATTTTGCTCAGAGGCCTCTGTCAGGTTCGAGGTTCATTTTTGCGCCGTGAATTTACGATACGGGACCACCAACCATACTTCCCTACTGAAGGAAGCCATACCAAGGATTTAAACGCCGGAGAAAGACCATCGCCCTCCGCCGGGTTTGAACCCGCGACCTCGGAAACCCGAAACAAGCATATTACTCCTAAAGACCCTATGATTAGCGGTATAGTTGCGAAATTGATGGCTATAGTCCTATGAATGACAGGAATAAAATTCAATGTAACATTACTTTACAGGGCATCAACGATTTAAGTGTTTTCCTAAAGCATTTACATACGAGTTTAGTTTTCCACTGTGAATATAAGTAAGGCAGGAAAAACCATTAAAACACAGGCATAGATCTTCAAATCCTTTTCTTCACCGTATTTGCCATAAAATATTCTAAAATAATTTTGGCTTAAGGCTACGATATCACATTAAGATATACATTTGTTGTTGGAAGTCTAATCGTTTTGTTTTCTGGTTGTCATACACAAGACGGCTCTAGAACATGGGGTAGATTTTGAACTCCATTGCATATGGGTCTAGACAGCGATAAATGTGGTTGTGCCCTCTAGATATTGTTTCACACTTTTAATGCAGAGGAAAAGCAAACTCGCAGCACGCGCAAAGCGGCATTAGCAAGTCAAATGAAGGAACACGAACAACCCTGTTTAACATATAAAATGCCGGTCTACACTACCGGTACACTTCATTGGGTGCTTAAAGTCATGTTTGTTTAGTAGCTTCAACGAGCACTCTGATGTACATGCCATTAAGATGATGAATTCAAGAGTTTTCTGCCAGTTTGTATTTGTTTCAGTGTTTCCCTCTGCGTATTTCTTCTTCCACTGATAGATATAATGGCTACATTCCATAAAGTAAATTATGCAATCTTAGTATTCGTATACCAGGAATTATATTGTACCACTTGAAATAGCGGCCCATAGGTTTGCGTACGTATACAACAAGCAAGGTCAAAGATAATTGCCCCTTGCCGAAAATAAACCTTGTAGGTATGTTTATTGCGACATATACTCGATTCCTGTTCCCATCGTTGTTAATTATTGCAAGTAAGTTCAAGAAGTGTTGAAGAGAAATACCAGAGCATGTGCTCTGAAAGCAGGAATTGTTCTACTGTCAGCATCTAGCGAGGGGGATGGCTCAGGCGGTAACCTCTGTGGCCCGCATTCGGGAGGTCGCGGGTTGCACTTTGACGTGGGTTTTTCCGTGGTTTCCCCATCTCACTTACTGGGGTGCACTATTTCATACCACGGTTTCCTTCCCATCATTTCCATTCATTCCATTTCCTTATCATCTTTAAAGTATACTTTCAGGCGTGTAGTGTTGGCAGTGCCAGGCAGATGGCACGCATAATTGCGCATAGTAACTGTTGTTCTCGGCGCTAGGTGGCGTTTGACCGGCCTTGTCCTCCGTCGGGGGGGGGAGGGGGGGCGACCCCTCAGTGTAACACCAGAACCCCAGTGTGACGGCTACTTGGCGGGGCCTGGCGCCAGGATGAAGAGGTCTGAGTTGTTAGGGACTTCCGCGCGTCTCTCTGGCCTGTCTAGCTGCGACCCTGTGTAGCAACTTCAGTTCCCTCGTTTTATCCCTGCCTCCTGGGAGGTAGTACCCACAATAGATTTGTGTAGGTGGAAGTGAGCGAGGTGTCCACTCTGTGCCTGTACCTAAAGCATCTCATACTGTGAGCATCTGAGCAAGGATGCATTTGGTCAAATGCAGATTATACTTGGTTCGAAAACAAAGGAGATAGACTTGGGTCCTTCAAACCTCATCCAATACTTTTATTCAAATTTAACGATTAATAATTATTAACTGATAAGATTAAAATTAATATCAGCCATGATTGCATAGTTATTCAATTATGTATTCGGCACAGCGGTTTAGGTTTAATAATTTAATGCTACTTCTTACCCAAGTGCGCGGAGGAGAATGCTACAAAGTTAAGCAGATAATTTAGGATTTGAACCAAAGCTCTTACTTTGCAACACTGGATGGGTGGCCACCATACCAGAGAGGCGCTTTGGACCTTGAAGTAGAGCGACTTTTTAAGTTCTGTATTTGCTGTAAACTAGAGGTTTGAAATGACGCAACGTTGCTCGTTTTTATAACCTTTCACCATAGATTTAAGCTTCTACTACGCCCCTCAAATATATTACTCAAGCTCTATATGTGATATGAAATGTGCATTACAGCTCATGGTATAATTGGGAGATTAATTTGACATCTTTGTCATGCGACTCTAACAGTTATTTTGGGTATAGGTGTGTATCATATTAATTGTAGTAGCCCACAGCTCACACAGTTATACATTCAACATTTCCGTTCCAACTGGTATAAACACGGGCACATGAGTGTGGGAAAATGCGATGTTTCAGTAGAATAAGAGTGCACATTGCGGGACATTGGAAGATGCGATATTTGTCCGGTATAACGCAGAAATTCATCTTTTGTCTGTTGATTCCGTCTCTCCCACGCAAGACGCTTTGAATGCCGCCTACAATTTCTCCGTCTCTGTTTACTTTTTTTTCTGCTGCCTTCTGCTACAGTGGTCAACTAGGGGATATTTCTCTCAGAGTATGAGACGAGGCAATACCAGTTACTTTGCTTGATGATTTTAATAAAGGTTAATAAAGGAGCTGTATCGAGTGAGTTGCCGACTGTTTGACAATGAAGTACTAAGCTCTCTCTGAAACTTAGCACGAGAAACTGGAGCTATTGAAATGTCATATACACTAACGTTTGATGTACGAGATAAATAATCTTACGGCTTAAAGCAACAGTTTCCATAACAATGAGAGGCGTAAGTTGCCGTGAGTCTTCGAAATGCTGTGTGGAAAATTCACTTGCGGCGAGCGTCAGGTATGTATAACGCGAGCGCGATCTTTAGCCGCTATGGTCTGCCTATAATTCATCTCAGTGAAACACTATTAAGAGTGTAACACAGAAGACAGGACCAAAAAGACACGAATTTCATATATACATGCTCTTTTATCAACACCGCCTACATCCACCACCAAAGTTCTTACATCATACTTCGCTAAATGTTGATTTCTTATTCGCATGTGAAACACTATTTCCTCGTGACTTCCTAAATGTCAAGAATCCTTTTTCGCTTTCTAACTTTCAGAACTGGCGCACGTGCATTTTTAGGTACTCTGGTCTCTGACCGTGACCGCCTCCATAGCGCAGCTGTAGCGCACCTGCCTCTGGCGCGAAGGAGCCGGGTTCGATTCCCGCTACCAATGTGAGGATTTTCCCCTACAGGAAGGTCCGGTTCGGGGTGTACTACGCCTCGTTATATCCCTGAGGGGCCAACTGAGAGCTACTTGATTAAGAACTAGCGCGAAGACCGCATAACCGGACGCTGACCACGTCTCACCCTCCAGTACTGCGACCCATTCATGACGCCTTTAGTGAGCAGAGTTAGGGGAGCAGCGGTCGGGCGGTAGGATTTGGCCCAGGAAGGGCCGCTGCGCTGGGCTTTAGCTAATTTAGGTTTCTGAATCTAACCAGTTCTAACTGAACCTTGCACTAATGAATTTTTTGGTGACTTCACAGAGCTAATTGCCCTAGCTACATTTACTATTTACCTATTGAGTTTTCCTCGACATGGAACTTGGCTAATGCCTTCTTATTCCCTGACAAATTGTAAATCGCGCTTCCTACATAATTATGTAGGTGACGTGGCCGAACGTTCGGCTATCACCAAGGCCGTCCGGATTCGATCCCAGGGTCAGCATGTGGTACACATGGTGGATGAAGCGGCGTTTGGATGGGTTTCCTCTGGGTTCCCCAATTTCCCTCGCCACTCATTCTACACACAGCTCCATCATCACCTTTTCCTTCCTCCATTTCACCTGCATTTTACATCATCTTCTTCTTCACTGTCATACCTGGTGCTCACCACCCGCTTCCCGGTCTTCACTCTTTCGGCCATAGGTTCGTCTGCTTCCCAATAGGTATCTGAACCCAGGCACAGGCTTATAAGTCCTAGGGGTTCTTAGCACTCCATACGGGGAGGGTAATCAGATAAAGAAGAAAAGTGTTTATTTCAATTACTTATCTGTCACCCTATGACTTCTTTATTATATTATTAATCCCGTGAGTAAAGAATATCGGTACAACTGTAGATTTTGAATTATTGCGTGTTCAGCTTTTTGTTTTGCAGCTAAAAAAATTCAAATATGTGTTTGTGTGCCTTTAAGCATCGAAGTGGTATAGTTATAAATCTATGTTGTAAATTTAATTCTATATATTTTCATTTTTGTAGCTCAAATGTTGCGATATCATTAACAGGTTCTTGCCGCATCGAAATAACAGGTGAAGGCCAGGCGAACTGCAGAGCTATATCTAATATCCTGGTACTACTTACATTGCTTTAAATGTTCGGAATAAATCAGGGGAGAAACGCCGAACTATCTTTCCACTGCAGCAAAATAGATTAAACCAGTAGTCCCATTGCAGTTGCCTTTCGAATAATAAACGCAGTTCCTGCAGCTTAGGGCTCGCAAAAGTGACCTAACGGTTACTTTATAGCGGTTAAAATAACGACTACAAAAGTAACGGAAACAGAAAGTAATATTTACTCAGAAAGGACGACAAAGAAAACGAGGAAAAAGCAACCAGTTACTCAGTAAAGTATACAAACGTAATGATGATAGAAAGTAACTGGTAACCTAAAAATTACTAAAACAAGGAGGTAAAGCAACTACATATAGAGTAACAGGTGCAAAAGCAACATACTTGTTTTCAGCAGACACTGGCCTCTGCTAATTATATATTAGTTGTTATTTCATTTCCAGAGAGAAATTATACCGGGTGGAAGGGAAGTCATTACGTTAATTTATATCAGTGGTAGATCTCGGTATTTGGAACACATTTTGTATCTTACGTTTTTGTCTCTGACCATTTCCTACGAAGATATCTTAGTTTTCTCGAAAACAAGCTGGCAACACTGCAGATTGTGTGGGTGTCACTTTCCATAGTTCAGTACATAAACAAACTTCCTAATAGTGCGTGTTGAGAAGATAAACACACATCGTGCCCTGTCCTTCTGTGTTTCCTGTGCGAGTGTAGGCCAATCAGAAATGTTAGCTCCCATAACATTACATGAAAAGTGAAAGTGGCCGATCTGTTTACATGCACAAACCAGGTCAATTCCCTGAGCAACCTCAACGCAACGTTGTCAACATACTTCACGTCTCAAAGAGCTACTCGTAATATTCCTTTACGTCTTTTAAGTGATTAACTATTTCGAACCCTGTGTGATGTCTCATAATTATTACCAAAGCTATGTCAGAAATAAGTTACTCTACGCATCTTACAAGCAACAAACTGTTACCATCCTACATTCTTATGGAATTATGCATACAATTTGGATAAAAAAAAACATATTTTTTTTCGAAATCAGCTGATCAAAAAAATAAATGTCATTCGACTTTTTTGTTTGTAATGCTTCTATAAAGCACATATTGGAAGGAATGTAATGACTTCCCTTCCACCCTGTATATGCCTTGAAACAACCTGATAGAATCTTAAAAGTAATGCAATGTTTTTGTTGTTATTTTAATCAAACTTGTTAGAGGCTTTTTGAGAGCATCAAAATTTTCGAGAAATGTTCCATATAAAGTGTAGTCTAGGGTGGGGGATTTTCTTGAACTTTTCGCATCGCATCCGTAAGAGATGCTGAACTCAAATACGCATTTTGGTATTTAACGGACTGAAAGTAAAAATGAGTGGTAAATTGAGTTTTGGTAGCAGAATTGAAACCTCTGAAACTGAATATGACAGCTAGATTTTGTGCTTTAATACCTTTAAGGATCACATTGAATGTTAGTGGTACAGAAAATATAAAGTCCTCAGGTAAAATCTCATCAGGAACGAGAGGGGAAGTCTGTAATATCAAATTTGTTAGCGTTGTGTAACAGTGTATTTTATTGCATCCTGTTAGTCTGAATCTCAGAACTGATTTACTTTTAGTTGCCTTCGTCAGGTTTCGGGAGCTAATCAATCAATATGGCGTTCATTAAACTGAAAGCGGGATAGCAGCAAGCACGAGTGTCGTTAAATAAAACTCCTCCCTGTTCCCTTCTTTCTAAAATTCAAATAGAACTGAAGTGCATATTGACATGAATGAGTTAATATGAGAGATTCGATGCTGCAGGAAGACAGAGCAGCAATGAACTAAAATGGAGTGACTTCAGTACATATATATGCATAGGCCCATATAACATGATGCCGCTGTTACGTATCAAGCTGGCATAAACACATTTCACAGTTTGAAATGGCATTACAGCAAAATCCTTTATACCATACCCAGAAAAACGTATGCATTTACATTCAAATTCCCAATGGCTTCAGTATTGAAACGCCCTTAAGGTTTGTAGCTGTGTTTCATATTTGCCTCTCTAGTAGTAGAAACAAGAAATATTATTTATTCTTCATTATACAATCTGCATCAAAATTGACGGCATAAACCAAAACGTTTTAGGCCAAATGGTAAAAAGTGCTTAACGCGAAAAAGGCGTGAAGTTTCACCCGAAGATATAATTTTTGCTGTGGCAATTTTGCAACCTTGTATGAACTTAGCGTTGCCATGTGGCAGGGGCATACTACATTGATTTACACTTTACTTCCCCTCCATTCATATTATTTTACTATGTTCGTCAATGACTGTATAAATCTTGAATATATGAAGAGAACTTGCGCAAGCGCCCCTGGAAGAGCGTGGAATCTAGCAGTGGAGCCTGGCAGCACTTCCTCCCAGCACTTCTCCTGAAAACGGATGCAGACAATTCTTGCATCTCCCTATAGCAATCTACTGCTGTCAGGAGCTTACGACACGGCGCACATTGGACCGGCCATAGTTTTCACTTCCATACACAGTCTGTGTTCTTAAATCAATTCAATTCCATTGTTGAAGTTTTGAACTTTCGAATTTGGGGAGAGTGTGCACTAAGGAGATACCGCACAACGTTAGAACGGACGACAGGTTAGTACACCGATAAATGGCCCCCAACGCCGAGCACAGTTTCTATTGCCAAAAATTGCTCGAACATGTGCGGTAGATCAATTTAGTAAAATGCAAATATATGACTGTTTAGCGAGGCCTTCGTAGCTTCCCCTTTCTTCCGTCTCTTTACCCCTCTCCATTGACAGCACTATCCATGCTGCAGGCTAGTTATAACCAGAAAGGAAATTATTGATTGTATTCGCTCAATAAATCATTACTCGTTAAGCTCAACTGTTGATTGATTCACAGCATGCCGTATACCTATATGAGAAGCTACACGTGGCCAGACTATTGGTCTATGGCAAGCTGGTAAGACAGTTCGACAAATCTCAGAAACTGTGCAAATTTACAGAAATTTTAATACCGTCCAAGGAAAGCGATTTATTACATAGGTATTACAAGAAAACCTTTCATTTGAAAGCGAACCTGTGTTATAATATAACATAATAGACAAACGTGTTTAGAGCTATTTCGATACGAATTTTAATTCCAGTATAAGTATAGGGAGAATTTGTATTAAACGTTTTGGTATTCCTCACTGTAATATTACATTACGTGTACTGTAAATTTACCTGTTTTTGTGATTCTAAGGATAAAGTTAAAGCTCTTCTTATAACACAGAATTGTTTAAGCCAGTAAATGCTGCTTATTTTAAATAATATTTGCAGCATTTTTCAGAACAGGCATTAAGAATTTGGAGATAAATCTAAAGAAAATTAAAGCGTGGTTTTTCTAGCAGGCCAGGTTATCCACCCTTCCCTACTGTTACGGTTATTGTCCCTAGCATTAAACGAACAAACTTATCGGTTGAAATTCAATAATCCAAAATAGTATTCCGATATCACCCAATTTAGTTAAAATAAATAAAATGGTATCCCACGAAAATGTTTCAGCTCCAAGATAATCTCCTACTTGTGTTATTAAATGAATTTCCCAGTTATCATAGCAGCGCAAATATGCAGGATTCATGCAAATAGATAACGGTTTACCACCTTGTAATAATTTAATGCTTGAAAGAAGTTTTGGATTTATTCCTTCTGGCAGTTTGTGCATTTGAGTTCTTGAGCTAACTCATAACATAACTGGAAATTAAATGGAATTATAATTCTGATCTTAAAGCTCTGTACTCTTTCCATATTTGTAAATACCCAACTTGTATTTCAGGCATAGTAAAATAATGCAATTTTGTTTATTTATAAAATGGCAATTAGGAACCAAGGCGACCAAAATGACTTACCAGGCGTGCAACTGAGCCTCCTCTTGGATACTCAGCAGGTCTCTTTTCAATAAACTTTGTGCGTAAAATGAAGTGGTTGGTGGAAACTAAATTATTTCCAGACGTTGAATATTATTTTAATAAGCCATACCATGGTGTGAAAACACATTTTAATAGTATTATAAGGATATGATACTGACCAACTGTGGAATTAACATTTCTAACATCTTAGAACTTTTAACTGAGCTAAGGCTGTCATAAATATTGATTATGATACTTTCAAGGTAACTTAACGTATTTATTTTATCTCAAATATGGCAACTTGTTCAATGAAATCATGATAAAAGTATATGAATTAAGTGATTCAACTGTTGAACACTGAAAGGTAGACTCTTAGTATTAAGGATCTTAAGAACACGTTCGTGTATGCGAAAGTAGTTTAAAATCGGTGTGTTCATCGATAATTTTGTTACATATAAAACGAAAGAATTCTCTTAAATATTTCTCGAGAAACAGGCATTTTTCTGCGGTGCTTTGAGCACCAAATTTAGGAGTAGCACATTGCGCTCTTCAATTACATTTATTGTCACATTTTTCACTGTTGACAATTATCACAGGATATCGGAATGGGATGCACGTTCCATCTTTTTTATTGCCATTTAAAGTGCCCAAAGCCTGTATCACAAAGAAGAAATAAATGTCTCCCCTCACAATGTTTATAGTTATGATTTTCAAATTTCGATTACAGGGACGCACTTGCGAATAAAAGTGTAACGGGGACAGAATTGTGTAGCCATTAGGGAAGAGAAGATATTCATCTGCTGGTGGAATCTAATGTGATCAATACCATAAGCATCTGAGATGGACCTGTATTAAAATCCAAACCGACCAAGTTTCATTAAATGCTTCATGTGTAACAGGCATCCGAAGTATTTGGAGAAGCGAATCACCTGCTGACATTCAAGACAGTTTTGATGCCAGACCAGTCAACATGCATGAAACTCATGTGATAATATGGGACCCCGTCACACTAACGTAGCAAATGTTCTATTGGGAAATAGAACTTCATTTTAATTAAATTGTGATACGCAGTTATACTGCAAAGTGTTGTAAAGTGACAAAATCAAGTTCGGTTACTTTTCTATCACTTTGCCTTCTAAAATTTTATCATAAATACACAGTTTCCTTCTCGTCGCTACCATAGTCTAGCGTGCTATCACAACTTTTACTTCCGTAATCTTTCTCAGTCCTTTCAGTGTTTTTCATCATTTTCTTTATCTCTCATACACTAACTACGATGTTACAATCACTCGACGCCCGTTAGAATCTTCTTCACGACAACCAACGCATCTTTCACGACGACATAAACACTCACAGCTGTCTCGCACTCACTGACACACTAGCTGACCCGTGTATTTAACCGTAAAGTTACTCTCTGCTGTTGCTCGCCTCCTTATATAGAGGGAGTGACGTCACAGTCCATTCTCGATCTCCAAAAACGCGCCGCCGGTGACGCCTAGGTCTTTCCCGAAGGCTCCGGAGAAAATCCCTTGTTATGTAGCCGTTTTACTGTCGTTAAGTCACGTGTTGGCTTGCGTGAATGCTGTGAGGAAGCTTGACCTTGCGCCTTTGTTTGCTCACTGGCCCGGCATGTGGCGTGGGGCTGCCTAGCCCTGACAGTCCTTAGTTTTTTGTCGCGCCCGACGTCACAGTATATAAAATATCTATAATAAAGAGTGAAACTAAGCAAACTAGGATAGATAACCGATGCCTTACTCTCTAACCGAATTACATGGCAGAAGAGCGTTTTGCTGTTCAAATGCATATATTACACAAGCTTATGCTGTGTTATGTAATGTTAAAGTGATAATAGGTCCACCCCCTTAGTGCAATGGTAGCGCGCCCACTCTGACGTTGGGGATTCGGGTTCGATTCTCGGTCCACCGTGGAATTTTCCCCACTCGGAGTTTCTGGTCCGGAATGCACTAAGCCTCGTGATGCCGATTGAGTAGCTATCCTGATGAAAAGGTAGCGTCCCTAAAAGGTCAAGTAGTGACGTTGCCATCCTGTACTTCCCCGTTGTCTACGCAACGAATGGGCGATAAAGCTAGCCTCTGAATGGAGAAGACGCCCTGTGGATTATTAAGGTAATAATAAAATATCTGTCACATCGCTTGGTCTCAACTGTCCATTCAGCAACAAATTATTGTTACTAAAGCTTGTTCCTCTATCTGTTTCATATTAATCACCATGAACATTTGCAGATGTACTTTTATAAAACATTTCCCAATAGTTACAGACGGTTTGGTGCAATACAGTAGGCTAAAGCGATGGCCAAATCTTAAGAGCTGGTCACTCATGTTTCGGCTTCGAAATTTCGTTCTCTTTACACGTTTTCGAGAAAAAAGAAAGGATGAAAATCGAATACAGAGCCATTTAAAAAAATTAATGGAGTATCTGGTAATGCTTAACATCACAAACATTTTACTCGGCATAAACTGTGTGCTTTAACGAGACCTACAAGTTTTACTAGAAGAAGATTTGTTTTCTTTGTTACGGTTTAACAAAGTCATTCATGATATTCCTAGAAAAATCAAGATGTGAATTTTAATTGTAATCAAAATACCATAAACATAAGGCATTTTATTTAAAATCGTAAGAGCCATTTTTAAAACAGTGTAAAACAACGAAAAAGTTTCCATTAAAAGAGTATTTTGGGATGGACGAATTTTCTTGAACATCTTTGTATTGTTCTTTGGAAAATGCTGAACTAAAATGCCCAGTATGGCGTTTATTAAACTGTCGGTTTTAAGTCATGCTGTTCACGCACATCCATTCACTCACTCTCCCCCCCCCCCCTCTCTCTCTCTCTCTCTCTCTCTCTCTCTCTCTCACATACACACACACACAAACACAGGCGCACACATTTTTATAATAAATGATCTCTTTCAGGTAACCTCAAAATAAGTGTTCCCGGTGAAATTTCGGTATCGAACTTTTGGGTGAAATACAATAATACCTCAACTTACTGTAACTACGTAGTACAGCAAGTGAAAATGGATTACAATTGATCATATGTACAGTCGAGAGCAATGAAACTATGGTGCTTTTTATTTATTTATTGTTGGCAGAACCTCTTTATAATCTGGATTCCACACCAGCCCTGGATAAGCCAATTCTAAGTTTTATGAATATAAGTAAGACACAGACTCAACCTATGAACAACAGGTCTAGGGAGCGGCGAAAGGGGAAGAGTATGGAAACACTCCACCTGAGAGGTTTCACAACTGTCTACGCCCGCCGCTTGTTGAGTATTGGTGTGATGTCAAGGTCTGGCGCTCGCACATTAACCTATAAACACGGGTCGATTTCACTCTTAGGAGCGAAGAAAAACGGAGAAGTAAGACAGACATTAAGTGTAATGTTAGAAGAAGATGAGCGGTTGGCGCTGAGCATGGCTGAGGCATTCTAGTGTTTTCTTACCAACATTAACCACCGCGCACGTTTGCAAGCACTCGACTATAAACAAAAAGGCGTTCGAAAGACCGCATTAACCCATTGTAAATTAGAGATGCAGTTACATTCTAATAATGGGCATACATTTCGAAGTAACAGTACATTTTACAATACAAGCATAGCGGTATAAGGACCCTATAGTAACCGGTAATATAGAAATTTGAACAATCTGTGTTTAGTGAAACACAATGTCTGGTAACAAAATTATAATTATTAATTCTTGTTCTTAGCTCCATAATATTGGACAGGCAATATTAAAATCCCAGCAGTACACAAATTATTTAACACTATGAGAAACAAAGGTATAGGACCTTGATGGAAATTTCGACAGAATTCTGTCTCCTTGTGAGAAAATATAAAAATCTTCAGTTTCAATATGACCGCCTGTGTACCGACTAATGATGGGGAACAAAAATGGTGCATATAGAATGACATTCCCCGCTGAGCAGGTTAGACATTTGAATAAGAAAGGAACCTTCATACTTAGAAACGAGATGTAGAAAGGGAATGAATAATGAGCTCAGGGTGAAATTCTCCCTAAAATAATTCCCTCAACATCGACCGCTGCCGCTAAAATGTCAGCCAGTTTAAACAATAATAGCAATAGGGAAACATGTATCATCTCCATTTTGTTCCCCTATCGCTCAGAGCACTATTTTTAAAATTAGCCAAAATTCAAATCTTACTACCACGAAGACCACAAAAAGGTGGTTGTCTTTCTCGTAAAATGGTTGTAAAATCGGGGATGTAAAAGTAAATGAATCAAATGCCAGTGACTATTTTGAAGATCGAATCAATTAAGTTATTGCTGTAGGACATTAACAAAATAATTACAAACTGTTTGATTTTCGAATTCTGATTCGTTAAAAAGTCTTTTATCGTTTCGTTTTAAGTCACACATTTCAAACGAGAAGCTTAGATGCTTCGAACTAAGAGTATGTGTTTTTATAGTGCACTCACTTGCACTTATTCTGTCCCTGTAGTCTCGGGAGGTATTTTACTGGCCTTCACAGATGGGGTATGTAAGCAAGGAGGAGATTTGTGTATTTGTTTACGTTTTCGCGCATAGAGTACCGTCCTGCTTTACGCCAGCAGTTCACATATGATTATTCACATATGAATGTATAACTTCGAGCAATGTCTTCAAATGGCAAATTGGCTTTCCATATGCCCAATACCTACAATTCTTCCTCGGTGCACCTCCACAATATTTGCATACCTCGCGTCAGCTACAATTAAGGGATGAAGGGATGAAGGGATGAAGTGGGGCTCGGCGAGGAGTCCAACGCCCCCCAGATGCCACGCACTTTCCACCCGGATCACACGGACAAGAGGGACGGGAAGAGTTCATTATCATCCCTGCCAAACTGCACTTAAGGCTTTCGCTGACTCTTGCGACCCTGAAGGAACCAACGGGATGAAGGATGGAACGAAATGGAAGGACAGGAAATTCTGGGAATATAATTATCCTTTCCAGCATTCGCCTGGGGAAACCCATTGGTTAGGAAGGTTGGCCGCGGAAATCAAACCCACGACCTCCCGAATGCAAACCTCACACCATACCGCGGAGCCATCTCGCTTGGTGTACTATTAGTAAAATTTTCTCAGAACTTGGCAAATAGAAAGAGAAAACAAAGAAATGTTCCTAAACGTTAACCATTTGTTTTAAAGATACAGGGATTAACAACAAATGTCTGCAGAGAATGCTGTTGCAAGTCAAATATCAATATTTTGTAATTTATCATTAAAATAGGTTAGATGTATTGGTTTAAGTAAGATGTGCACTGGGAGAAACTTTATTTTAAACATTTTCGGTTTATTTATTTTGGATTCAGTTGCTCTCCACATACAAAAATATATATTTCATCTCTGACAGGAAAAACGTTTTAAAATTTACCATCCTCGACCCTTAAGTTCTCCGTTTTCGGCAGCGTTCCCCTATTGGAAGTATTAGGTTGCAGTAGGAAGGACTGCGCTTCAATGTAGGCCATAAACAACCATCGCTCCACTTGTATTTAACGCTAGCAATGTGATATGTTTCTTATTGTTTTCATTTTTTTTTATTATATCACAGTTAAAGTGTTCTGTGAATTTTCAATCGGTATCTAGGAAGCCTAGGTTCCTCTCACGAGAATGCGACTAACAAATGTGTTGGCATCACCAATTTTAGCACTATCTGACAAAGATTATGCCTAGGCTTTCAACATAACAACCAGGCTTAGGCCTCTCAGAAAACATACGTTCTTTGCCTGCAATTCTAGGATACTAACGTTGCGCGATGCATGATCGCGATATGTCATGCAGAACTGTTACACTTCACTCTTTCAGAGCAGAACATACAATAGACGTTTTGTCAGAGGTACAGAGATACAGTACTTACTATTGATCTCAATAGAACACAACTGGCACTTGTGCCCATTTACGTAACATAATTCCGCATGCCCTTGGAAATGTGGCATAGTTAGTGCTTGGTTAACACTGAATATAAGAGATATCGTAGAGTGCGTGCGTGAGTGAGTGAGTGAGTGAGTGAGTGAGTGAGTGAGTGAGTGAGTGAGTGAGTGAGTGAGTGAGTGAGTGAGTGAGTGAGTGAGTGAGTGAGTGAGTGAGTGAGTGAGTGAGTGAGTGAGTGAGTGAGTGAGTGAGTGAGTGAGTGAGTGAGTGAGTGAGTGAGTGAGTGAGTGAGTGAGTGAGTGAGTGAGTGAGTGAGTGAGTGAGTGAGTGAGTGAGTGAGTGAGTGAGTGAGTAGGGTTTAAGGGTCCGTCGACAGCTAGGTCATTAGGACCCGAAGTCAGAAGATAAAAACAGGTAAATTCACAAGCTGTGAAGCTTCACCACTAAAAAGTTGAAAAAAGTGAAAGAACAGCTAGAAGTTAAAATACAGTGAAGACTAAAAAAAGTCGGTTGAAAGATTAGTGGTTAATACAGTAAAATACCTTAAAAGTGTAAAGCGCTCCGAAATAAAATACAAAGTACACTCGCTTCCCGAACCCCATTTCGGCGATAAACCGCAGCACCTTATCCACAGGTACGGGTGATCGCCAGGAATTGTGCGCAGTGTACTACCCAAGCCAAAATAATGGCGCTCACGGGCATATCGTGGACAATCGAGCAGAATAGAAATCGTAGATTGGAAAGGGTAGAATGAGACTAAAAAATGCAATACCATAGCCGGGATTTGAACCACGGATCTGCCGGTTACTGTCCGGCTGCACCAACCACTAAGCTACTATGGCAAATGTCCCAATATGACAGTAAATTCTCCAACTCACTCAGATTTTCCCCGGTAAACCACACAAGATCTCAATTCATATCAGCTATCATTCCTTAATGGCGACTTTCAATATTGTAGGTACTTAAGAACGGGCTTGTAGTTTAACCAAGGTCAATCAATGCAGCCGGTTAAGGTAGCCGATGGTAGCCGATAGACCTGTGGTTCAAATCCCGGCTTTGGCACTGAATTTTTCAGTCTCATTCTACCCTGTCCTTCACACGGCTATTGTGTGGAAGAACGATTAATTGCACAGATATCGTAGACTTTTGGAAGTGTTCACAAGAAAAGCACATACAGCCTCTGTACAAGCACATCGCACTTCCCCCAGCACCATGTGGTTAACAGCGGTAAGACAGGAGGACATAGTTGTTTGCCTATCTGTCTTCGACCTTCGGTCAAGTGCAAACTCAACATACAACTCGGTACTCCACGGTAAACGAAGCTGAACGCAATACTGCAACAAGTTTATACTTCTCTTGTTATTCTAAATGTTTAAGAAGTTCCGATTATATTTGAATTAAATATATTTGATATGAATTGAACTCATTTTGAAAACTTTTTGTTCTTTCTTTTCGAATTCTGCTTGTTATTTCAATAACATATACTATTATATCACTTCATTTTATAAAAATACATATTCAGTTATGGTTATTATAAACGTGAATCGTTAAGCAAAGGCTTATGTCGCTAAGCAGAGAAGATGACATCAATGACGCAATAACCATAAAAGAACGATCCTTTCATAATGTATGAGATGAAATTGCGAGTAGCTGAAATGACGACTTCAATAAATGAGTGAGTGAGTGAATAAGTGAATAACTTAAGTAAATAAACAAATAAGGAAATAAACAAATAAGTAACTAAATAAACAATTAAATAACTAAATAAATAACCAAATAAATAACTAAACAAAACAAACAGACAAACAAATAAATAATAAATAAAATAAACGTGAACATTTTCTTTCGAAATCAAATAGAGGTTTTCAGCAGGTTGCATTGTGCACACAAAATCCTCTCACTGCCCACATGAACTCAGTCGAAGTAATCAGAAGTCAGTGACAAAGCATCAGTCTAATAAAGAAGAGCGTTGTGGTTATTGGTCTTAAGCGTTTTCCATATAGTTTGTCGTACAGCCTCGATGAACCATGAACTTTTATACAGTGATTTACGTAGAACTGATACAATTCCTTCCTTAATTATCTGGCTAGAAATACACTTAATGAGCATTTTCCAACGTCAAAATAAGGAGGATGTCCGGGAATTTTGATTCACTGTAACGCATGGGCAGATGTTTGTGTGTGATTATAGTAACGGAGGGGGGAAACTTCAACCCACCGCGAGCCCAACAGTGTCTTTTGAGGGCTACCACCCCCAAGGGGAAGAGATGAGAGAAGTGAGATTGTCGGTTTGTCAGGGAACGGAGCCAAAGGAATCAGCGAAGCCCAGAGGCGCACAGAAGTCTAACAGTTACAGAGATTGTCACCTGGCGCACCACCGAAATTTTTCCTCTACACAGGGAGAAGGTGACGAGACAACCTTTTCGGCCTGGCCAGCAACTTTCAGGAGGGAACCAGGGAAGGAGAGTTTACAGAACGTAAGCATCTGTGCCATCTGCCTGCATCCGTAGAAACGTACCGCGCCACCAACTAAACTTGAAAGATGACAAGGGAGGGAAATGAGTAAGGAATTCGTGTAAAAGGGAATCCACCCAAGCATTCGCCTAGTGACAAGGGAAAACTACGGTAAAAGCCAAGTTGGAGTGGTCGGTCGACAGGGATGGAACCCGGGACCTCCCGAATGCGAGTTGCACACATTACCTCGGTGCCACCTCACTAGGTTGAGTAGATGTTTATTCTTTATTCCTTATTTTTGTATTTTGTTTTATTGTTCGCTATGTCTTTAGGTCTGCACGTTTTGCAACTCTGACACATTGAGTGGGTATACTCGGTCTCCTGCGACAAACATATTTAATGACTTTCGGGGTGACCTCTTCTGTCGTGACCTTACGTCAGCAACAACCTTGGGCAGTGTAGATGAACAATGTTTGCTCTTTCCACCCACCAGAGATCCAGTTTTTTCAGTTTTTTCAGTTTTTTTGTTTATCAGTCCCAGTACTGGGTTCCTTTGTCCACTTCGTTAATAAGTTTGATCGCTCGCCATCATCCCAATCTAAGCCCCCCACCCCCCCCCCAAAAAAAAAAAAAAAAAACCTTGGTTGTGGACTATTTCTCACCAAAATATAGTCCTTCAGGCCACATTCTACTTTTAGTTTCAACTATCAGGCTAGTAAGATTTGCCAATTATACTGTACTATTGTCTGCTTTTGACCTATATCTCTCAGTCAATTCTGTATGTTCCTCCACACATTCACTCTACTTCCCTGTATGTCCAACCGGAGATTATCCATCCCTATACATTCCAGCCCTCCAATGATTTTTTATTCCTCCTAGCCTAAGCTCTACCTTATGCCATTCTGTAAATATCACAATAATATGCCATTGATCCCCTCCCGTTATTCCAACCCAATATTTAATCGCCTATATTGTCCATTCAATTAGAAAGACCCCACAAATGACATAAAAGACTAACAATAGGCTTAGTGCACCAGTGGTGATGATGGGAAGTAAGATTTGGTTTGCATAACTTGATTTCATTCTAAAGTATAAACGCACAAGGTTCTGTCATCGACAGTCGTAAAAATCACTTACAAAAAGTAATGCACAGCTGGATCCCAGTTAGTGATTTTTGTTATTGTGATAGACATTAACAAATTTGCAATACGTGAAGGGCACAAAAGTGTCTAATGGCAACTTATGTGGCCCGGGAAGTTTGAGAAATTCTTTTATTCCTTACAAGTGCCGTTTATACTCTTTCACGCCCTGCAAGGATACCTAGTGGGAAAAAATTGCAGCTTGATACCATTTACTCTTTCTGACTGACAGTTGTAACCTTTATAACGCTAACGAAATCGTTTGACGACTTCCCGGTGTCTCCGTCTTTAAAGCGCAAGCCCCACACCAGCTAGTGCTTCGTGAGATGGTCCTTAGCTTCGTTTAAGTGAAAACTGATAAGACAACAAGTAAAAACCTGAGTTTCGTGCTTGGAATTCCTTTCCCCGCGTCGCTCCTATCGGATCTTCTGGCTATGTTACACCCGAGATCTCTCTTTCTTCCACTCAATATTCTGCCTTGACGTGTTTGCCTACAACCCCACGGGAGCAAACAATGAAGCCAGCAGCCAGACATCTCTTACTCTCCCATTTTTTACGCTTAAAGCATTCGCGTCCTTGTTGAATTCTTGCCAAATCGCAGGGTAAGTCAATCTTCTACAGTGTGGTTTTTAATTGCTGTTCTCCAATTAACATACCAGCCACCCGAATCTGAACTTTTAACTATTTAAGTAAAATGGCCTAACCAAGCGGAAATCCCGTTCTGTAGCTATCAAGGAGTTTGCCAACTTCACTACTGCAGCTGTAAGGTTGCGACAATATCGTTCATTGAACTAATTCTGCACGAGGAAATTGTTCATCCTTTGTGGCAAGCACATGTTACAAAAATCTGATGTGTTGCACTCACATGTCTTTCTCTACTCACGCACAAACTATTCCCACAAATGCTTGTTCCATATCTACTTCATGTTAATCAAAATAGACATTTGCAAAACATATCTTATTGCTAATTTTCTTGTGGGTGTTAGGGGAATATGCAAATACAGGAGGATTTAAATGATAGTAAACTCTTTTAAGCACGCAGCTGATTGTTATGTAATGGCTTTGAAATCCCATTCTCTTTGCATAGCCAAAAGATAAAAGAAACGAATGGCATATTTCTATTTGAGAAAAGTACGTAAGTAAGCCAAGCAACCAGACACACGATTTCAGATGATCCCATCAACTCATTGAGGTTGCTCCGGAGATTACGAAGCCCTCCTGGCCAACACATCAACAAGGACAACGAGAGACGACGGGTTTTCACGCCGATGAACCGTGGATAGCGATAACGCTACATACACAGCACCCAACTTGGAGTGGTCAGATGCTACAAAAATCGTCACAATCTTGAAAACCACTCACTGTATTTGGATAACTCCTTCGCCACTGAAAACCACTGTTCTTCAGCATGGACATAGGCTATAGATTATTTAAGAGGAATTCAAAACAGATAATTTAAATGTTTAAGGTGTTTTTCAGATTAATGTAACCCAATTACAAACCAGTTTCGGTTAATATGAATATCACAGAATAGGTGACACCTTACCGCAAGCATGATAGTGTAATCACCTTAAATATAAAGTGGATAAATAGAAATGCTTAAAATTCTTCTTCCATGTTTTAAAGAGAGTGTTGCATATTTTTAATTTCGTTAAAGGTTATCAAGGAGCATTTTGGGTATGATTTTCACATATGCTTGTAAACCTGATTTTAGGATCTCGGAAAACACAAGTTACCCAAAACTTTTGCAACCGTAACTTACATTTCCTACTTTAAAACCGTATCATACAAATACAAACTATTTGGCCTAATCTCATGCGTGTATATTATAAGACCTACGCAAGCTATAGTCTGTCTTACCAAGCCTCAAAATACATAACATAACTTAACCCACCTAAACTAAATATTGCAAAATTATACTCCAGAGCCTGAAAAGAATAAGTTACACTATAACAATAAAAAACACCCAAATGCCATTTTCAATACCATATAACCTTGAATTTTTTTAATAATTACCCTTACTGAATTTTGAACACGATTACTTGGCCAATTAGCTTTGTTTGCACATTTTAAATACAGGACTCAGCAAAAATTATAGGATACCTTACAATTTCCAAAATCTACACCTCAAGGAAGACACTTGTCCAATTTATACCATTTGGCCAATTTACACAAATCCATGAACACCTGTGTTTTAAATACGAATGAAAACTTTGAACAACCCATGATGTGTAAAAGACATCTCCACATTTATTTTCCATCTACCTAATAATACCACCAGCGTGAACATAAGGCGTCAAAGAAACTCTAAATAAATTTCATTTCACTTAACTGCTTTTGTAACAATCTAGTTTTGGAAAACCATTTACTGCTATACAAATTATTTATAGTTTAACTAGCAGTCAGTCATACTATTCCACCTTAAGGACAGATATTTATTTTAATATCTACCCATTTTCTTGGGTTGTTACTGCTTTTCTCTTTCTCTCCCCATATGGCGTGTATTTATTAATATTGTCCACTATCTGGTGTATTATTCTATTACGAATATTTTTCCAATTCGCCATTCTATCTGTGAATCTAAGCATAAAGCTCCTTTTGATTCATTGTCTTGCTCAATTATAACATGAAGGAAAGTTGGTACTGTGAATATAGGTTATCATTTCTATATATTAGAGAATGTAATAATGATAATAATAACAATAACAATAACAACAACAACAACAACAATAACAATAACAATAACAATAACAATAACAATAACAATAACAATAACAATAACAATAATAATAATAATAATAGTAATAATAATAGTAATAGTAATAATAATAATAATAATAGTAATAATAATAATAATAATAATAATAATAATAATAATAATAATAATAATAATAATAATAATAATAATAATAATAATAATAATAATAATAATAATAATAATAATAATAATAATAATAATAATAATAATAATAATAATAATAATAATAATAATAATAATAATAATAACAACAACAACAACAACAAGAAGGTACCTAACATATCTCCGTTGTGTTTTTATATAGTTCAATAGGTCAATACAAGAATTCCATAAAGTCCACTGCATAACGCGGTTCTAACCCGCATTGTATCTATGAGTATACTTTGAAAAAGCTCAAGTTACATGCCGTTTTTGCAATCATTTCACTTGTGTAGTAGAAAGTCTAAGCTGGAGCTTGGCTTCTCCTCTTTCCTGCTTTCCCCGATAGCCTTTTACCTGTGATTTCGACGTAATAAATGTACGGTGAAAAGTTATCTGTGGTGGAAACTAAAAAGCAGGACGTAAACCATAGGCTGTTACGAAAAATGAGGTAAGCAGAAAACTCGAAACGGCTGTCTCAGTGGAATAGCTTTCTAAACGAACGCTGGAGCACGTACTCCCCAACGTGAGTTAAAGATCATCACGAGAAAATCAATGTCCTCCTTATTGACTTACGCTCCTGATAGAAACACTCGTTAGAACTCACGGTTCACAGATCGCGGTAACAAGCTCTAACCTTACTTGTAAGTTCAAACGCCATCTATTATCATTCGCTTTTTTCCCCCTTCAATGGAAGGAACCCAAAACCAACATAGCTTTCAAAGAACTTGGAACTTAATTTTAAAGCGCTTGGTTGGAAAATTCGATACTTTTTGTATAGAAACTACTTTTTAGTGCTACCTGCTACTAAAGAAAGTTCCAGTAATAATGGAGGACAGTAAATTTAGCAAAAGATGTAGGTTTTAAATAAATATTGAAAATATTCGGTATTAAAAGTTTTATTTCAAAACCACCGATCTAGAAAACCGTTATCGCATTTTGTCTTGCATGGGGAGTAACGATATTTCATAGCGAAACCTTCCTGAAAATTTTGGTGACAGAAGCGATTTACCCTAAAATGGTTGTATACAAAATTATAAGTGCCAGCTTTTACTGTAAGGGTTAGAAATATAGCAATTAGGAAGCAACCCTTATAATAACCGACTGAAATGAACGCTCTATTAAGGAAGAGAGTGCAGCAATTCAACCAACAAGGCAGATTTTCTACGCTCATACTTGGATGTTTATCTGCGTTGCACTTCACGCCGCCATTGCAGGAATCTGAATTGAATGTTGAGATCTCACGGTTTAAACTGGCTAATTATTACTTTCTCTGCTATGTATAGTAAGTAGAGCAAGTATTGTATTCCACCCAAAAATTCAATGTCGAGATATGAAGCCGAAATTGTGAACACCATAATTATGGATATAATACTGCATCACATGGCGGAATTAGATAATCAGAAAATGTTAAAATTGTTACGTGTATAAATGTACGAGATCTGTGAATATCAGCTGTGCCTAAAATTGTTAAAATGCAGGAAAAGGTACAAGCAAGTCATTAGTGGTAAATTCCAGGTAGTCAGCCTGATACACAGTAATACAGGTTTTCCTGGAAATCGCTCAGCGCCGGTGTGAGCCTGAAAAACAAGGGATGGTCGTTTCTTCGAAACCCTGTTGCTAATTAGGAAGTGAAAGGTACAGAGAGCGTCATAACGCACAGGCACTTGCCTGCGAGAACCCGGAGAGAAAGGGTCGCTTAGAGTTGCCCTCCAGAACCCGGCGGGTCACTACACTCGCCGCCCACAACTTCAGTCACGGAACTTGTATTCCGGATCCTCAAGTGTGAGGACACATTATAGTTAATATTAACAATCTTCTGTCTTAGTAGAGACACGGTAACGACTCAACTAATTTAATAACAATCGGCAAATCTCACGCTTTCTTATTTTGGTGAGAGTAAAAGTGTTTCAACGAAGTTCTGATTTTATTCGTAAACATCCACGCATACCCTGAGATTAAAGTCACATGCCAGAGCAGCCGGAGCAGAAGACACTTAGAAAGCAGCAGTTGGCATAGGAGAGAATAGGAGCGACGATTCGACATCAGATTTCACCAGAAATATACGTAAAGTCCGCGCGCGTGTCTCTGTATGTGGATGTATGTGAATAGCATAACTTAAAAACGTAAAGTTGGCTAAAAGCTAAAGTTGGTATTTAAGTGTAATGTCTTTCAGGGGTGCGACACAAAGATTTTGAAGAAAATTCCGCCACCCTATACTATCCTTTGCATGGAAAATTTAATATGTTTAATATATTTTTATTCCAAAAGAAATATATATTTTAAATTTTGTGGATATAGCCTATGTAGCCCTATTTGCTCTGGATGACATTTAAATAACACGTAAACCGTGCAAGAAAGACAAAAGCGTACTCTACAAAAAATGTAGATCCTTTTAAAATACACAATTTATGTCCAAATGAACCATTTGTGGAGTGAACCATTTAGAGATATTCCTTGTTATTTGTGTGAGCTTTCCAATACTTATAGTTTTCTCAAATGGAAAGTCGTAATTCACTTGTTTATATCTTAGCTGTGCAAAGAGAACGGAATTTCAAAGCCTTCATATAGCGACCAGTTTTGAAAGATTTGACTATCGCTCAAAGTCTAATGTAGGCCATAACAAGGCATTTGATTTTCTGAACACTGCTATTAGTAATTAATAATTATACATATTACTTGGTGACATATATAGATATTTCTTGTTTGTTTAAGTTTAGAAGTTGCATACTAGTTTGTGGAAATATTCGGAAGAATATTTTATATCCAGGAATAATTATTTGCGATTTATTGAATGGTACACTTTGCAGTGGTTTCAAAATCGCGATATTTACGTTGTATGTATCATTTCTTCTATAGCTGAAAAACTCATCTGTGTTCCTCACTAGCTCAGGATGAACCAATACTTTTATTGAGATATGGACACATATGAGGCCTACCCAAGTGGCGAAAATAGGGGAGTGCTGAAACCTTTCATCTGAGTGGTTGGAAAGCATACTTCACCACGACAATCCAGACCAGACCCTGGATGAGCCCTCGTATGGTTTAATGTCAAAATTCTGGCACCCAAACATTAACCTATGAACACAGGTCGATATTAGGCTAGCGAGGGAAAAGGGGGAACAAAATAAATATAAAGTTCACTACTAGAACCAGGTAAGGGGTGGGAACTTGGTGTGGAAGAGGGGGTTTAGTATTTCCTTGCCAACATAAATTAAAAAAAAAAAATTATTTTGTTGTTTAACGACGCTGTCAATTACCAGGATCACATCAGCGTCGCCGGTGTGCCGGAAGTTTGTCCCGCAGGAGTTCTTTTACATGCCAGTAAATCTACTGACATGGAGCTGTCGTTTTTAAGCACACTTAAAAACCATCGGCCTGGGCCGGATTTGAACCCGCGACCTTGGGAACAGTAGGCCAGCGTCTAACCAACTGAGCCACCCAGACCGACACGCCAACATAAACCTAGATTCATCGGACTGTTACATTTTAATCCCTTATCAATTCTCCGACACGTGCATAAGGTTGTACTATCTTTCACAAACGTAAATGGCTAACTCCAGTGAGACCTACGCAAAGGGCCATTTAATCCTCAGGCGTCCCTAAATTGATGGTACGAGAATGAATTTTGCCATATATGCTCCTCTTGCCGTTTAGAGAGCATGGCAGCCATTGGCTCACCTCGCAGCATTGAAAAGCAATATTTCAGCAATAATTCTAAATTAACGCAGAGTTATTGCATTGAGAATTTTAAGAGTAGAAGTAATTTAACTTAACTCACTAAGGTCTAATTTCTGTATGCTCAGATTACCTTGTCCCTATTGCGGTCCATCGAGTCAAGTTGGTAACAAAATGAATTTAGCTGATGCATTGGCCTTCCCATATTCGAGTATATAGTTTATGCCATGAAATTTACCAATAAATCGATTTACAAGTTATTTTAACAAAGCATAAGTAAAAACACAAGGGAACTGAGTGGGAAAGAAGTAGGGTTGTCTCAACAGACGAAATGTATCATTGAAGGACATGGGAATGAAATGTCTATATTGAAAGAGACATACTGTAGGACGAAGTATATTTATAGACTATGTACATGCACTAGGCACACACACAGTTGAACGAAAGTTCTATATGGGCTTTATGAATGTTAATATAAATACTTCTTATCAAATAAGGGGGAGATTTTAGAACTAACATCATCTGTGTTTTAAAACATGCTAACAAATTCGCTTGTGCTACTTTTAAATCACGTTGTTTAGCATTCAATAGATATTGGGTATTATTGCACGCTTTCTGTTTTCGATTGTCCATTAAATTACCTAGGTAATGCGGTGTATCTCAAATTCTAACACACGTTGTATACTTGACTGAGATATTCACTACATACATCCATTACACATTAAATTTAAGTGGTTTGCAATGAAGTCATTGGTCAATATTAAGGAATACACTACAAAGAAATACAAACAACACTGGCAAAAGGGAATGCTGTAAATAAGTGACAGACTGTAAAAACAGGAGGACAAAAAATATCCGCATCCATCAGGATACCCGCGGTGGAATCAATTTTAATGTCCCACAGCAACCAAAGCTGTGTCACTTTTAAAATACCCTAAGGCAGGCCCAAAAGGGCCACTCCACCGAAACGCGTTCTTGCCTCACTCCACCGGTCATCCCTTCCCTTCAGTGCTTCCCAGCTTTATCTTTGCTTCTGATACGCCTCGTTTAGTAGCAAGTATGGCTTCGTCGGGACTACTGTTTCATGAAGAGTGGCAGAGAGAATTAATTGTAAACTACAAAAACAGGAAAGTTTGCTGTTTAATATGCGGAGTTCAATTTACAAGTATAAAGCAATATCAAACAATATCAAGCGCCATTCTGACCAGGAGCACAGAGCAAACTTTGGTGATCTTACAGGTATTTATTTACAGTTTGAAAAGGTACTTTCTGAATACTCGTATTTCGAGACATATAAAAGGTACGATATGATTCCAACTTTTAGGAGCTTAGTTTCTTATTGGTTTGTTTAATATATCCTATTACATTTCGTGTTCCAAAGTTTTAACATAATTGTTAATTTAAAACCAAACAATTCATGGTGATGGTGAAATAGTTATAAAATATTTTAAGGCTAAATAGCAGCGGAGCTTTACTGCGTTAATCATAAGGCAGCCTAAGAATATCAAGTTAAGGAAGGGTTATAAAGTTGAAGATTATATAGTTTGCCTAACCACAACAGTTGGCTGTAATAATTATTGTATGCAAAATATTTTTAACATAAGCAAAATGGTTCATAAAAATGTAGAAATTATTCCTACCGCGCAGGTCGAAAGAAACCACCACTGCGTTTGTTGTTCTATCAAAACAATCTTCGTCACTCGGCAAGAGTGACTCGGCAAGAGAGTGAGTAAGGCAAGTTCAATCGCTACTTCTAGTGCCCATGCCTGCACTAAGGCTTTCGGTGATGTTTAGAATCAGCTACTACATATCACGCGATAAGGCAAATGCTCTTTTGAAATAGTAAGTAATAGGGTCTTAAGAATGTATTGGAAACAAGTAATATTTAGGGAAACACACATGAAGTTATACACAAAATTTCGGGCTAATTGTGACCCTTCTTCTGAAGTGAAAGCAAGGACATTTTGCGTTCTAGTATTGACATTTGACACTCAATTCACAGTTACTATATGAGTGTACTTCATCTGGGCAATTTTCTTTTTCTAAATTACAAGTGGAAACAATGATTTGGTAGCCAGACTCATAATTTCGTACATAATATGCTGGGTCGTATGATTCAAGCGTGAAAATCTAGTTAACTTCAACCACAGTACATTCTGTTTTATCCATTAGTGGGAAAGCTGCTAATTCGGACATTTATTTTCGCTGAGTAACACTTTGGAATATTAATACTCAGTATCCAAGCATAAGTGGTATCATTTTGAGGCTATTGCAGAGACAATATATGTTTTCCATTTATCACTAAATTGTAGGCTTGCATATACACACACCATATCAGTTCGCAATACTGAACAAATTGTTTCTGTCAGTCAAATAGTTTTCTGTCACTACCACATATTTTGCTTGCCTGCTTGTTTGCTCGTACTTGTAAAAACGGACTGATTTTAAACGACTACGAAACCCGTAGTTTCCTTGTTGAGTTTCCTGTGTTTGTTGCTTTTGCTATTATGAACAAATGGCTCTTCTACTCCACAGTTTTAGCCATATGTCAAAGTAGCATTTATGTATGTGGCACTTCGTCTGTTACGTGGAGTTCCGAAACGACAGAGAAAAATGCCACTGGGGTGCGAAGCTGTGCAAAGTGGGAATTTATTATTACATGTTTGTCCGCTTAGAAGACAACAAACCTCAAATACCTATATAAACAAACCGGAAATCATGTAAGCGTTTTAACATCTGTGGATTCTACTTCACTGCCTAAGTTTTAACCCTATATTGCAGGAATTATTTTCCTACATATGCGGCTCTTCCTCTAATCCATATCGCTTATCGCAAACCACCTTAGAGGAAGCCATTCACATAGCCATGATCATTAAGACGAAGCTTAATATACTGGTAATCAATTCAAAGCCGAACGGTGCTAGACTGAATCCTAGTGACTGTAGTCAAACGTGACTGATAAAATATAGGGATAGCCAACGTAAAATAATCGGTGATGGCATGCACGGATGGTGACATGGTTACATTTGATTGCAGTTGGAGGATTTTGCTCTTTATTCCAAAATAAGAAACACTGCAATGGTAATTAAATAATTTAATACTTTTTTATACAAAATAGCTACAAATACCCTTATTTTATGGTTAATACTAATTTAATATTCAAGTAAACAAAACTTTAAAACATTTGGAAAGCTTAACATCTCTGTTTACCCAAAACAGCACTACGTAGCAGGAGGTTTAGGCTAATATCACTGACGTGCTCTACACGCGGAGTAACGGAACGTTACGTTTATCAACGCGTCTTAAAAGTTTACAGATATCCTTAAAATTCGTGCTTTAAAAAGACATTATCTCCGTTAGCTACAGAACAGAAATTCTCATTGAGAGGTACCTGATCAAACAGGTGTAAATTAGCCGGGCCAAGACCCCCCCCCCCCCGCCCCCTCCCCCCCTACACGCTCTTCCAACGATACTTCTAACTTTAAATTATACTTTGACTTACTTTCACTAAAATCACAATTTGAACATCGTCAGGGTAGCGGAGCTCGTTAAGCCATGGGTTCGAGAACAGGTCTGCGATTCAAATCCCGCCAGTACTAATGCTCCCTGACCTGTTTCTCAGTCCTTATAACTGACAAATGCTGGGGAGCTACCCTAAAGCCCTGAGAGATATCCTAGAATGTTTCCTTCCCCATTCCCTTACCCAATTATTGTGTAATTTCATGTATCATCAGTGTACACCGCCTGTGGTGCCGTATACAGTAAGAACGAATGTTAAACTACTATAAGAATAAACTTACATGGTATTGTGTCGCCAGCCGTCGACGTCAGTACATCAAAGAAACCAAGGTCAAGCTACCGCACACTTATGCTTGTGAATACGTGACTGACAACAATCAGCGTGGCAGAACAAAATGGTTCTGGAACGTTCGCGGATCTTCCGACTACTGGCTTTTTAAAGGCAGGTTCAATAAAAGGTGTATTTTTCGAGAGAAGTTGCCGTCGTTGCGCGTGAACTATAAAAGCGAGAGAAAGTACGGACAGTTAGCAAGTCTTAAAGGACAGAATTTGCGAGACAAAAGGGAAGAGTAGTACTTGTTTTGTGATGGAATTGTGAGTATTGAACGAGACAGCTGTTAGCAATGCGTATGTGTACATTCAACGTCGTCGTCAGGAGAGAACTGAATGTGTTGACAGAGACATTTTTCAGGTATTTAATCGTGTCGGAGCTGTGTGAAGCAGTTTTAGTGAGTGTGGTCGTCAAAATGAGCAGTTTGTTAGACAGAGAGAACTGCAAGACAAGAAAGTGTATGTCAAGGTTACGAGAGGACAACTGTGTGTTGTAAGGTCAAGAGGGACTGTAGACCGTGTTAACGAAAAAACCGAACTGTTTTTGTGCTTTTAGTTTTACAAGAAAAATAAAGTGACGGAAAAATGAACTGGACTTGTCTTATTTGTCACACTGGTGTCAGAAGCACCATTTGTCACATTGTCATTTTGTTACAGTACATTTAAATTAAGAACAGATTCCAGCTAAAATGTGTGTACATTACAAAGTTTTATGTAGTTTTCCTATGACAAAACAATCAGTGATATTTTCTTTGGGCATTCTTTTTTCCACTCGTCGATAAGATATTCTTACAAAATTATTATTTACTGTTGACACTGTTGGTACCTTTGTTTAGCTATATCATTGAATTTTTCAGTTCCGATTCTACCTCTATTCTTCCAAAAGCTTATTCTTCGTATTAATCGAGATAACCATTAATTGAAGAAAAATTGCATTACACATGTCACTCATACTACAAGGGGAATATGGTAGACTTTTACAATAGAATGCTTTTGAAATTCCTTTCTTTGTGAATGACCACGAGAAAGAAAACCAAATAGCAACTTCGTAAGTATTTGACAATTCATAAAGAATAGTGCCATAAAAACGATTTAATATACATTTTGTTTTAAAATTTATAGATTTTCGTATTGTACGCTTTTGTCTATACCTTACATTCCGTAAGTTACGTTCCGTATGAAGAACTATTCACAGAAAATTCAAGATATGCAAATATCTTAACACTCAGTATTTCAATTAAAATGCTAAATATTGTTGAGAAAATTAAAAATAAAGAATTTTGTTTCATGCAAATAGTAGTATTGGGTATGGAGATTTTTCTGATAGATTAAAATAGCATTATTAATATAAACCTAAACCCCGGCGCGACAGCCCACGAAGGGCCAAGGCCTACCGCCCAGCCGCTGCGTTCCCCACCTCTGCCCACTACAGGCGTCATTGGTGAGGTGCAGTACTGGAGGGTGGGACGTGGTCAGCGCCCCGAGCCCTCCCGGCTAGTTATACGGTCTTCTAGACCTGGGGTCGCTACTTCTCCATCAAGTAGCTCCTCAATTGGTCCCCCCGGGACCTAACGAGGCTGAGTACACCCCGTGCCAGACCTCCCGGAGGGGATAAAATCCCCATGCTGGTACCGGGGTTCGAACCCAGTTCCTCCGCGCCAGAGGCAAGCGCACTACCAACTGCGCTACGGAGGCGGTCAGCATTATTAATATAGCATATCATAATCATCATATCGGTTAATGGGGTTTGATAGGAAGGTTTTAGGTGTATTGTATTTGTATGAGACAAAAATTATGACTAATTGCTGTTTACTCCTTTTACAGCTTAGTAATCTCGTATATTAATTTTAAAGAACTGTTTAAAAAAACAATGTATACTTATTTACTTTACATACTACATTTACATACTACATTTACTTTACTAAACATAGAAAGATTCAGTCTTTATATTGCAAATTGTGGTTCTTGCACCTATAACTAATAATTTTATATTCTTATTGTGCATGTCGTAGGTAGTAGTGTGACTGAAGGGCTCATATGTGCTTTATCTGTTAAATATGACACCGCAGAAAAGATTAAAGATGTTCGCAGTTAGATAAAAACTTACTCTTTCTTAATTTATTTTACAGTTAGAGTCGCAATGCTACAGGTGTGAATCCAATATTTGGCTAGAAACAATTTATCCAGTGTTTTTCTTTAAACAGAAGCAGTCTTGTTTGTTTGTGGCCGATTCATTGTAGGCGCATAGTTACTGTTGTTCCATGACTCCTGCTCCCAATCTCTCATTTGCTTTCGAAACAGGCTTCCACAGTTGGACACTTTCTTTGTGAAGTGCACCATATGCTTCGAACGGCAGCATCTCCTTGCTCCTTAAATTCCTTTTATCAATCTTTCACATTAATAAAGGTTATCCACTTCTTTTTATCAGAAAATTAGATTTACTGTCTTGCAATTTTGTCCCACTGTATAAAGCAGTTGGTCTCAGATCAGAAATGAAGTTAATTTGGCTTCAAGATGAACTTAGGAAGTTTAGTTGTATGAATTCTTATCTAAAATCAGTTCTCCTTGAACTTGCTTCAACTTCGTCTAGAGAAATTTCTAAGATCAAGCTATTTCATCCGAGTTCAGTGAGCCACTTTGAATTGGAGATAAAATTGAAATAAACGGTGTAGAGAAAAAATTTATATGTTATACTGACATACTTTCTCAACCCACTATCGTTTACTTTTCTCTCTCGGCCCTTTTCAAAACCTTACTTTCCATCTCCATTATGTTAATCAAAATATGTGTGTGCTGAAATTGTTTCACTGCATTCTAGCTATGCAGGAGGATGAAGCGATAGTAATATGTTAAAAAAGAGATAATCGCTATATATTGGCTTTACATTGCATGTCCTATGCACGACATCACATGAAACAAAACAAAGTCGATTTAGTGCTTCATAAAGTGCATGATCAAGTACTAGATTCAAGCCAATAGAAACGAATATGTTGGAAACAGGTACAACAAAATTAATTATTTTAAAATGTTGGTATAATGAGATCTGCGTATCAACTTTTGATCTCTATCTTAGATTTTACTAGCTTTATATACAAAATTATTTGGAATGAAGGGATCTTCAGAAACTACTTGCTAAAATTTAAAATATACATACATTTTGTCATTCCAAATATATTAAACGTACTCTAATCACAATCGCTAGAGCCTTTTGTAAAACAATAACAAAACATGTTATTATATATCGCTCACTTTAGATTACAGGTCTTTGCTTGAAATTGTTCGTGTCTATCCTTGGAAGGTGCTGAAGATAAAACGCACATGTAAGTACAGATATTTTTTCTACAAGTTTTAGTTTTGGGTAGGTGGGTCAGGCAGAAACGTGGCAGAAACGCCGGAAGTCCATTGATTCTTGCTTGTTTTGTTCTAAATTTGATGCGTAATTCCACAAGAATGTACGAATGTAACAGTTTGTTACTTTCAAGATGCGTAGAGTATCTTATTTCTGACATAGCCTCGGTAGTAATTATGTAACGTCACACAGGGTTTCGAAATAATTAATCACTTAAAAGACGTGAAGGAATACTCCGAGCAGCTTTCTCAGACGTGAAGTAACTCGGCAACGTGGCGTTGAGGTTGGACAGGGATTTGACCTGGTTTCTGGATATAAATTGGTCAGTCGCTTGCAGGGTGGAGTAATGTTTTGGAAGATAACGCTTGTAATTGGCCTACACTCGCATTATAAACCTGGAAAGACACGGTCGCTTATTTATTTACATTCACGAGACGCGTGGTAGCAGTAGTGATGTATGTTTGTTTATATACTGAACTAGTGAAAGTGACAGTCACACAATCTGCTTTGTCGGCAGCTTGATTTCGACAAAACTATCTCCGAAGGAAATCGTCAGAAACAAAAACGTAAGATACAAAATGTGTTCCAAATAGCGAGATCTATCGCTGTTTTAAATTAATGCAATGACTTCTCTTCTGCCAGGTATAACAAGATTAGGTAAATCTGATACAATAACAGACGTAAAACAGAAAAGCCCCAAATTTGCAATGAACAATTAACAAAGAATACTCAACAATATATTCAACAAAAATGAGACTAAGAGTTCAAATATCTAGCGATAGTCCTTAAATATACATGCACATCAGTTACGCTAGCAATAAGGATAGGCAACCCGAGTTGAGCCGATAAAGTTGTGCGCTGTTAGCTCAAATAGCAACTAACATCAAATACAGATAAAACAAGTTTGTTTTCCAAGTATTACAGGAGTCACTTAGAGAAGCAACCTCATATACATTTTGCAGGCATCTTTTTCTACTTGCTTTTTGAAAATCTGCCATTACTGGGTACGAAAAGGCTTATATTTATAACCCTTCCGAAAAATAAAAAGGAATTCTCTTTGTAATGAATTGCTTCCATTTAACATATAATATTTGTATACCTCAAAAAGCGCCAAATTTGAACACGGTATAAATAACATCACCGTAACGATAGATTTATCGTGGTGTATGCTATACCGTGCGCGTGGCAGCCATGACACGTGTGTAGGGTTTTTTAAGTCACCACGTGGCACCTTTTGTAGTGGCACTTGACCAAAACAAATTTATATAATTGAAGTATAGTCTTCAGCTCTGGTTACACTGTACCATGTAGCACAACCATTTTACAGCATGAGACATTTCCTTTACAGTCTGTAAAATATTTAGCGGTAACTGGCAATAATAGGAAGGAATATACCCGCTTAAATGTTTCCAGCCTAAATATGTGTTCTTTTTCTGCCCACATTTCTTAAACGCGTAATACATCACTCATGTACACCCTATATGTACGTCCTTGCCTATAGCGGGGCGTGTAATGTCTAACTGAAGTCATTTCTATATAGATATGTAAGGAGTACTACGCATGAGATGTTTGTTTATTTATTTAAAGAACTAAAAACGTCGCTTGAACGAAATTGAAGATCGGGAAACCACCCTCTGTTTTTCTCTGCGTAAGGATTAAAACAAACAAAAAAGAGTAGATAACCGTAAACATGTCAGAAGTGAGGGTGCGTCTTGTTTCCCTCAGCAAAGCGTTGTTTGTGGTATAGTGGATGAAGGTAGGCTCATCAAAGTTGCATGACAAGGCGGTGTAACTTATCGTGGAGTAAGTCTGCGAGATTCTCTAACTCCCTCCTTGCATGGCGCTACCTTAACTAGACTAACACAAGAATATCTGTTTTTACAAACAAAAGCACCTCCTTCACCCTTAAGCCTATCTTTGAAATTAACCACCAACCATAAACAAATTTGGCGCTTCAAGCGGATAAAAACACTATTATTATTAAAGTGCGATTCTCAGCCCCGTTATTCTAGTGGGTAGGTATAAGTAATACGAAGCATTTTTCATTTAATTATAATAAACTAAGCCCTTCCTAAGCAGTAAGGATAAAGCACAATCAGAATACGAACATGGCCTTCGTGTACCTGGAAAAGCTATTTGACCGTGTACATTGAGACTTTAAAAGCCCAGAAAATGTTTTTCTACTGGAAAGACAAAACCTTCAAGTTGTCCCTATGTTAAATAACTAAACATAGTTAGAAAAGAATGGCATAAATTGGAAGAAAGCAGATAAAGTGGAGGTGTCCGACATGGAAATAAAGACCACCCCGCCTATACAGGATGGAAGTGAAACTATCCGTCAGACTTTAATAGCGAATTTCTCATGTTCCGAATCACAAGAAAGTCTAACACCAAAATGTTGAAAAGTTTATAGTTTTCTAGAAAAAAAAATATTTTACCCAAAAAATTTATCATCACCTAGCTGAATTATTATTGATAGAAGGTGCTTGATTTATGGCTATATTCATAGAAAATTGAATAAAAAAACAACTTTTTGCTTTGGTGTATTTCAGTAGATTCAACGGTTTTTGTGTAAATTAAATTTAAAAGAACCCACAATTTGTTGTCTTTTTTTTTTTTTTTTTGCAATAAATTGTAGGCAACGGTGGCGGTGGCGGTGACGGTGGCGTTTACACGTGCAAAAATGGATATAACTCTCATAAAGCATACATAAAATTAGAATCCCATTCCTGTGGTATAAGACCAGATTATCCATTGAATATGCGGACACAATCTTGAATCTTTAATCTACCTCACTTTACAAAATAGGGAGAACAATAAACCAAATAAACATTTTAAAACTACAGAAGGCCAATAAAAACAAAGGTTCCCATTTTATATGTTTGTTGGCAGAATTTTGAAGGATCTGAAAAATTACATTTTTGGATGCTTATTTCTCTGTTTTTGTGTTTAACAAATCTCGCCACAATGTCATTGCTAACAAGAAGTTTTCATGCTTTAAGTTCATTGGCTATATTCTTTGCAGCACCTTTCTTTTCTGGAATTCGCAGGACTATGTGTCTTGCTGCTGTACGATCTTGACGCTTATTATATTCTGTATACCATTGGTGTCCATTCCTGCCAAAAACTAATGTTGAATTTCTAGGTTTTTTTTCCTTCCAGATTCCTCATCGCTGTTCTCTCCGACACTCAATTGACTATCTTTTATTGGAATGTACAACTATACTATCCTCGCTTTTGGATGAAAAGTCGAGATCACTATCTTCACTACTAGTGTCATTTAATAAACTGCTCAAATTTTTTTCACTTAATGTGGCACTGTCCACTCTAAAAGGTATGCAACAATAATCCCACAGCAACGCAGAAACAAAATCTCTAGCTGCCTGGAAATCCCAGCCATTAAAACAAACGAGGCGTGTGTGTAGTGCTTAATGCCCACTTTTACTACATACGGCACCGCAGGCGGTGACACTGAAGATACATGGAATGAAGATGGAACACCGGTGAAATGAGATGGCTGGGAAAACCGGAGAACCCGGGGAAACCCGCCCCAGCGCCGCTTTGGAGAGAAACGAATGGGTTAAACACTCGGCTACGGCGCGAACACATACGGGGTGACAGCGCACCCCAGTGGCTTCACCAAGGTCAAGAACAATAGGAAAATCATTAGCTAAACAACAGTGGTACTGTTTATGTTGCATAGGAATATACAGCTATGAAAAACATTTAGCGGAACATATATGAAACAATATGGACAGAATGTGGGGTGCGTATACACCCCGTAACTTTTCCGGAGCTAAGTGCCCTGTAGTGAGAAAGATCCTTCTAACCTGCTTAAGAAGGTTATGAGCAATGTCAGCAAAACGACAGAGTAGATATTACCGCCTAATGCAAATGAAACAGGTTCCAGAGTTGCATGTGTAACAACTATGTCCTAGATAAATGCTAGCCAAGAAAGCACGTTGCAGAAATAACTGTACTAGAAAACTATGCGGCATATTTAATGCAACTTGCTTTACTTCGAAACTTTCGAGGCAGTTATACATATGTATAGAGAATTACACAGCACCGGGGGCAGAATAACCAAGCTTCACTTGTTTTGTTATGTGTGCTTACGCTGGTTCCATAAACTGCTTCTGAAATTAATGGTGTAGAATACATCATTAAACCACTAAAAGGTGACTTAAATTCATTATACGGATTTTAGTATAAGCTGTGCATTTACATACGTACATAAAGCAAGAAAATTAAGGTATACAGTTGTGCCTTAAGGCTTCTATTTGGAGCTTCATTGTTCGAAGTTCACGAAATAAAAGCAGATAATACCAGAAACCTGCAGCGTAACACCGTTGTTATATTTAAGGATGATTAAACCCTTTTTACTTCTCTAGCTATGCAGCAAGACTGTTAGGCAGATATTGCTATGCTTACCCACTCATCTAACCATGTGAATTAAGTCCTATGTGTAAATGAAAACACATTTTAGCAACACAGTTGTTTTCATTTCTTGAACGTTAGATAACTGCGTAATACCTAATACGTACCAACATAGGAATAAGAGTTTACCACAGGAACCACCATTATTTAACCCAGGGGTACGAAATTTGCACAGCACCACCCATAAAACAGCTTACGGTAAGAACCCATCGGATGCAAAACGAAAAGGAGAATCACAATGTAATCGTGAATTACCATACGTCAATCCTGCTTGAAAAAAGTTGTAAAAAATTGAAAAATAAACGTCCGAGGGAATAATAAACGTTTTCACAGATAGTGTGACACCGGGCACGGACATGGCGCGGGTTGGGGCCAAGCTACTTCACATCACACATCAGGCGGTGGTCAAACAAAGGCGCAAGGTCAACTTTCCCACACTAATCACGCGAGCAAACAAGTGAATAACAGCAATCAAGCGGTAACACAAAGGATTTGTAGAACCTTTCAGGAGCATCCGAAGGCCGGCGTGTTTGTGGAAGTCGAGAACGGTCCATGTTACGTAATCCTCGCTATATAAGGAGGCGAGGAAACAGCAGAAGAGAAAGTTACAGACATTGAGTCCGTCAGTGTGTCAGTGAGTGCGAGACAGCTGTGTGAGTGGTACCGTCGTCGTGAAAGATACGTCGTGTCGAAGTGAAGAAGCCTTAACGAGTGTCGAGTGTTTGTATCGTCGGAGTTAGTATATAACAAAGAAAGTGAATAAAGACAGTGAAAGGACTGAGTCGAGGCCACGAGAAGAAAACATTTGGGAGTTGTAATATCACGAAAGACTGTAGACTGTGTTAACCTCAGTAGAAGAGAACTGAGGTTTTGTGCAAACGTTTAGAAGGAAAATGGAGTGATAGAAAAGTCACTGGAATGGATTTTGTCACTTTGTCACAATACGTAAATAGCACTTTGTACTATCCCATATAGAGACAATACCAAGCCAAAGTCACTATTCGTTTGAAATGTCATCATGTTAAGAGAAATTTACTTAGGGAACAATGACAAGTAATACAGAAGGCCTTCAAAAAGCTTTACATCTCGCAATTTTAGCTTACGTCATAGGAAAACGGTAATATCTTGTATCGGCATTTCTTTTGCAGCGCAGTGTGCCTGTGCTGAGGTTCATCAAATCAATACACTCCTCCACTAAAAATATCATTTGACGTGATTTAAAATTCAGTGTGCTGTCGAAGTAGAAATAGGTAGATCAAACTCCGAGTAACCAACAAAGAAAATAAATATGGCCAAATAGAAGGGGAAAATTAAATAAATTAACGAAAAATTGGATGTGTTGCACTCACATGACTTTCTCTAATCTTGTACTAACTATTCCTACAAACCCTTATTCCTCTATATTTTTCATGTTAGTCGAGATAAACATTTGCAGAAATTATCTTATTGCTGATTTTCTTGTTGGTGCAAGGAAAACGTGGGAATACAGTAGGCTTTGACCAATAGTCAAACGCTTCAAAGCTCGTCACTATATGAAGGCTTTGAAATCCCGTTCTCTTTGCACGACCAAGATATATAAAGGTGGATTGAATAACGACCTTCCATTTGAAAACAGTTTATGTATTCAAAACTCACAAAAATAACAGGGAATATCTCCGAAATGGTTCACTCCACAAAAAAAAAAAAATAAAAATAAAAATAAATAAAAATAAAAAATAAATAAATAAAAAATAAAAAAATAAATAAAAAATATTTGGACATATCTTGTGTCCTTTAACGAGATCCACATTCTTTGTACAGTACGACTTTGTGTATCTCTTTCGGTTTACCAGTTATGCAAAAGTCATCAGGAGTAAACAGGACAGCATGGGCCAGAGTGAGAAAATTTAAAATATAGGTTTCACTTTTCATAAGAATATCTTAAACAATTGGAATTTAATTCAATTTTCTGGAGCCACTGTTGAGAAACTAAACATTTTCGAAAAATTTTCCATGTAAAGGGTAATTTAGGTTGGAGGAATTTTCATCAAAATCTTCGGGTCGAATCCTTAAAAGATATCAAACTTAAATATCAACTTGTTTATTAACCGACTTTTCGTTTTTGTGTTATGTTGTTCAGACAGAAACACACACACGCACACACAAACACACACACACACACACACACACACACACACACACAAGGACCTTCGTCTAAAATTGCTTTATTCAGGGGGCCTCAAAACATATTTCCGGTGAAATCTTCGAATCGAAATTTTGGGTCGAATAGAATTCTTACCCTAGTTACTGTACGTAGTAGGGAAAGTAAAATGGTGTAGATTTTGCAGTTGTATTCCCTACAATTTATTTAATAAATAAGAAAGATAAAGTAAAAGATTACATAGTAGCATAAAGCTCAGGAGTGATGAGTGTTTGGTAGCACGCCATGGTGGCTGGTGTCTGCTATAAATATATTATAAACTCCTTATATAATTTAGAAAACCATTTTAACATTTACGAGTGGTGCCTAACTATCCAAGATACGGCTCCCTGAACCCCGTCTCCGTAGATGTCGTTTGGAAGTCTCCGGTGAGGTAAGAAGGGATTAGGCAATTTAGATGTGTCGAGGACTCGTTTAACTGAAACCGGCGAATCTTCGATCTTCTTTTTAAACCAAGAAAGAGATTAACGCCGTTTGGAGTCACATCGTGCCACTAAGGTGATCCTAGAGGCATCTCAAAGCGATTCATTAGCTCGACCTTTTCTGGTAGATTTGTGGTGGGCGTCGTCAATGGACAACAGAACGACTACCAGGAATGGACATTTGCATTCTTCTTTGCGTACCAACAGGGTTCACAATCTGTACCAAGAAATCAGTAAGACTAATGCATGTTGTGATGCAGCGGCTATTGCGGAAGCTTGGTGCCGTGCAGTCGGAACGTAAATAAGAAAATGCGCTCTCGCCCAGCATAAAAAGGAGATAACTCGCACACCTCGACCTACGCAGATCTATTGTGTGCTACCACCCCCAGGAGGCAGGGATGAAGTGAGCGAACCAAAGGGGCCTCAGAGCTCCTATCAGACTGCCCACAGAGACGTGCGGAAGTCCCTAAAAGATGCTGAGATCTTTCATCCCGGCGCAGGACCCCGCCGAGCAGGCACCACACCGCGTGTCCGATGTCGCACGAGTCGCCCCACGACGTAGGACAGCGGCCGGCCAAACGCCACCTAGTGCCGAGAACAGCAGTTACCATGGGCAAGCAACCGCGCCATCTGTCTGCCACCGCCAATGCTACTTGCCTGAAAGCACAACCTGAACGATAAGGACACGGAATGAAGGGACATGATGGAAAGGAAACCGTGGTATGCAATAATTCACCCCAACATTCACCTAAGTGACATGAGGAAACCAGGGAAAACCCCAAATTAGAGTGCGTGGTCACTGGAGATCGAAACCGGGACCTCCCGAATGTGAGTCGCATAAGTTGTCACGGTGCCACCTCGGCTCGGTTCGCCCGGCTTAAACACAATAAGCGCCATCGTCAGTGAACAAGAATCTTCTGGATGTTTCGATGTCTCCAATGTTCCTTGGCTCTCGCGAAGCAAATTAGTCTGGTGGCAGAGTTAGACTGTGGGTCTTGAGGTGTTCAAGAGGGAAGAGGTCCGGTGAACTGAGTAAGTCTATGGTGGAATGATAGTAAAAGAGCCGCTTGTTTTCATTCGGTCTGTGCAGTGAAGTCACCTTGATTGCAAATGTGACGAAGAAGGCTAAAAGTTCAGCTGATTATTGCAGCGGTGACAAAAACATAGTTATAAAGTGCATATCTGAATGCTTTATTCGTCTAATACAAAAGAACGCATTAAACAATGCAAAGCATAGATAATAATGCTCAGTTTATACAAAGAAGTCACTATGTATTTTAACCCATGTGTCTGTCTGCACGTAAACAGCATAACTCAAAAACGAAAAATCGGTTATGAGCTAAACTCAATATTGAGGTTCAGAGTCTTTTAAGGATGCGACACGCAAATTTTTAAGAGAAAACCCTCATATTAAACTTTTGTATAACTGGTAAAATCTAAGAGATAGACATCCTGCTTCACAAAAAATGTAACACCCATTAAAGCAGACAGTTTTATTTTATTCCTTTCTTCTTGTGCAGATTACTGTTTTAGAGGTATTCCTTGATGTAGCTCCCCTATTGGTGCCAAAGGACCTCACGAGGCTGAGTGCACCCTGTGCTAGACCTCCCGTATGGTAAAGTCCCCATGTTGGAATCACGAAAACCACAGCACTCCGGGGATAGATATGCCAAAATATACGGAGAGGCTTGGAAACTTCATTTATACTAACTTTACAGTTTCTTTGATATGTTAAAGTTTCATTAAAATTCCAAGTTTCGTCATTCCATCTGCAACTGATATTGCAAACAGACAAATATAATAGATTCGTTCACGATGTACCCTTGGACTGATGGATTATCAAAGTAATTTTCGATTTTGCACACTAGACTGAAAATTATAATGGTGAGAAGGCAGCTAGTTCTGACTGAGAAGGCACGGGTAGGAGATTAATGGATATTAAGGAGCATTGAGGGTAGGGAGCGTCCAGGGAGAGAATTTGTTACTGCCTGGAGATGACCAAGTAAATCTGGAATAACGTGAATAGTGTTGGCCGGGTTTCCGATGAGATGCAAACATCCTTTCGGTAACGAAATACAAAGTAAGTTCAGTGGGATAGCTACCTCCCCAGTTCGTTTCATTTCTATAGCACACACTCTCTCAGCCTTCTTGCTACTTCCTTAAATGAAGTTGAATATAACTTTGTAACGCACACTGTTTAAAGGAATTAGGAATTGGATGCAAATAATTCTGAAGCCTTCGCAAGTACACTTCTGTGCAAAAAATTGCCCACTTAGTTACACTACAGTTGATTTTTCTTCCACAAGGATTAAAAGAATCTGATGTGTTGCATTCACATGACTTTCTCTACTCTTGTACTAACCATTCTTACAAACTCTTATCCCTAATCGTCGTGTTAGTTGAGATTAACATTTGCAGAAGTTATCTTATTGCTTATATATTTGTAGGTACAAGGGGAATATGAGAATACATTAGGCTTTGAGCGATAAACGAATCTTTTTACTGCTCTCTTTGCACGGTTAACACATAAAAAAGTGAACAACGATGTTGCATTTGAGGAAAGCTTGTTTTCGAAAACTGACAAATAACAAGGAATATCTCCGAAATGGTTCACTCTACAACAAACATTTATTTGGACATAAATTGTGAGTTTTAGCGAAATCTACATTTTTGTATAGTATAGTTATGGTTTACGAGTTACTCAAAAGTCATCCAGAGTAAACAGGACTACATAGGCTATAGCCAGAAAATTCAAAACATACATTTCATTGGTCAGAAAAGATATTAAACATGTCATTTTAATCAAAATCGCTAGTCATTTAAAAAAAATCCAAATTTTCAAAAAATTGTCCATGTAAAGCGTAGTTCAAGGTGGAACAATTTTCTTCAAAATCTTCGTGTCGCATACTTGAAAGACATTAAACTTAAATATCAACTTTGAGTTATGCTGTACACACACGCACGCACGCACACACACGTGCCTTTTTTCTAAAAATGTGTTGGGTTTTTCTTTTTTTTTTAATTCAGTGGGCCAAAAACATATTTCCGGTGAAACCTCGACATGGAATTCTTGGGTGGAGTACAATACTTCCTCTACTTTACTATACGTAGTAGAGAAAGTAAAAAGTGAGTCGCTTTACCAATTGTTGGTGAATATCACGCGATGAAACGCAACAAATGTAAAGCATAATTTCAGCTATACCTACCTTTTATTTCCCTTCCGCTCTCTTCTCCTCAAATCCCTTCGCCACTCCTCCTGCGTTACATTCAAATCAACCACCTCGGATGAGGCTTCGATGAGCGAAATATACAAATTATTAATGTTTTAAGAGAACTCTTTATGAAAGTTTAAGATACAGAAATAATGAGATTGGATACAGATTAAACGATCATTATTCTGTAAAGTGGGATTTAAGGATATACTTGAGAAAGCCCTTTGTTTTGGAAGACGTTAAAGAAACCTGATAAAATGAAAACAGACTAAGAAACAAAAGACGACAGGAGAGGCGGAGTGATAGAAATTACGGAATAATTCCGGCTTACAGGCTCTAGATTTTTAAAGCAATGGCAGCGAAGTGCCCACAATAAGTTGCGTTTAACAGCTCTTTATTCTATTAAAGGTATTACCTGAACAATGAAATGGTTTTAGAGTTGGGACAACAAGGAAACCATAAGTTACAAATTATTACAAATCGTTTCAATTACAAGAACGTTTATGGCTTCAAAAATCCATGGTTACACACTTCAGCTCACGGTTCTAAACAGCTATGTTTTATTCCCGGCGTTATTGTTCTCCGGTGATGGAAAGTCAAAATCGTATTTTGTCAGGTATTTCCTCACTTTATTTTTCTATACTTAGATTAATCAGACACTAATTTTATGACTTGTCATGTTGACCGTTAATAATAATAATAATAATAATAATAATAATAATAATAATAATAATAATAATAATAATAATAATAATAATAATAATAATAATAATAATAATAATAATAATAATAATAATAATAATAATAATAATAATAACAATAACAATAATAACAATAATAACAATAACAATAATAATAAGAAGAAGAAGAACAATAACAATAATAATAATAATGATAATAATGATAATGATAATGATGATAATGATAATAATAACAACAATAATAACAACAATAATAACAACAATAATAACAACAATAACAACAACAATAACAACAACAATAACAACAACAATAACAACAATAACAACAATAATAACAACAATAATAACCATAACAACAACAATAACAACAATAACAACAACAATAACAACAACAATAACAACAACAATAACAACAACAATAACAACAACAATAACAACAACAATAACAACAATAATAACAACAATAATAACAACAATAACAACAACAATAACAACAATAATAATAATAATAATAATAATAATAATAATAATAATAATAATAATAATAATAATAATAATAATAATAATAATAATAATAATAATAATAATAATAATAATAATAATAATAATAATAATAATAATAATAATAATAATAATAATAATAATAATAATAATAATAATAATAATAATAATAATAATAATAATAATAATAATAATAATAATAATAATAATAATAATAATAATAATAATAATAATAATAATAATAATAATAATAATAATAATAATAATAATAATAATAATAATAATAATAATAATAATAATAATAATAATAATAATAATAATAATAATAATAATAATAATAATAATAATAATAATAATAATAATAATAATAATAATAATAATAATAATAATAATAATAATAATAATAATAATAATAATAATATCCAGCAAAGTCAGGTTTTTAACTTAACACATTTTCAAGCTGAAACCTTTCTTGTGATGTAAAATTATATCCAAGGGTTCACTAATGTACAAAAACAGTAATAAATGTCATTGAAAATGCCTGCCTTGTGAGTGGATAGATTGACAGTACAGCCAGAAACAATGTATATCCTGTTTCTTATACCTCTAGGGGCCACCCCATGGCACTGCTGCAACGCTTCTGCCTGCGGTGTAAGGGAGAACAGATTCAATTTCCAGTAATGATAAACAGTGTTCTCCTTTGCCTCTCGCACGGGGTGCACTCAGCCTCGTGTGCTGTCTCAAACACGTATCAGTTGCAAACTCATTACTATACTCCCCCATGATGCTCTGGATGGAGACAGGGAAAGAAGCGACAGTGTAGCAAGCCTCTACCCCTTTAGCTTTTGACTATGAAGTGCGCGTAGAGTATAATTTAATACCAAAAACAAAAAGTAAGTTAGTACAGTTCTCTCTTCTATTTTATTTTCTTTCTTTTCTTTTTTTTTTTTTTTTTCTTTTTTTTTTTTTTTTTTTTTTTTTTTTTTTTTTCTTTTCCATTTTAGAGTGTATTCCTTAAATTTTATGTAAATCAATCCATAGAGTCGCCCGTGTAATTAAATATGTAGTGCCTTTGCAGTAAATTTTGTCCATCTAGGGTCAAACTATGGACCACTGTGTGATGTGCTTTGTCCTCGCAGGACTAAACTGTCAACTTCATGCATTTTATATTGCATTCCCTGGATACGTGAAACTAACGTGGTGCTCCTTCCTTTCAGTCTTTTACCGGCCTAGAAAACGTATCAGAAAAGAAAACACAAAGGGAATAAATAGAAAACAAAACACAATCGTTTTCAACTGAGCAGAGAGGGACATGTCTACCCTTGTTTTAACGAAGTCGCAGTTTTACGCAAGCACTTTCAGCAGTCGCACGACGATCTTCCTTAACGTCTTTAGGCGGAGCTTAACTAGCAAGTATTCCCACATTATCCACCAGAGAGCTAAGTAGAGTAAGGTAATAACCAGAAACCGTGGTTAGTTCAGAAGCTATTAATCGCCAACAACCCTCTCCCACAAACTTTATCCTGAACGCGAGTTGGTTGCTAAGCGTGGCAATAACATTTGGGTCAAGAAGGTAAGCGCATCAAACTCGCATAATATCCTCTTAGAGAAAGTTTTCGTGTCTGGCCTGTGTAACACTAAAATGTGTTTCGGTAGGTGCCAAACGACTTAAAGCTTGTACGGATATTTCCCATCGCATAATGCAAGGGCTCAATAATCAACACACAGTATAACTGCTTGCCCTACGTTTTTAGTAAGAAGCAATCTATTATACTCGCAGTAGATATGTTACCAGTAGCGCAGTACTACTGCTAGTACCCTATTACACGAGCGTTAATTCAGCTAAGTTCACGACCCATTTTCTCAGGAACTATTTAAAATACTCGGCTGAAATATTTACAAAATGTATATTCCTGTCTTCTATGTTTACTTATCTGTTTTATACAATACGTTTGTTTATAAAGGAATGCAGGATTGTTTTCCCGATAATATTGTGACTCTGGGCTCGGCGCACAACAAAGAACGGATGGGAAGCTACTTCACACCACATACCAGACCCGGCGCGTATCAAAGGACTCACGGTTAAGCTTCCCCACACCACCCACGCGAACGTACACGTAACTAACATTGAAGCGGTAACACGAAGGGTTCCCGGAGCCTTCAAAAAAGATCTGACTGCGTCATCGGTGGCGTGTTTGAAGAAGTTCGCGAGAGGTCCATGTGAAGTCATCCCCACTATATAAGGAAGCGAGGAGAGAGCAGTAGGAGTTACAGTTACAGACACGAGTCGGTTGTTGTGTGTGAGATAGCTGTGCGTCTTAAAGAAGATTTAACGAACGTCGTAAAGAAGATTTAACGAGCGTCGAGTGACTGCATCGTAGTAGTTAGCGTATGACAGACACAGAAAGTGAAGAAAAACACTCAAAGGACAGAGGCCACGGTAAGAGAAGGAAAAGTTGTGAGTTGTGATAGCACGAAATACTGTAGACTGTGTTAATGACGTGAAGAAAAATGTGTATTTGCGATAAAATTTTAGAAGACAATGACATAATAAAAAGTAACAGGATTGTGCCATTCTTGTCACACTGGTGTCAGAAGTGGCACTGATGAAAACCAGGACTCCTGTCCTCAAACCATCCTCAACACCCGGCCTCCAGACACTGGATTACAGGAGTACGCCATCGCTCCCGGCCCGGCATGTGGTGTGAAGTAGCTTGGTCTCGTCCGTCCTTTGTTGTGCGCCGTGTCCAGCGTTACAATATCTTCTTTTGATAAAATATCACGATTATCACTAGTTTAAATAACAAACCTTACTTTTAACACCAAATGCGATCCGCAGTAGAGCATTAACCTTTCTTGTTTCATCTTAAAGCTTCATTTAGCTGTGTTCAATAGGCTACACCAGTTTATACCACAAAGTGTCATTCACAGAAGAAACTGCAAATGAAAAAAACAAACCTGCACCTGTTCGCAAAGAACCATCATACTTAACAATAGTCCCTAGAAAACCTTGTGTAAGAGGAGGTATTAAGTTCACTGCTCTACTCCAAAGTATGTAAGAGGGTTTTACCCCTTCTGTAGAATGTGGAGCTCACAATACAAAATGGCAGACCAGTACGAGTTATAGAAAAATGTTTAAAATGTATTATACAATGACAGACACACGCAGGCACGCACGCACGCACGCACGCACACACACACACACACACACACACACACACACACACACACACAGACAGACACTACTGTTTATGAAAATTCAACACCATGAAAGAATTCCCCGAATGAACCAACTTGGGGGATGAATAGAACAGTGCAGTAATCAGGACTCCAGAGGGATGGCATATACCTAGCCGAGTAGAGACCTATTGTGTTTGTCCGCAAGGTCAGTGTCGCCCCAAGTATAATCAATGATGAACTGTCAAACAAGGTGGAAACGTTAACGTAAGTGCCAATATACCTCGTCGACGTCAAAAAAGAGTGCCATATCAGCATGCGCGTAGTCCGAACAGGGCAGAATAATCGGTCTCCGGAAAGTGGGACCACGCAATATGACCACAGCACTGGATGACCGTCATCTCATCTGGCATATCGGACCGCACAATTTCATCTTCAGTGTTAGCTCGACGTTGGAAGACTGCCACAGGTGCGAAACTGTCTGCTTCAAAGATTCGTCGCCATCTGCTGCGGATTGGACTAATTGCACGTCATTATGTACGGAAATTACAAACACCTCCAACCGCAATTGGCATATGAATGCCGTGGCGTGCTAGGTGGCAGTTTAGTCTTTTCAGACGAGTCCCGCTTCAACCTGTCCTAGAGTGATGGCCGCATACGTATTCTACGGTACCGATGAGTGCAACCTGGAGGTCTACATACTTGAGTGGCACCTTGAGATACACCAGGTGTGATGCATTGGATAGAGCAACCAATCTCACCGCCTAGGAATTGAGGGCAATTTGAATAGCAACCGGTGCATGAGGAAGGTTTTGGAGCCCGAGGTGCTCCCCCCTGCTTTAGGCATCTCCATATGCCACATTTCAACAGGAAAATGCCCAGTCACATGTTGCGAGGAATGTACAACACTCCATCAAAACACTAAGTGTACCATTGTTTCTCTGCCCTGCAGGTTCGCCTGACATATTGCCCATCGTTCGTTAACGTCCTCCAGTAACCAGGGTCAATAATTTGTGGCCTCGCATACCAACTGCGTGGAGGGAGATCCCCAAGAACATATCCAAACCACTTTGATTCCATACCATGGGGTTCAGCAGCTCTTAATTGCAGCGTGTGGAGGCCACATCAAATACTGAATACTGAAAGTCATGAGGTTAATCGTTTGTTTATCGTCATATACCTAATCTGTGGTACAAACTTCATTTCAATCATGCGTTTTCTTCTTGGTACTGCAATTTTCACAAATAGCAGTGTATATTACTCATTTGGCAACACAGCGCTTCCTTCTAACTGGGTGAGAAAATTACACTTGACGGTTATGGTCAGGCTCCCCATGGAGTAAAATGTGCTCTTTATTAACGATGCCGCTGCGAATTGTTACTGCTTACGTCAAGGATATCAACTTCTGCGGTAGATTATAATTCTCAAAGCAGTTCCGTATTTTCAGCGAAACTCTTAACGGATGAAACCACCACTGCCGAGACACTTTTCCCTTCGTTTAGAACAAAGAAAGAAACGAATGAACATAATTAAAATATTTATTTAGAATGTTCTTAACGTAACAATATAGTGGATACACCATACAAAGTGGTACCGATTAGGATACGTTTCAGCTGTTAATTTAAGTATTCATTATCAGAAGAAAGGAAGTAAGTTTTATTTGGCGACTAAAGTCAATGCAATAAAACAAAGTAAATACTTTAATCTAAACAATAAGCGCAAATAACAGTTAAGCCATCTAATTATTTCATCATTCAATAAAATAAAAAGATACTTCATATACAATGATGATAGCAATCTTCACTTCGGGCACGAACGTATTATATTGAATGGGCGAAAGCTACGATAGCTTTGTGTGTGTGTGTGTGTGTGTGTGTGTGTGTGTGTGTGTGTGTGTGTGTGTGTGTGTGTGTGTGTGTGTGTGTTTAAGAACTTATCCAACGTCATAATTTTAATCACGTCTTTTTGGCAGTGTTTTAACGCTCCCTTTTACTACATGCGGCACTACAGGCGGTGACACTGATACATGGACCGAAGATGAAGGATCGGTGGAATGAGATGGCGGGTAAGCCATAGAACCCGGAGGAAACCTGCCCCTGCGCCGCTTCGTCCACCAAAAATCCCACATGTGGTCGCCTGGGCTCGAACCCGGAACGCTTTGTTGAGAGCCAAGGCGCAGCTTAATTTCACCTGCGATACTAGTAATGTTTTATACAACACTTCCTTCATAACAATATGAAGCACTAGCAATTAATTATTTTCTCATATTAGCCGTGTGTAGAACAACAATTAGAAAGGTAGAATCTGACTGAAAAATGTAATATGATAGCCGGAATTTGAACCATGGATCTTCCGGTCTCCGTCCGCATTTAATATTTCAGTCTGATTCTACCTTCCAGTATAAAACACCTCTGAAAATTTATGAAGACATTATTGTTGATCCTTTAGTATAAGTAAAACCACTTGTGGAATACTAAAGCCAGAAAGCTGCATAATACAATATCCGAAACTATAATGATCTCCATCATTGACTGGTTATATGACTACAAACACTTCATCTTTTACATTCTAAGGTTTTCAAAGTATAATGCGTACACTATAGTGCAGAGTCTCTCAGTTGGAAATATCATGTAAAGTGCTAATTTGTAGCAACGGAACATTTAATATCAAGATAAATAACGGGAACTCTGCAGCAGCATTTGGGTGGAAAAATATTATTTCGCAGTCAGAAGCTGTTTTCGTTGGCCGGAAGAATAGCGCGTGGAATAACAAATGAATGCTAAAACCACGTTTTTCTATTTGTTTCCTTGCTTTAGATGTCTTTTTATTAATCTAGAATCATGTAGAATCATGCAGAATATCTGATTCACGTACCGAAATTAAATTTCATTCATAGCTCCGCCAATGTTTATAATAAAGGTAAAGCTATTGGTGATCCCTGTAATTCGGAAGGCAGTCGTAATACTGTTGAAGGCAGTACTCAATACACTTCATTCGCCATCCATTGAATTCTGAAGCAGCGCACACAGTTTTGTCAACACAAAAGGCACATACTTTAGTAATGCGATTTATGGTAATTATTAAGTGAAATGTGTACGAACAACTTTGAAATCTGGCCTAATTAATAGAGCCTGGAGTTAATCTTGTATTATTTGTGAAAACAAAAGGCATGCAACTTTTGTGATTGTCAAAATTTAAAAATATTCCCGGTTGTTATTTTCCTAAAGGTAAACTCAGAATGAACGCACTGTACTGAGGCGATGCTGAAAAATCTGATGTGCTGCACTCACATGACTTTCTCTACTCTTGTACTAACCATTCTTACAAACTATTATTCCTATTATCTTCTTCGTATTAATCGAGATAAATAGTTGTACAAATTACCTTATTGCTTATTTCCTTGTAGGTACAAGGGGAATATTAGAATATACTCGGCTTTGAGCGGTAGTCGAATCTTCTAAAGCTTTGAGATTCCGTTCACTTTGCATTGTTAACATACAAAAAACAAAGATGAACAGCGATGTTGCATTTCACGACAGTTTTTAAGTTTTCCGAAACTCACACACATAACAAGGAATATCTCTGAAATGGTTCAGTCTACAAAAAAATGTATTCGGACATAAATTGTGTATTTTAGCAACATCTACATTTGGTCTATCTCTAACGCTTTACCAGTTATGCAAAAGTCGTCCAGAGTAAATAGGACTACAGGGGCTATAGCCGGAAAATTCAAGATATATCTTTCATTTTTCATATAAATGTCTCAAACATATGACATTTTAATCAAAATCAATGGAGTCACTTTCAAGAAAATAAGAATTTTCAAAAAATTGACCATGTAAAGGGTAGTTTAGGGTGAAGCAATTTTCTTCAAAATCTTTGTGTCGCATTCTTGAAGTACAAACTTAAATATCAACTTTGGTTTTTAACCAACTTTTCGTTTTTGAGTTATGCTGTCCACAGACTGACACACACACACACACACACACACACACACACACACACACAGACGCACACACACACACGTACCTCTTTCTAAAAATGTCTTTTTTTATTCAGGGGGTCTCAAAACATATATTTCTGGTTAAATCTCGACATCGAATTTTTGGGTAGAATACAATACTTCCTCTACTCACCAGTAGAGAAAGTAAAAATGACAGAACTATTGTTAACAGTCCAGTAATCCCACTGAAACATAAAAATAAATCAAGTTAAATAAAATTATCACGCAAATATTGCATGTTATCAATTGTGAGCACCGTACTGTTTCTGGCATTATTATTTCGATTTTCCTGTACTAATGATGAAAGTTTTGAAGCAAACAGTGTTTCTTTTATTATTTTTTCATTTATATGTCGTCATATCTTTGACCTTTTACCTTTGGAACATATTATTGCCTATCGGTCTAGTATACAGTGGTTTTGTTCTTTGCGTTTTACACATCAAATCACACACACAGTCTCACTCGCACCCATACTTCCATACTCTGGAGAGCATAGGGAATAGTGTTGGGTATAGAAAAATGCTCATTCCTAGCCGCGAATCGAACACGTTACCCCACGCACTCCTGTCCTCTACCGACAGCTACGGAGCAGTTCAATGTTAGTATTAAAATAATTTTAATAGTTTCTCTGCCCATATATACAGTCAAGTATCGGGAAAATTCTGGGGACCCAAATTTCTACTCCTACACAAAGACATTAAAATTAAATTAAGATTAGAAACCCTACAAACCTGTATCATACCGCTGCTAACAAATTGTAGCCAAACCTGCACACTAACGAAACAAGAGCAGAGGATAGAAATAATTCCATTGCAAAATGGAGAGAAAAATCTTGGAAATTAAACCACAAGGCAAAATTAGGAATAAAGAACTGAGATTACGAAGTGGCATCTAAGACGTACACAAGCCGACAAGAACACTCAAATGGAAATGGGGAGGACATGTGGCCAAGACTATCTGCAGACAGATGGGCCTATGCCGCCACGGTGTGGGATCCAAGAAAAGGGAAAAGAAAGGGGAGCCCAAGATGGAAATGGGCACAGGACTTCACGAAAGCAATTGGACCACAGTGAACACGATTAGCAAGGAACAGAGAATAGTAAAAATAGCAATTTTAAGTTTAGAGCAAAATACCAACAGATGTTAGAAACCAGAAGTGTAGTGGAGGGAAGAAAATTGTGTAAAATGGAAAGACTTTAGGTTTAGAACAGAGTACAAGCAGTACACTATAATTAATGTAAAGTGAAAAGATTCGAAGTTTGAGCTAGGCACACAGGGAATAGCTCAACCCGTGTGTAAAACTGAGACAAACCTATTGGGGGTAGGAGACCCTTGCTTGCAAAGAATTTAGTGGCTTTTCTAATAAAATTCATATATGTATTATGGCAGATGCATTGTATTCCACTCAAAAATTCGATTACTAGATTCCAGCACAAATACATGTTTTGAGGCCCGCTGAATCCAAAGGAGGATTTCCAGGAAAGTGTCCACACTTGCGCATGGATATAAAACTTATAAATAGCACATGAAACTTTATATCTTCGAAATTACATTATTTACTGCAAAACTTTAAAATAAAATTAGTGTCGGGCCATTTCCATGATCGTATTTTAACAGCTAACTTTAATTTTTTGAACATATCAGCGTTTAATTTAGTCCAATTTTGAAAGAAAGTCAGTTGCTTTTAAGATATTAAGCTTTAAGTTTGATATTTTATAGTTGAACAGAACATATGTACAGACACAACTCCAGACTCGTGTAATGCAGAGAATACTTGTATTTAGAAAAATGTCCTCGTCTAAACAGAAGATGAACTCTGGATCTGTGGTGCTAAAAGTCCTAGTACTGACCATGAGTCCACAGATATATTTTAATGTTGTTTTCGAATAGATTCTCAGCTCTCCACGTGCTGCGAAGTTATGGACGTTTGTTTCCATTACATTTAGAATAACGTATTTCTTTGTTGTGTGTAGCATAATGCTTAGTCCTCACGGTATTAAATTTATAGGCCACTGCTTCAAACTTTTGAAGTAAAAATTTTTCTTTCCGATTTCATTTCTAGATGGTTATTTAAGCTAAACTGGTAGAAAGAGCAGCCATTGCGTTGTGGCCCAGTACCTAAAGGAGTAAAACTTCCACTATTTATGTGAAAAGTTGGAATCTACAACACAATTCATTGAAGTATTTTGATGAAGCTGCGTGAGGTAATTCAAATAAAGCAGATATGTTACTTGTAATGAATGTATTATTTGCTATTATTTTCATAGGTTTGCATTAAGATCATCCTCTGATCGTTTCAATGTTGTTGAAGCACAGAATGTAAGATATTAAATAAATGACATTTTTCCACATAATATGTATAACAACAAATTAAAAATGGCAAATACTTGAGTAGACACACATTCTTCTTAAATTTATATGCCAGAGACTAACTCATAATAACCCGCTGTTTGCCTTGAGCTGGAGATTTTATATACACACAATCGGTCCACCAGCTTAAGGTCCCCGGCAAAGGAAGAGCAGAGTCGAGGAACCGTACGTTAATATTGTCCCAATTTATAATGCATCTTTTATCGTTTTTATCCCTCTGTGACTTAAAGTTGTTAACTCAGCACTATGTCCTTTAGACTATAATTACTCACAGTCATAGCTAATGTATTTGTTTCATTTGTAACTTCTTAGGAGTAACAGTGCAAGAATGCAGGCATTCGGTAATTTCTGGCAAAGTAAGGAGGACTTTGGTACAGGATATACAACGGAGCGGGACATCTTGCACAATGCGATCAACAAGGGATCTATTACAGATATAACACCTCCCCCTAAGAGGAAGGGATGAAGTGAAGGAACCGCAGGATACCACAGGTTGCAGGTAGACAGGCTACAGAGACACAAGGAAGTGCCTAACACATGTTGTTCCGGCAATGAACAGCGGAGAACTCATGCCACCCAGGAATCTGCTGCAGTATGAATACAGCTGAGGCAAACTGTGGTCACGGGTGAATCCAGTTTTGTATAATGATGTACGTTCCATTCCTCCGTAGAATTCAGTACCATTTGAAATTCACGAAACCTGGAGAGTCCGTCATTTTCAGTAAATAGAAACTGTTTTACCTTTGAAACAGACAATCGGCCTCCGCATATTGATATATGTTATGAGAAACGACAAAACCTCAAGACTGACAGGAAGTGCAAAGGTTTACGCTATGACCTTTGCCCTGTGACTTATCGTCTATCATGTCCACCTTTCAATGGAGCTTCGAACACTGTCACTCCGTACGCTCATTGTCTACGGTGAATATTCTTTCCTTTAAGCAAACATCTGCGCCACCTGTCTGGCACCGCCATACGCCACGAAACTAAAAGCACGCCTGAAACATGAGAAGGGATGGGAATGAATGGGAAGTGATGGAAAGGAAATCTTGGTAGATGAGAAATCACCCCAATGTTTCCTATCGACCAGAGAAAAGCACGAAAGATCCAAGGTCATTGCAAGCGGGAATGGCGTCCAAGTGCGATTCTTACACAATATGGCGGACTCATCTCGCTCGGTCGAGGAAGTTGGTGTTCATATAAACACGAATTGGGGAACAGTTCAAGAGGGTAGTGTTAATAGATGTCTGAAAAATTATTTTCTACTTCAAAAGGGGTGCAGCTAATGACGGCTATCATGAACAAATGAACTATGTGAACTTTGAAGTGGATTCAGAAAAAATAACGGTACGTAGTTATCCCCTTCTTCAGTTGAAGTTATCTATAAATAAGGCCAACTAAAATAAACATGTTCTTTCCTAACGATGCTGTGAGTTGCCAGGATCATACGAACGTTTTGTACAAGCTTTGTGCAAGGTGGCTGAAATACATAAAAAATTTAAAATATTGGCATTTTTGCTTTCTTTAGGGTGCACTCTCGCTGAAGCTCATTTATCTCCTCATGTGATATGAACCCCATAGATGGGGCTAAGGTGAAATGTTTCTTCTTTAGGGAAAGAAATAAAAGTGACTAATCGCTGCAACACAGGAGTACCCATAGTTGACATTTCTAAATTTCTATCTAAATGTCTTCAAAAGGTTAACCTGCTCTACCATAATTATAAGAGTGTTTCAAATTTCATTTGAACATTTCAAATATTTGAGGGAAAAATGTTTTACTTTTTCTATGCTAATTAACGAGGTGTTCCACACAATACAGAATCGCGATTTAAAACATTTTATTTTATTTTTATATTTACTTTCCAGTGCTTAACGCGCGCGACGACGAGGGCGGTGGCACTGATGATACATGGAATAAAGATGGAGCACTGGTGGAATGAGATGGTGCGGCAAACCGGAGAACCCGGAGGAAACCCGACCCTGCGCCGCTTCGTCCATCACAAATCCCACATGCGGTCGCCTGTGATAGAACCCGGGCCGCTTTGGTGAGAGGCGAATGCTCTAACCACTCGGTCAACAAGATTTTAAATACTACGACATCACCTAAATATATAAAAACTGGCATATACAATTTTTTACCTTGCTGGATGTTCCATAAGTAGGTTTGAAGATTTTAATATAACATTTGCAATAATTTATCCTCGGTGTAATATCAGCAATTTGAAAGTGTAGCAAAGACATATGTTTCTAAGTTCATTCTCTGTGGGTTTCTTCTGACAATTTGAACAACACTGCTTACAAGCTGCATAGTACGGAACAGTTTTATTGTGCAAAAGTGTAAGCAAAATCCAAATTATGTCAATGCGATGGGTCATTAGGATGTGTGTTTTTGGGTATCAGTTGCCATGTGCTCAAGCTTTAAAAGGACCCAGAACCAAAGCCACAGTATGTAACTCAATCTAAGGTTCAACAGTTTTGGACATAAAAAACTAATTTTTAATGTTTCCTTACATTTTCACAAACTTTCAGCAATAGTTGACTCATAACGGATGAGGGTATATCGCTTATGACCGTGACAGACGTTTAGAGAATGTGCAATATGATTACTGAGGGAAGGATAATATAACCGAAAACGCAATCTACAATATTGTCTTTACGGTGTGAGATGACAGCAGTGATCCCGTCCTCCTCCAGCAATAATGAGTCCAGCTTCGGAACACTTGTCACATAATTGTTTAAGACACCTAACTTATCTATAAACTAAGCATAGCACATCAAATGAATAATGTAAAAAGTTCAGTTTCCCAATAATTTAGCAAAGTATTCCCAATAATTAATTTAACGTGAATACTACCCGTTAGCAAGTTAGTACCTGCTTTAAGCGTACCATAGAGAGCGAGTCCGAATATCGCAGTATAACTTGAACTGTTTACCGGGGACGATTCTCATAGGCAAGTGCACCAGCTGTCACTAATTAATGCCTGTAACTCGGGCTAATTACAATGTGCATTGATTTCAACACACGGAGCTTATTTATTAAAATTGTTTACCGATCTCTCATTTCTTTTGATATAAATCTTACCGGTGAATAATTCCGGTATCACTTTTAATGAATTTGAAGAAGCAAAGCAGATCATGATTAATTGCTTATCACAATTAGCAGAAAGAAATCTGCAGCAAACTTTATGCCTTACTACATAATCAGTGCAACAATGAAGAGAGAAAGAGATATCAATGCACTGTACTGAATAATGGATTTGTTTGCAACAGATCCCCGACTAATATCCTCACAGTCCTCATAAATACGAAAATATAAACCCATGAGATCAGTGGTCAGAGTACTTAAGTACATTAGAGAATTATTACTGAATTAATTTTAGCGTGCTTTTCAACCTTGTATTACACTTAAAATAGTTTAATGTCCTCAGCTGGCACCAACAGAAACTAAAACATGCTGATAAAATTGCTCCGTTGTTTCGGTAGCTATAAGTTATATAAATAATACTTTACTCACATAAGTAATAATTCTATGATGGAGCATAAAACACAATATGTCTATTCAGCTTCTTAAAAAGAGATTATGTGGTGGTTTAAATAAGTGGCTACGTCTTATTGCCCTCGGTCCTTGCGTTTTGTGTGTGTGTGTGTGTGTGTGTGTGTGTGTGTGTGTGTGTGTGTGTGTGTGTGTGTGTGTGTGTGTGTGTTTAACGCCCGCTTTTACTGCATACGGCACCGCAAGCATACATGGAATGATAATAGAGCACCAGTGTGAAATGAGATGACGAGGAAACCGGAGAACCCGGAGGAAACCTGCCCCAACGCCGCTTCGTCCACCAGTAATCCCACATGCGGTTACCTGAGATCGAACCCGGGCCGCTTTGGTGAGAAGCGAATGTTCTAACGACTCGGTTACGGTGCGGCCGCACCTTAGCGTTGCAATAACGTTTCCACCTGTGGTATGTGGGGACAAAGATAGGATTTTTCCCCAACTGGAAGGTCTCTTAAGAGTTGGGATGAGAAATGAAGCAGAATATAAGAACTGGGGGTCTACTATGGCGCCTAGTATGCTTCCAGGATGGAGAGATGAGGCGACAGAGTACGAAGAACAGACATTCATGATGTTGGCAGGCGTAGCGTTGCGTGGTTCTAGTATCCACATTGAATATCCCAGGCCCTCTCTTCCACGTCCTGGCTTTCCTCACTACAAGCAATGCGTATGTACCTTAAACACTCGTGATAGATCTGACGGTACTAGTAGTATGCAAGTGGCCATAATAGACCCTCCAGAGGTAGAACTGTTCGAATTGGGTTGGTCTCGACATTACAGTGGTTGTCTATATTCGTGGGAGATTGGGTATGTCGGTAATGTCCAGACGGGGCTGCGAGATGCCTCAATGTCCTCCGGTACCATCCTGGTGCAAGATGAAATACGTTAGTTCGCTATCGGAGCTCGCCCTTGACTGTTTTATCCTGCCATAAGGTTCAGACAGAAGTTTCATACCTAGGAAGAAGTAATTGTCTCCTCAAGACCCATCCAATAGGCTCACCACGCCTAATCGTACTATCCAGAGGTATGGAAGGAAACAAAAGGAATTGAGATTACAGCATGCGCCCACCAAACCGGAATAAAAAGAAATATTCTAAGATTAAGGTAGCCGATAGACTTCCAGAATGGGATCCATCCCACTAGGTAGCTCTCAAGCGTTGGTGAATTCGTGAGAATGTTCGTGAACGAGGAAACTGCCTTTCGAGATACTTTTCTGCATAATGCTCACGGCTTTGTGATGCATTCCCATCTGTAGGGCCATACATATAGTGTATACCGTTCTGTTCCCCCATAGAATATGTTTTATTCTCCTTCTACACTCCACAACAACCAATCATCGGACAACAATGTGATTCAATTAATTATTACTGGTACCAAAGAATGGGGCAAATCCTTTAATAACCCTACCAAAACTGATTTTCAGACCCATGTCCATATGGACAATTGTTTACTGTTTTGCTATTAGGTGGGCGTCGCCGAAATATTTGGCAGCTATACAGATGCATCTGGTAGGTATGTTTACATAATAAATATAAACAACGTCGAAATGTGACGACTGGTGTTTCTGATGTGTGTTCTCTGACGAATCACCCGGTAGCAATGCCAATCCCTGACAATGTCTCACGATACATGGCGTATGATGATTTTGCGGTGTCCTATGACGACACTCATAAGAATATCAGTTGGTATGAATCTCTATACAGAAATACAAACGCCTACTGTGTTCAATCAGTTTTTCTCCCGATCGTTTTATCCATCTGTAGTTTATAACTGCGCCACCTAAGCCCCGCCCTTTGTTTGATAGCCTGTCCAGAAGCCTTCCACCTTACAATGCCCTGGCACTTCCTCTTACTGATCGAGTCACGCGACAGGTTCAACAAAACAATAGTTCCACGCTTCGGAACCAGTGTAAATATTTACTCACAGTAAGCTTTCTTCACTGTAATTTTATAATATGCCAAAAGCCATTATCTTTAATAATGATATATTTTCAAGTATATGGATCCAAAGAGCATATTTCTTTGACTCTATTACAGTATAACTTTAGAAATCCAGAAGATGGTTTACTACGGCTCAGTGCTAATTAAGTATATTTTGATTATCGTACCATGGAATTTCACGTCTAACCTATACTTCCTCTTTATCTTCTTTAGTATTATTCATAATGTTGATGCAACATTTATGTGGAAATGGAGTATCGTAAGAAAACTTAGTGATGATCTGTTAATAAAACGGACACATTGTGCTTAGTGCGTATGTATTTTTCTTCTCCACATACCAATTATCCTGTTTGCAGAGTTTTTCAAATCTGTACAGCCATGGAAAATGTTTGAACGCATTAGGAGGGCAGCGTGGTTGCAGCGTGGTTTACGAAAGTTAATATTTCCAACATGTAGCTGAGTTTATTGGTAGCCTCTGTTGCACACGTTATTGTCCGTCGGACGCACAAATAGTCTGTGTTTTTTGAATCACCACTCGCATTTATATTTGCGAATATATACAAATGCGAGTGGTGATTCAAGAGACAGATGATTTGTGTGTCCGACAGACGATAATACATGGAACAGAGGCTATCAATAAATTCAACTGCATGTTGGAAATATCGACTTGTGTAAACCGTGGTGCAACACGACGAGGGATTTAGAAATATTCTGCTCTCCTAATGCAAACAAGTATTTTTTCCATGGCTGTACCGCGTCATTATGTCGTTCAAGACCATATTAATATTTCTGGGTGGTTCAGGTATAACTAAACTTTGATGGTGAGTTGCTGAAAGCAGATAGTTGCACACTCGCTGCAGAAAGCGGCACAGAACATCATGGGGTAAAACCATAATGGAGGTCCTTACTAAAATAAGTAGCATTAAGAAGTTGAAGAAAATGAACTAAATACACCAGTAATGTGAGTGATGAAACTATACGGATTCCTATGTGTGATGTTTTTGTCCCTTTACATCAAATCTGCGTAGAAATGATCTTTATTATACATGTACTTACATGATTAAAGAAGCAAGTAGCATCCTGAAAACACTGAAGAATGGTTTCGAGTTTTACCCAGGAAATATTTTAAGCGCATTAGGTTATTGAGACAGCTTTTATTTAAAGGCACAAATTACACTCCTTTATGTTATATTACTCCAAGATTGCGTTTCACGAGAATCCTTTTTTAATGCTAAGTTTGAAATTTCTCCGGTATATAGTGCATACACTTCACATAGAGACAATAAAGATACCCAAGTACAGACCAGAAACCTGATCCAAGCTTGCTCACTACAGAATGTTAGCAAAACAATGGTGGATGCATGTGTGTGTTATCAGACCTGTTTAATATTCCACTTGTTCCTCTTTGATTCTGTAAAGTGATACATAAGAACTATGTGAATGCTAGAATTCTATAGCACTGCCATGTTAATCAAAACTTATCTTTAGCTTAAGCATAATTTCAAGGCTCTTTGCAAAGTCATTTATGCTGTCTCTTCGTTTGGATATGCGTCTATTTTAATGGAATATACGCTAATGCATGTGAGGAACAGAGACAGGACTAGGGCTTCAACTACAAATATCCGCACAGTAGAGCATTCCGGAGGGTAGTGTATAGGTGTGGTGTTGTGGAACTTGAGAATTACTCTCCCCATGTATGTAGCTACCAGAGGCGAGAACATTCTCTCTAAGAGGATTTAGTAAGGGAAAGAGCAGTTAACTCTGCTACCGGGATGAAGTGCGATATCCGTGCATTTGCTTCGGATGTTTGCTTTCGGACTCAAGTCACACCTTATAAAGCTTATGATTCAGATCCCTTGATATATGACCTAACCTTTAGCTTATGCGTTAGCCATCTGCTTTACGTTGTTCATACCTGTCACAAAATTTCAGCGCTTTGTTTTTAATGTTCTTTAACCTTCTTCAGTTTTTCCGTCAGAAATAGAGGTTTATTTACGACAGAAGATAATCCCCATGCTGGCTGCTCTAATCTTCAGCTGAAGAACTAAAATGAGCAGCTCATTATCCGTAATACTTAAATTAATCTAACAAGCTTAAGGAATGCTTCAAAAGTTGTCTAGTTACCATCAAAGGTGTCTCACTTTGGTCACCCTCCTACTGGAAATATGCATACATCCAGTTCATAAAGTATAATTCAAAATATCAAATTTGGAGTTCCTTGTGACTGAAGCCTTCTGATGCTATACCGAATTTCGGAACCCTTCTCTCAAAGCTGAACCTAGTTCCTTCCACTAAAACGTCAGTTTATCTAGCACTTCTTAAACACATGTTTCACTGCTGGTTATTTGACATCCATCTCTAATCGCTAGTTGCAGAACAGGTCGTGGAAAAGCTTATTTAGTTTAAGAAATCCGCAACGTTGAAAGTTACTAAAACATGCACATATTTAGAAACACTTTTATCTAAATTCACTATAGGCTGATATATCCTTACACGATTTTATTGAAAAACTTAGTAAAGATTATCTAATTATTATTCTAAGTTTCACAAAATACACAAACAGTACTTTACGCTGTGATTTACCTATTGCGTATCTGTCACAGAGCACTCGCATAAGGACCAAGGAAAAGATAAGATGTCCCACATGGCCTTCTCTAACCATTGCTGTATAAACTAATACCTCGAACATTCCCATCACCTGATGTCCCCCCATGAGCTCCTCTAACCACTACTAGTTCACATAACACTTATTCTTTCCCTGGCACTTCACACACCTGAAGTCCACCATGGCCCTCTCTAACCACTACTAGTTCACATAGCTCCTATTCTTTCCCTGGCACTTCACACACCTGAAGTCCACTATGGCCCTCTCTAACCACTACTAGTTCACATAACTCCTATTCTTTCCCTGCCACTTCACACACCTGAAGTCCATCATGGCCCTCTCTAACCACTACTAGTTCACATAGCTCCTATTCTTTCCCTGGCACTTCACATACCTGAAGTCCACTATGGCCCTCTCTAACCACTACTAGTTCACATAACTCCTATTCTTTCCCTGCCACTTCACACACCTGAAGTCCACCATGGCCCTCTCTAACCACTACTAGTTCACATAGCTCCTATTCTTTCCCTGGCACTTCACACACCTGAAGTCCACCATGGCCCTCTCTAACCACTACTAGTTCACATAACTCCTATTCTTTCCCTGGCACTTCACACACCTGAAGTCCACTATGGCCCTCTCTAACCACTACTAGTTCACATAGCTCCTATTCTTTCCCTGCCACTTCACACACCTGAAGTCCACCATGGCCCTCTCTAACCACTACTAGTTCACATAACACTTATTCTTTCCCTGCCACTTCACACACCTGAAGTCCACCATGGCCCTCTTTAAACCACTACTAGTTCACATAACACCTATTCTTTCCCTGCCACTTCACACACCTGAAGTCCACCATGGCCCTCTCTAACCACTACTAGTTCACATAACACCTATTCTTTCCCTGCCACTTCACATACCTGAAGTCCACCATGGCCCTCTCTAACAAGTACTAGTTCACATAACTCCTATTCTTTCCCTGCCACTTCACATACCTGAAGTCCACCATGGCCCTCTCTAACCACTACTAGTTCACATAACACCTATTCTTTCCCTGCCACTTCACACACCTGAAGTCCACCTCTCTAACCACTACTAGTTCACATAACACCTATTCTTTCCCTGCCACTTCACACACCTGAAGTCCACCTCTCTAACCACTACTAGTTCACATAACACCTATTCTTTCCCTGTCGTTGCTGTTGTTGTTGTGTTTATCGCCCGCTTTTACTACTACGGCACCGCAGGCGGTGACACTGATGACACATGAAGATGGAGCACCGGTGGAATGAGATGGCGGGGGAAACCGGAGCACCCGGAGAAAACCCGCCCTGACGCCGCTTCGTCCACCACGAATACCACATGCGGGTCCCTGGGATCGAACCCGGGCCGCCTAGGTTGTAGGCGAGCGACTAACCGTTCGGCCACGGCGCCGCCCCTCTTTCCCTGTCATCTCACTAATACCTGATATCCAGCATGACCTTCTCCAACCATTACTAGTTCACATAAACGCTATTATCTTACCTGCCACACAACCATAATAGTGAAGAGGAAGTAATTTATTCAACCTAAAAAGGTAATGTCGAAGTTTCCCCCCCCAAAAAAACACGTTTCGACCCCTCCTGATTCAAAACAAAGAGCATTTTAGGAACATGGGTGTCCATATGAGTGCGCGTCTATGTATGCGTGTGGGCAGTGTTTCTCCAGAACGAAATAATGGATTGATTCCAGATATATTTATGTTCATTAGCTTCAAAGGATGCGACAACCAGGGTATCAATAAGATCCCTTCACCCCAAACTATAGCTTTCAAGGAAAGGTTTTTACAATTTTATTCTAAAAAATAGCTCTAACGATTTCGATTAAAACACCATATAGTTAAGATATTTCCACAACAAACAGGATGTATATCTTGAACTTGCTCTTCCATTTCAAACAACTTATTTCTGAGATTCCGTTATGTCGCGCTATTGCTGTTCAGTTGTTTCTTGCGATGCAATGGGAATGTTGAGGAATTTAGAGGTCAGCATTCAGCGGTCTGCTTTTGAACATCTGACTACAGATTTGCTTTCCTCCACCCCCTCCCCTTTCACCTACAACGGCAAGTATAGTGAAACTTCTTCAGCACAGATTTGTCTGGATAAAAAGGAAGTAGATAGGAGAAATGCGAGAACCTTCATAAGGATAACGTGTAGTTATATAAACTAAATGAAAGTAAGTGAAAGCAGTAATGTGAACGTGAGATCAGAATTCGTATCGTAGTCTTCGTGTGAAAATGATTCCTCTATATCTGTTAGGTCACTAACGATAATCATTTTACTGGAGACAACCTCAAGTTGAGCAGTGTGAACTTGTACATATGTGATACGGAAAAACTACAACAGCTCGTACACCATAAATCAGTTTCTATTACTTACGAACCCTTGCGGCAAAAGGGGCAACAGCGTGTGGTGATTTATATGTAGATCCGCACGACAGTTCAATTTAGAAAACTTGAAGATACAATAACCAATATTTGGAAAACGCCCAGTTTTACAGAAAAATGTTTTTATATAAATTATTGTTTATGTCAATGTTCTCCCTGCCTCTCTCTACCTCTCCCTCTCGCTCTCTCTCCCTCCTAACCACTTATATAAATGATACAAACTCATGCGGGATGAAGAGCACGTCACAGGTTCTTTACAAAAAATTAAATATACGCGTTTTACCAGTCACTTAAGTGTCTTAAGGGGCGTAAAAGTGCCCTATCTCTCCATTGTTAATGGTTGATATATTATCTAGAATACTATTTAAGATAATTAACTGAATGGCATGTCTAATGATACTTTTACAGTTGACTGATGAAATACAAAACACATCTTCATCAGAAGCAAATTTACATTTTTAATACCATGCCTGGATTATTACTGCAATATAAGGAATTCAAAATTTAAAAATACTGACTAGCATGCCTGATACAAAAAGCTTTTTTCATTAAAATAAAGGCCACGTTGTTGCAAATGTGTAATAAAAATTTGACCACATTATATAATTAACTGTCAGCGATAATGGGACACACGTGTAAAAAATTATTAGTTTTTTCCAGAAATTACTATTAAACAAGATGAGAAAGCCTAAAACATATATGCAGCTTTGTGTTCAATAATTTAATTTATGTACGATTAATGATTATGAAACCTATACCTAAATGAGTGGAAAATCTGAAAGTAATATGGAAGTAAGATCTGATTTTGGAAAAAAAATCACAAAATTCACCATTTCGACTCCCCTTAAAAGTATGGTATTTTGAAGAAAACCGAAGAGCCATTTTTGAGAAATTGAAGACAGCAAAAACGTATTCCATGTAAAGAATAGCTTAATGTAGAGATCTGCTTGAAAATCCTCTCCTAGCTTTTTAAACAATGCCTGATATATTTAGAAAATTGGGCATCTATTTCGGTTTTCGTTTTCGAGTTCTGCTGTTATCCTTCTCTCCCCCATATCGTACTCACAAGTACTCGTGTGCGCGGGGACACCTATTTCTAAAAACGCTCATTTCTTGTTGATGACTCTAGAAAGGCTTATCTCATGCAAAATCTGCATATAGAACTTTTGGGAGGAACACGGTTACTAAGATTTGTGGGAGAGGAAGTAAAAATAAATTACAGCCCTTTTCAATGTTACTTCGAAAGCAAGTAACAAATGTTCATATAATCCACGCTTTACTTTATGTTTGTTTGGCAACACAATACTCTGGGTAGTACAATTCCAAAATGGACAGAACTAGAATCAACTTCATATAGCATACCTGGTGAACTCGCGGAATAGCTTGAGCTACCCTTAGCTTTTTTACTTGCTAAACATGCAGTTATCAGTGTAAAGCTGTGGGCTGGCTGCGTTCAAAAATTGCCAGTTCCTCAGGCCTGGGTTATAGCTAAAGTATTCATTTTAGTGCCATTACAAGAGAGGGAGCAAATATTTGGTTGGCTATACAGAGTGTAGGTACATTTACCTTGCGTACACACTGATCACAGCAACACAACGAGGCAATTGTACGCGGCTGCGAAGTCAGTATGTCGCCTTCCGGAATATTCCACCCGTACGCTCCCCTGTATAGATGTGCAGAAGTACTTTCATCACCATCTATTTACTCTCTGGCAGCAATCTAGGGCTCAGTTACTGGACACTGTACAACCCTGGCAGACCAGCTGCAGGGATTGCAGGCGGGAAGAAGTGGTTTTAACCCGTCTGAAGATAGGCCACACCCGAGCCACACATGGACACCTTTTGCGTGGTGAACCAGGTCTGTGCGACGTGCATGTTCCACTCTCCGTCGCACATGTCCTTCTGGATTGTCCGCGATACGCTCGTGAGCGCCAGTCCTTTGGTCTGGGTCTTACACTATGCTCCGTTTTAGGCAACGACCCAGTAGCTGTAAATACAGTGCTGCGGTTTGTTGCAAGCAAGTGTAAGGTGCTTTTGTGTTGGCGGATTTAGAATTTTAGGATTTTTTACTTATGGTGTTTTTACCTTTTTAACTGTCTTACCAGCTTAAATTTTTAGTAAATTACGTTTTTACATGTTTTAACTTTTAACCGTTTTAACTCACGTTTTAGTGCTTTTAACTTTAATTGTTTAGTTATTGTATCTTTGACTTTTTAATTTTTAGTGGTGAGCTTTTAGTAGTAGTTTGATCGTTTCTATCTTTGGACTTCGGGTCCTAATGACCTAGTTGTCGACGGGCCCTTAAACACAACTCACTCACTGACTCAATCACTCACTCAATCTGTTAAAATTGTCACTATACGTGTTCTCTGTTTTCTTGCGTATTCCCAAATGCCAAGTAGCTAATAACTAAGATAAAAGAGCATTAGATCCTTTTTTGTGATAATTAATCCATATTTAGTAATACTGGGTTGATATAGCCATGGAAATCTGCAAAGTGAGTGACAGGTTAAAATGCCGACCACATCAGTATACCTACAGATCTATGACCATGACCGATTTATTTTTCATTCCTCCTGCTCACGAAACACCTGAATGATACTGACCCGTAAAAAGTTTACATTTACTTTCTTGAACGATAGTACATGTGGATGTGACGGTGGTAGTCCTGTTTGTTGGTTTTGGACCTTCACGTTCTTATTCAAAGTTTTCATACTTCATTCATTGCATCATCCTCTGAGGAAGGTATTAAGTTTGTTTGCTAACTATTTTTCAGCTGTTTATGTTTTCCGGTTGTTTCAGAAAACTGTCATATCAGCTACTATGTTGTTATGTTCAAAATGGCAGAAAAAATCAAGTACGGCAAATAAGGTGGTGCCTGTATGTAGTTTATCTTTCTAATGGGGGAAACATGCAGTTGCTCCAAGGAGTAAACTGGAACTGTCCTCTCCTATACTTCTCGAGGTAATGGCTTACCCTTGCTCATTAAAACTAACGGGGATCTAAGAGGAAAATGTGAGGTCGGAGGAAACAGCTCTAGAAAATAAGCTGTGAATAATTCCCCGAATAGTAACTTCCCCACTCAGATGTTTCTGAATAGCGCTTCATAAGGTTAACAGTGTGTAGTGTTCAATCAAGGGAGATAATTAAGGTGGTAATAGTCCTAACGACCACTTATTACACCAGTCCGCACATGCAGAATAAGGAATAGGTGCTCTCATACACAAATGGACAATCTTCAATACCAACACTTGTTGGAAAATTGCTGTTCTTGTCCCAAAAGGTTCTTAAATAAGTATACTTAAACACATTTTCTAGAGCACAATCAAAAATACAAAACCATTTTGTACTTCAAGTTGCTATTTAACTGCATATTATGCATATAAACATTGTTATGGAACACACATAATCTACTATTACCGGATTCAAATTATATGGTATTTGCAGGTATTAATAGCGCTTGATATAAACATAAAAGTAGCACATTGGCTATGTTTGCAGTGTTGTCATATTATTCTTCCTTCAAACGTTGCACTGTGAAGCATTTTATGTCACTTGATTAATTGACTGCTTCTTATTATTGGTGCCTACGGCTGCTCACACATAAGTCTTAATCTCTGGGATCCGTGGTGATTATAGAGAGCGACATTGTAGTTTTGGTAGAACACTTTATTTGTTTATTAAACGTTTAAGACTTGCTGAGCAATTTTAAATAAATGCTAGAAATATGCGGGCTGGCGTAACTGTTGGAATAAGTATTAGTCGTGAATACGATAAGTATATCTGGTTGACGAGTATACTAGTTACGAAAAATGGTATTCGGCTAACTCATTGTAAACTGCCGTATCGAACTTTCACCGTGTGTTGCTCACATGTGGAGCTCGTTCGTAAAGATGTCTCTCTGACCTACTGTCCGTCAGTAATTATTCTTTCAGCTTCCCAAAACATCTATAATGTCCCTCTCTTCAATTAAGTGAAGACTTTGCCCTGTGGCGAAACCCCTCGGGTTCCCGATACTTTTTTTTTAAAATACAATAGCAGGTTCCTTTTCTTAATGTGGTAGACTTTCTACCTTGCCAAAACTGATGGTATCGCGTTTACCTTAATGAGCCATCTGTTTGGGTACGTTCGCTAATGACTCCCGGTAATGCATTTCCCGACTGACATCAACTTCACATGTAGTACAATATTCTTAACCCTTTGCTAGCGAAACCTATCCCATAATACATATAATGTTATTCTTGATTATTAATGGATTTTGTAACTTTGATATCTTTTGAATATCATAAGCGCTATAAAAACCTGCTACAACTGTGAACATGCCCTAGCTTTCTTTCCTTTTATACTCATATAGTGTATCCATGATTAACCAACTCTACTGTCTTAATGTTGGCCTTCCCAATCATTGGACTGCTGCCTGTAAGATACCAACAGTTAATTATACGTCCCTGCCGTTTAAGATCCACTAAACGTCGCAACATATTGTGATGGCGATGAGCGCCTCATAGGCACTCAAGGTCAAGCTACCTCACCATCATTTTTTGTAAATACGTGGCTCTGCGACAATGGAGTGGTCAGAATACAGATGACTGGGCGCGACAGAACAAAGCGTTTCCAAACTGTTCCAGAAACCATCGACTACCGGCTTATTTACAAGAAGTTCAAGAAAAGGTGTATGTTTCAGAGAATTTGCGCGGCATATAAAAGTGAGAGTCCTGACCGAGAGTCAATCTTAAGGTGTTGATCGAGAAAGCTATTACCAGATAGTTAGTTTTACATATGTGTTAATACAGTCAGTGTTGACAGAGTTTGAGCATCGTTAGAGAGAGTTGTTGACCTGTAATTGTCGCGTCGAAGTTGTTTGCTCTATGAAGTAGTTTTCAGTTATAGTTTGAGCGAGTGTCAGTGTATCGACGGGAGCAGTTTGCGAGACAGAGAGAGAGAGAGAGTAGAACTGAAAGATAGTGAAGTATGTATCAAGGTTACGATCGGACAGAACAGTTGTGAATTGCACGGTCACGATGAATTCTATATGTTGCTAAAGATAAAAAGGAGGGCTGTATTTTTGTGATTCAGTTTTAAGGGAAATAAAGTGTCAGGAAAAGTAACACAGTGTGATCGCTGTCACTCTGGTGTCAGGAGTGGGATTTTTCACTTTGTCATCTGGCACAGTATGTCAGTAAGGACGCAAGGTCATCTACTTTACGTAACAGAAGAAAAAAGGAGGGCCGATTACAGTGAAACAAGCCTCTTTATATGCTTTTATAGCTAACAGTGGGAATGGTTTTGTCACATGAAGCACCAGAATATCTATAGTGACTTTTCACACTTACATACAAGGAAAGTATATCTAAGAGACTGACAAATACACCACGAATCTACTGTAACAGAAATTGTTTTATGTACCCACACCGTTTAAAAGGTTTTTTGAAATTAACGAACTTTGTTCAATACTCAAAGCGTGTATTAAGTTTCCAAGACAGCAATTTTCTTTAAGAAGGTTGATTATCTTTCAAGTATATTTTACATTGAAAATGTGGCATAAATGAACTGTGAAAGTATGAACTCAATCACAATCAGTTTAACCTGTTCAAAACCGAGAAATCCATCAGTGCGTTTATTTGTCCATAAAGACCAATAATTTAAACTCTATTGTTAAAGGTAGCAACGATTAGTATAACCACGTAAGTATGACTGTAGGAAATGACCCAATTCGTAGAAGCCCACTTCTGACACCATGTGACAAAATAACAAACTCCAGTCCGGTTTCTTTTCTATCACTTTGTCTTCTAAACTTTTTCACAAACTAACAATTTTCTTCTCGTCGTTAACGCAGTATACAGTCTTTGGTGCTATCATAATTCACAACTGTTTAGTTCTCATAACCTTGACTTAGTGCTTTCAGTGTCGTTCTTCGCTCATTGTGTCTCTCATACACTAACTACGATGACACAATCACTGGACGCTCCTTAAATTTTTTACGACGCGTCAACGCATGCACAGCTGTCCCACTCACTGACACACTGACCGACCCACGTTCGTAACTGTAAGTCTCTCTCTGCTATTTGCTCGCCTCCTTATATAGCGAGATGATGTCACAGGGACCTTTCGCGAACTGCTACAAACACGCCGGCGACAACGTAGCCAGATCTTTCTCGAAGGCTCCGGAGAAAAACCTTTTGGTTCTGCCACTCTGATTGTTGTTAGTCAAAACAGTCACGCGAGGCATTCTGACCTTGGGCGCCTTTATTTGCACGCCGGTCTGGTATGTGGTGTGAAGTAGCTTAGCCCCACTCGTCCTTTGTTATGCGCCGCACCCAGTGCCACATTACGTTTTATTCGGGGACAAATATTTCAACTACAAGGATGCTTAAGTACAGTACGAAAATTACTTGTACGCACTAATGACCAACTTTTCGCACATCTGATGTTTAAAAGTGCGTATCAATGAAGTTACTCAACAGAAGGTATAATGGCAGTAATTTTACACCATACTAGGAATAACTTTGAGCTACAATTTTCAGACCATCCTAAGATAACAGTTGTCCAGTGAAAACTTGATCGTGTCTCAGCCAATATTCGAGCGCACAATATAAAAGCAACATAAAGGGTTGATATCACCTGATCGTTAATTTAAGTTACTGTATGAAAAGAAACAGTTCAGTTCACAATATGTGTGTAAAATGTGAACACGTTTAACGAGGAGGAGATTTTCAAATGCGTGCTTCTGCTTCCAGGTAACGCAGCCATAGAATAACAAACGAATATACCTTGTTCCGTTCTTCAGCTTTCCAAATAACGTGTCTTTGTTCCCTGGCTAACAGAGGTCGATGACGCATCGCTCTATGTCACATGTGAGGTTAAAAAACAGAAAATAAAACCTTTGTACTCAAACGAGCCTTCGTGGAAATGTAATACTCTAGCGTTTTACAACAGAAGATTGTTAAAAAGCCGCAATTTTATTTTATTTGTTTTATTTTAAAACCTGTTATACTTAGAAGAAAGATATCCATTGTTTTTCCCAAAGTATCCATTATTCGGAATTATTAAAGTCAAACCTTTGATCAGAGAGAATAAAAAGCAAGAGGTGAGCTTAATCGTTTTCAACGTCTGGGTTTGAAGGATTAACCTATGTGTTGAAGATGTATTTATATTTCAAACATTATGGGAGAAGGTACTTTAGAAGTGTAAGCTTTGGAGAAGAGTTTAATCAAACACGTGTGACAGGAACGATTCGTTCAAATTAATGTAGAATGAATTAAATAAATATTGACTTCTATGGTATGTTTGTTATGAAAAAGCATAGCACTTTAAGAACCTGAACCATTCAAACTAAAACACATTTAACTGCAAAATATTGAATAAAATACTTATGAGCGGGCAGCGAAACCCGCATATCAATTGAGTACGTCATCGGGGGATGACCTCAAATTAAATGTTTTAGAGTACCTACTGTAGTGTTGTTTAAACACGAGAATGGGTCCTGCGGCGTTGCAGTTCTACATAAAATCGTGGTATGCCCAACCGTGTGCAATCAAGCTCTGTTGAAGGGAAACAGTCCGCCTGAGAATATCAAAGTACACGAATTGTGCAAATGTTTACGTTTGCCCACATGATATCATGTGCCCCAAGCGTACCTTCTCGTAATACCTAATACTGTGACAAAAACGACAAAAGTCTACTCCAATTACTTTTCATCACTTTATTTTCCTCTAAATGAATGCACAAACACAGTTCTCTTTTACTGACGTTAACACAGTTTTTAGCCTTTCCTGCTATTACAACTGACAACTGTTTTCTTCTCGTGCACTCCTTTCACTGTCTTTCTTCACTTTCTCTGTCTGTCAAACACCAAGTCTGACGATACAATTACTGAACACTCGTAAATACTTCGCTGTCTGCCTTCACGACGCTACGACACACGCAGCTCACACGCACACACACACACACATGGTTAGAGGGTCACTATCAATGCTTCAAATATGGATCCATTCACCAAATAAGTTCGCCCCAAGGTAACCTGTAAGGATTACATTCGGTAGTTCCTGGATGGAATAACGAAAAACAGGGAAAAGGAAGAAAATTATGAATCCGAAGAACGCAAGAGCGATTAACGGCAAGAAAGTGCTGTCATCTGGAAATTAGGGGGAAAATGTGAAAATGCAGAAAATTGTCACATTGAGGAGAAACAAATACGTTTCATTTTCAATGTAGATATAGCACATTGATATTCATTGAAAAGAAGACAGTAAGAAAGGACATCTGTAGGAAATAGAAAAGAAGATAAACGTGATTTCTCTTCAAGGTTTGTAATATTTTATATACCTATATACAATTTCAATGAATTAGCTGTAAATTTCCTCTTCCTTATTATTATATGGTGTATTTTCCTATCACTGTTCAAATTTTGAGCAAGCCAATATGATTTTATTATGTCATGTTCATTCGATGATAACACCTTAAGCCATTTCTGTTCCAAACAAGCGACTCTAGTTTTAGTTATTTTGGAGCGATTTTATGTGGCTAATACCTTGGTAAATTCATGTTACTTTGAACATGTTTATGCTTTGAATAATCTTATGAGTTGTACATCAACTGATTTTGCTATAAAATACTCATTTTATGAAACCTGGACTTGTGTTTAGGTTGGAGGGCAGACACTGTGAAATGGGCTGACTGGTTTATGACTAGAGTAACAAAAGGCATATGTCCTAATAGTACCGTAAACTTGGAGGGATGGAAATGTTTATCGCATAAACAGAACTTTTAAGGCATAAAACGCTTGCAAGCGAGTATGCAGTTTTCAGATTTACATAGATCATAAAAGGACAGATTCTGTGGAATGAGGAACAACAGGTTACTAGTACAAAATTAGGGGACTCTCTTTAAGAAACGTACACTGCAACGCATACCATCTAGCATATAACAAGGGTATATTAAAATACACGTATGGTATGTGCATCACTGTAGAACGAGTCAGAGGCAAAATCAAGGACTGTTTACTTTACGAGATTCTCCAATGTACTTAACGCCTATTTATCACAGTGTGGAACAAAAATATGTGATTTCTATGTAGCTCAGTGCACTGACTGTGATAGTGAAAACAGTTTTTTGTTATCATCTAAGTTTTCTCTTGTAAACGCAATTATTTTATCTTCGGAAATCTGCATGATTTTCGCTGTCGCGACACTTATCACATTCTATTTCTTTTATCAGCACTGCATAAGGAAGGTGGTACAGAAGGTGCATGGTTCGTGCATGTTAGGTTGAGTTGCACTTGTGTCAGTTAGTACCTACTGAGATCATTCAGTGTCTACTTCTGCAGCGTGTGTGAGTGTCCTAACGTGAATAATATTGCTAGTGTGATTTCCTGCTCAGCAATTTCTAAGGATGTCTAGGAAGTGTATTAATTCACCAAACCTTTTCTCTTATGTGTGTGGCGAGTTTACAACAAAATTCCAAAAGTATCTCATTTCTCCGCAGGTCAAAAAGGCGTACGAGTTGTATTTTGAAACAAAAGCAGAGAGGCTAAGCGTTGGGCACCACAGAACTGTTCTCGCGTTATTTAAGAGGCCGATTACGTCGGACTCGCCCATCTATGCCATTTGCCGTGCCACAGGTGTGGAGGGAACTCAGAGATCACATTACAAATTGTTACTTTTGTTTCACAAAATTAACAGGAATCCCAGGTTGATCAAAACGGACACTTTGTTATCTAAAATTGGAAGCTACCATGCCCCCAGTTCTACATCCTGATTCTCTCCAGTTCCAAAACCACCAGTGGAATGGACACTGCAAGATGAAGCAGGCAACGATAGTGACAATCCAACAGATCACAAAGATCATGGTTACATGCCATCCACGTTACAGCTACTACCATAGTCATTATCACAGGCAATATTGAATGATCTTGCAAGAGATCTAAATCTTTCAAAAAAGACAAGCACAGTTATTTGGGTCTCGTCTTGAAGAAAAAAGCTTGCTACAAGCAAACGCCAGGATATCGTTCCATAAACGACAGCTTGGTCTATCCACTTTTTCTCAATGACAGAGGTTTTGGTATATTGTAACGACAATATTATGGGTTGCTAAAAGAATTTGGTATGGGTCATAATCCAGAAGAATGATGCCTATTTATATATTACTCAAAAAGCAGTCTCAAAGCTGCTCTCTTAGATAAGAAAAACAGCAAATCTTCCATACCAGTGGCCTATTCAGTTCAGTTAAAGGAAACCTACGGTAACATGAAACTGCTTCTGAAATATACTAGCTATTCGAATTACAAATGGAAAATCTACGGTGATCTCAAGGTTCTGGGACTACTTCTAGGAATGCGAACTGCTTATACAAAATATTCCTGTTTTGTGTGTCACTGGGACAGTAAGGCAAGGAAAGATAATTATATGGTCAAGCAGTGGCCTTTGAGAGAATGATTCAATTCCGGTGAAAGAAATGTGTCACATTAAACCCTTGCTGCTGGCATTAAAAATGTATGCAAAAGTTTCTTGGCAAATGTTACGTATGAGCATCACAAGGAACTGACAGAATACGTGCTGTACTCTTACAAGGCTATAAGACGCAACATGTCCATTAAATGACATTTTCTTTATTTCCATTTGGATTTTTTCCGCCTAATCTCGGAGATGTGAGTGACGAACATAGATATAACTGTCATAGAAAGATATACCTATAAGGGGAGATGGTCAAACATGTTAGCGGATTACTGCTGGACGCTCCTGCAAGAAGTTTACCATTTACCCGTAAACGGAAAGCTTCTAGGAAAAGTTTCCAAATTGTGAGTACATTGTGTGCTTTATTCAGCATTATCGCTTTGGGGGGAGGGAGGGGGAGTTCCTAGAAAAACATTATATGATCTGTATTTCTTTTAGCAACAGGCTCCTCATCTACTGGAGGATCTAAGTCATCCCCAAGTGTCTTTAAAGTTGCCAGTTTGTTGTTTATGGACTGAACATGTATTGCTACTTGTATGAAACTTAGGCCAAGTGGTTTGTGTGGCATATTTTTTCCACAAAAATTGATACGTGATGGAACTTTTTTGGTTTCATTTTTATAATCAGCATGAATAAATTGGGAAAGAACACTTACTTTCATCTCGCAGCAAAACAGAAAGTTGAAATTTGTTGCACTGTGTTATGTATTCCATGTTATTTCTCTACCACAATGAATAATAGAATAAGTATATGTGTGAAAATAAAACGTACTACTACGAACGGTTGGGTATTGGTTCTAGTAGCAAGGTTGACCTTAAAATAATAATCAACACTTTCAGCTAATGTTTTCTGCATGAAACGAAATAGAAACATAAAAATGAAGCAAAGACGCAGGTAAAATTTAATCATAAAATTCAGCTATCAAATGTGGCTATACTCTATGTCTACAATAACAAATATACCAAACATTAGATTTAATATAGTTCAAGCATATACGGCAAAACAGGCAAAACCTCTCAAGTAGTTTGGTTAGTTACTAGCACTAAATACAGAAAATTTTAGTTTTCACCAAGACAGCATAAAAAAAGAAAGATTGATACTGAATCTGGGGAAAATAAATAGTATGTGGGAATGGAAAGTGTCTTCAAGTTTCTTGCTGCTAATATTTTGTAGTTGATAATGATGCACTGGCAGCCATAAACCCCCATTCGCTGATGAAACGAACGTACGTGTTAGTCGGAGACGAAACCCCTTCAGTTTATGTTAGTATCTGCTAAGTCGTAGTTCATAGGAGAGATTATGATTTAAAATTAGCAGCAGTAGCCAACTAGGTTAAAAAGAGCATTTGTGGCAGCTGGTTGTGTGTTTTTCTCTTTGTCGGAATGAGTGAAGTTAACCAAATAGCCCAGAGCACCGTATCTGGTAGCAAATGTCATAAATTCGAAGAGCGGACTCTTAGCAAGCTAGAACTTGTGTAACAAGCATGGACTATCTACGCGAGTACTGTGGCACATAAACAAGAGTAGTTAACACCGCGAGACTGCGGTATAAAATGCACTTGTTTGTACATTTGGACGCGCTCTAAAGAGGTGCTTCATGAAGGTATTTTGATAATGTTTGCAGGTAAGCAATATCTGTCTCATTGGTTAGAAATGGATCTGAGTATACCACATGGGAATATTCACCCTTAATCATTTTAAGTTTGAAGTATTTCATGAACCACGCTTCAACGTTTACCCACATCGGCCTGTGAGGAGTGGTCTAATATTTATATCCATTATTTTCCGCAGAGTAAAGAATAATTCTAAAATTTCATTTTGGTGAAAATATCCAAGTTTTTATTTCCATGTATTTTTAAATCCATGGTGGTCACCAGCGTTGGAAGCTTGCGAAATATGTCAAATTTCAAGAATGAGCGTAATCTTAACCTGTTGCGTTGCACATACTGTGATTGCTTTGCTATTTAAGGATGGCGTTTGCTATAGAAGGCTGATTTGGTTTAAAATTCAAAGGAAATTCCATGCATTAAAGCATTTTGGGGTGGTATACGTTGTATCTTCTGCACACTATGAGCCTATTTATCATCAAATATTATTTAAGCTATCTACTGAGACTATTTCAATTACGGTTTTACAGCTATAAATTTGCCCTTATAGAAGTTGACTATAAAGAAAGTAAATGAAGAGCACTTGGGCATTTTAGGTTCCCTTTGATGCACAATATTTCGGATTCTCAAGATGCGTTTAAAGGTTTACTGAGGTAGGTATTTGAAGAGTTAATGTGCATACGCACATATCGCCATTACAGTTCGAGCGGTAAGAACATCCGCAAGGATTGCCGAAGAAACTTGTTCTAGTCCTGTCTGATATTCAATTTTTCAAGAATTATTCTATTTTCCAGTTTACTCTTATGAGGCAGGTGTCGCGTTGTAATCCTTGGTTTACTTTTCCTCTAGTCAACGTTTCATCCACTCTTTAGCTATCTTCTTCTCAGGAAATGCATGAAACATCGGCTAAGACAAAACTAACACATGACCGCATTGGAGAAACATTGACATCGGCCATAGAAACCTTCCCACACACGCCTAGTGTTAAAAATTATCAAAACATAACTTAATCCTAAGAGGTTAACTATAAAGATTGAACCATTTCATGCGTGTTCGCGTAGCTTGCCATGGTAGCTCAGGTGATAAGAGCATAGACATGAAAAAATTATAGTCTTTATTTTGAGCTACGGCCGTGGCACTAAATCCATCAAGTTCGATTCAACTTCCAAGTTTGAAAACATCTATATTTTAAGAAATGCATCTATAGATTCGATACCTTCTATATTTGTTTATTCTATATCACCAATAGCATGCTTAAGGTACATCACTTGTTTATGATGTGGATTTAATATCAGTGAAGCTAAAAGTATTGCACAGATTTATACAGGGTGTTAGGGTTATAAGAACAGGTATTTTGATACTTGATACCTTAATAAGTTTCCACTTTTCTTCTTCGTGTGACAGTTTTCCCACAAACGCAAAACATAACTTACTATCTGCAGGGTCGTACTGCACCGTGAAATGAAGAACACTGTCAGTATAAACCATCTGCTTTGCTTCCACGTGTTCAGACTTAAATACTTGATTTGCTGGACCAGGTATTCTGGGGTCCTTAGCTTTGTACAAAGCATTCAGACTCAGCTAGACCTTAAAATAAACAATAAGCCAACTTCAAATGCAAGGATAACAATTTAACCCTCAATTAATCGTATTTAAACTTCGTTTCACATTTGTTTTCCTTGAAAGTGTAAGTTGTAGATAATACAAATTATGAAAATTTGGACACCTAAAGAAGCGTGACTAATTCCCCAATTTCTTATTAGTTTTGTGAGAGTGACCCCTACTTCCCTCGCTGCTTTACCCCTTCCAACAAGCTGCCCAGCGCTGCGCTCTCAGCACATACTGTTTGTGCGCCAGGCGTGCTTGGAGCTACTAAACACCTAAAACATACTCCTCTTAGTAATTAAAATGATTAGTCTACAAACGAAGTAAATATTGATTCAATTTTGTTTATTACACTGCCCTGAATTACCAAAACAAATATGTGTGATTATATCCCTAATGCCCTATAAGTAAATACAAAAAGATCGTATTAATATCGGGTTATTTCGAGAGAATGGTTTCTGAACTCTGTAGTTGTAACACTGACGAGATAAAGCTTACTATCTCCCTTCATTGTGTGCAAAAGTGAAGAGAGGGGTCCACTTTATCCTTGTATTAAACAATACGTGGATAAAAAGTAAAATATTTCCTACATTGTCCAAATATTTTAAACGACATTTATGCTGATTGATGGAATACATTTAATCGCAGGAGTAACGCAATCTGCAAGCTGACTGCCCCTGCCAGTGAACCCCAGTCGTGATATCAGACAGGACTCACAAAACGATAAGCGTGACGTAATCACAATAGGAGTGCAGAAAGCTACGCGTATCTTGTGCAGAAAATCGTGAGTTTGCATTTTCTTTCTCTTTGTTGTATAAGAACAAACTGGATAGAAGTATTCGAAGTTAACCGAAGTATTCGGGCAAGGTGCAAATAGAGGAAGTCGCAGTATGCGAAGGAAAGGAGGTGGTTGGGGCAGAATGAAGACTATTTAGCCGGGGGAAGTAAACCATGTCCCGAGTGCATGTGACGTCGAATATTAATGCGCTCTCTCCCTCCCACACCTCGGGGGATAACTTCAGGTCCAAGGCTGAAAATGAGCAAAGAGTAGAGTATATGGGCTGGTGTGGTGGTGCTGGTTGCTTGGTGGTCGAACTTAATTGCTTGTTTCCCCTGGAGTTCCCAACCGCAACTTTTTAGCTAATAAAAACGATGTCATACGTAAAAAGCACGACCGACAATCCCCCTCTCCAGCACCTAAATTTTCTCCTTCCCCCACTCTTTTGCTCCCGACTGAACCAAGATAGGTTGCAGCAAGTTTTGATCACAAATCGGCCGGAACCAATTTCAATCCGACAAGCATTTGTTATTCCTTGGTATCAAATGGAACTAAGAAAGGCAGGGGTGTAAGAGAGAGAAAAGGAGAAGCTAAACCAAGGCTATGCCTTTCCCGAAAAAGCAAACGTGCGTGCACAGTAGAGCAGTTTTATATAATGCAGGTTGGGAGGCGGGGGGGGGGGGGGGGGGGGACCTGCATAGACGTTAATGTTTAGCCCCGTGTGACCTAGAAAGGAAACCAGATTGTTCCTGGAAGGAATAAAAAACTAAATTATAGAAAATAGTTGGAAAATTATTATTACTGAGTGCCGTAACAGAGAAGAAAGTCAGTAAAATTACTTCTGCTTACGTCTTCTCAGATTTCACTTATTATCTCCATGCTATATCATGTAGCTGATTACATCTCTCGTTGAGCCAATCTACATGCATTACAGATCTATGTATTTCAAAATGTACCTTGTAGAACAAGTCTTGTGATGAAGTAGTCAATATAATACCGACTTTACACGCTTCGTTTCAAAAATAAATGTTACGCTCCTTAACACTCAGTTGAAACGCTTGTCATTACCACATTCATTTTTCTGCAATGGAAAGTCAAGGTCTTTCTAATCTATACCATTTAAATATTTTTAGACCTCTCTACCTTGCTGATATGACCTTTTAGAAAAGAATTCACCTTGGCCGGCGTTTCATGCATGCATTCTTTAAGGAAGAGGTTGAAATTAATTCCTAAAGTAGTGCAACATTGGTGCATAGATTTATGTTCCGGTTGCCCAGTCGGTGCAGATGAATATTTAACTAAGGATACTGTGCAATTGAAAATAGATTTTGACGAGTATTCTGGACAATATATCGAGTGGGATGGCTCAGGCGGTAGCCTGCAATCAGAAGGTTGTGGCTGCGATTCCCATTGCCAACCCATAGCTTTTGGGGGATTTCACCTGGTTGCTAGGTGAATAGTGAAAGGGACAATGACATTCCCCGAATTTTCTCACCTTCCATGTCACGTAAATTCTCATTTCACTTCAAAGTTCATCCTAGCTATTTCAGGGTTCTAAGTGTCGGGAGGAGTTTCGGTGTGTATGGCACAGAATTTGCTCTTTGTAAATCCCCGTCCACCGGATCGCGGGAGGCCTCCGGGTGCCGAATCTCTCCAGAGTAGGTGTAAGCCTACGGGGACAGGAGCCACTTGTACGAGCCACCACCGGGGAGTTTCAACCTGCAACTTTTAGGGACCCTGCCGTTTGCTGTCATATCTCCTCTGGTCCTGTCACCCTTACTATCTTCTCACCTGCCCGTCCCTCTCGGCGGACACCCCGTAAGGACATACGCACAGCAGTCTATAAGTCGAGGTGCTACGTCCCCCCCCCCTCCAAAACTTATCATGAAGTCAGAATCATTGGAAAAGATAAGGTAACCTGCGATGTGTGTTGTATGCAGCATAAGCCTTCAGTGTTTTGTTCACACAGTTTAAAAAGTGCCTACTTCTAAATTAGGTTGAAAAATGGGAAAATCTAAGCTTCGGGGATTCTATTGTAGCGCCTAAGTTTAATCGTCTCTTATAGCGTATGAGTACCAAGTTTAGTCCTTATAAATTGCAGTGAAGATACATAAGTAAGATGTTAAAAATAGGAATAAGGATAGTTTCTGAAACACTTGAGTAATGTAACATTTTCGCTGCGACGTAAACCGTAACGTCAGGTAGTAACGTCTGTGCGCCGTGTTCGGTAGGTCGCGGTTACGAATCCCGCGTCCGACGTACCTGGTTTTTGGTGTTTTTTCCCCAGGTCTCTCAAGCGAATGCTGGTAAGAATATTTACCATACATCCCCCAAATCATTCCCTTTCATTTCAATGATTTCATTTTCTCTATCCCGTCATTCCAGGTCTAAGAGTCAGCGGGGTCGCCGGTGGTGCTTGCACTCTGGAAATACGGCGTTCAGCTGAGGGGAGGCGTTGCGGTCGTCTGGTCGCCCTCCAGGGGGACTGATTGATCAGCCGGACCTGGCTGGTGCTGCGCTCTGTGGTGACCTGGAACTCTCTCGGGCTGAAGAACTGCCTGCACGTGTTAGGGACCCACCGTAGTAGTTCTGCCTGTGATGCATTATGGGCGCCTGTAGGGTACTTTCATACCATTCTTCCTCCCGGGGTCTGATGCACAATAAGCCATTGGCTGATGTACCAGAATCCCTACCGTGACAGACAAGACTAAAAATATTTTCCGCCGAGTCCCATAGTTCAACCACAGAACTTCGTCACTCGACTGGGCTATCAGTGGAAACAAAAGGGTTGAAAAATAACGGATTTGTTTAGTTTCAATAACATTTTAGAAGAAACGCGCTTTAGTCATGTGATGAATGAAAGTCCAATCGGATCATTAGTGCTCACAACTGAGTGCATAATGCGTATGCGGCTTTTGCATGCGTATTTCTTGTGCTATGTTCCTGAATGTCATCACGAGTAAAACAATTGTGATTTTCAGATAGCCTATGACCTACCTACACTCCTTAAGTACTATAAACGTGTCAACCTTAAAGTTTCACATTTCTGGTATAGTCTGCACATTTGGACTTATGTACACCTATAACTTGAAATTTATAAAACATCCCGAAAAACTAACGTATAACTTGCAGCATATTTAATCACTACAATTTGAATGTTTCGAAACACTCACACAATACAGGGCTAGTTGATTTCTATCTTCTCACAGGTCTTTTTTCCCATGAATTCTAAGACATTTCATCCTCATCGTCAGCGAATGTAGAAATAGTTATTTATGACACAATGGTTAAAGGAGGACGCAGACCGAGTTGAGGAAACCTACGAAGAAAACAAAACGCTTTTAACCCGTGCATCATAGACTATTTTTAGACGGTGCTGAATATTTATAGATATATTATAGATTATATATAAATATGTAGTATTGTTTTACCTTTTTCATGGTCATGATGGTCATCGGACTGCGATGCTCATTTGTTGCCTTGCTTAGTATAAGTGTTGACAACATGATACATTTTACAGAAACACACATGCTGCATAAAGGAGGTAGCGAAAAAAATAAAACGATGAAAATAATGTAACAAACGTTTAATTAATTAATTGATTACAAGTCTAGCATTGTATAACCGAGATTCGTGGTGTACTTGAATAAGGTCATGGTCACATTCCGTAAGAAACCAAAGTTGGCATTACCGAAGTGTTAAAGGCCTTTGAGCACTTAGTGGAAGAATTATTATACTTTTAACACTGTCGTGAACTGCTAAAAGGCCGACTTTTACTATCAACTGTCTAAAAATAGTGTATAATACTGACCCTAACACTGTAGATATTCGCAACTTTTAAAGGGAATTATGGCCTTTATTGTGTTATTCTTGGGTGCAAATGAGGTTTTCTTAGAATATGAAACTTAGATATGGAGAAACTGAGGGGGTTGGCTCAGGCGGTAGAACCTGTGGCCCTCATACAGGAGATCGTGGGTTCTAAGTGTTAACGTGCATGGATGAAAATATGCATCTGCAAACCTTTGTCCTACGGATCAGACAGCTGTACGAAGCGCCACGGGGAGTTTAAATCTGTAGTTGTTAGGGGCCCTGCACTCTGCTGTCGTCTCTCCTCAGTTCCGGCGTCTCGACAGGGGCATAGGAACAATAGATCTCCCATAGGTTAAGTCCCTAATTATTAATTATTTATGGCAACAAACTTAATGTTGGTGTTTTTTTTTAAACACACAAGCCGTGTGTGAGCAATATTTGAGAGGTAGAACTGGAACTGAAAAATGCAATACCACAACTGCAATTTGAACCACAGACCCTCCGGTTTACCGGGAAAATACGAACTGGTTGGAAAACTTGATGTCATTCTGGCGGTTTGTCACAATAGCTTAATGGTTAGAGCACCCGTCTGGTAAGCGGAGGGTCTGTGATTCAAATCCCAGCTGTGGCACTGAATCTTTCAGTTCCAGTTCTACCTCTCAAGGTTAAGTCCCTCCTCCAAACCTTGGCATAGAAGTATCGAAAAGAGTGGCTAATGGTTTCATCACCTAAGCAGATTAAGTATATGCCAAATTTCCAATATTTAGTATACAGAATCTAAATTTTAAAGCAATGAAGCTTGTGAGCGTCGCGTGTGTTCACGCAAGAAGCCACTGGTAGTCATGCAAAGTCTGCTGCGACAGTGCTTCGAAGTATTCAAATTTAGAGTCCGTATGTTTCATCCAATAACTGTTTCGACACATGCAATATATCGTTTAGAAAGGAATGAGCATCATGTTAAACAAACAAATGCTATGTACATGATAATGATGTAGTCCACCAAAACAAGATCGCTGTCTTAACTCCCTGTTAAACAATCTTGGGCTCATAAATGAAGTCATATGGATAAATTTCATTTGAAAGTTATGCTGAATATATATTACCATAGTCGAATTCAGCAACCACTTATAATTAGTGAGAGAGCGAGAAGACATTTCATAGTAAAGGGACAAAGTGAAGATTGCACTTGGTTTTCTTGTGTAATTATTGGCTAGGAAGGGCACTTTTATAATACTGGAAGCAAGAAATAAGACGCATGTCTTTACAATGCTCCTTCCTTCATCTCTGTTGAAAGCATGTCTCTTCATACAGATACGTGTGGCGGAGGTCGTTAAGGCACGCAGTCGTGAACTGAAGTTCCGCAGTTCAGATCTCACCAGGACTGTTGGCTCTGACCGAAGCTTTGTCTCATCATGTGCTTCTGCATACTGTTATTTTACTTTTCTATGTAACACAATCTTATCTGCACTACAGTAATATAAGATATGCATTTATTTGACGAACTATTCAGTTATCTATCGATATTATTTCAAAAGATTCGTTGTAATTAAAAGATACAACATACGTTTCACGCGCTACTGTTATTTTGTGTTCCGTGCCTTCCAAAGACAAGCATTTACTAAGCCTGACACAAAATTTAATGGCGGGTGGCAGGAGGAGCTGGTCAACACAACATCCAACCAGAGGCTTCACAGGCTTTGCTAAGTAGTATAGCTAAACACGTTGTGAAATCACCACAAAGCATATTTGCATAACAGGCAAGAGAATAGTAGTGGTCAGGTATCATCCGCCATAAATGTTTGTGTCCACCATAACATTGATCAAGCGAAAGTGTTTTTAAATGATTTTACGTTACGTTAAGCTAAAGTAGTGCTATGTTTTTAAATTGGTAAGGTTACATAATAAAACATTACTCAAAATTATTTTTGCAAGGAAGCACAAGTTCTATGATAACTTAACTGCATGAAGATTAACTTAGTGAACACTTCATGATAAGGTAGATACACGTGGTCCTTATGTTCTACCTGTTATAATTTCAACTTCCGGCAAGGAATCTGGATGGTGTATATTGATTTGTCAACTTGCGACAGATACATCTTTAATGATGCCCAATTCTTGTAAGCGAGAGTTGGAATATATATAATGAGGAGCGCGCACAAGAAATGCTTAATAGAATGGAAGAGACTAATTGGAGAGCAAGCTGTAACAACAAAGTTAGTTTAACTTATAAGAAAATTTACTTTTGCGAGCAGCATTAAAATGATAATATTTGTAAGCCACAAGCATTGCAGTGAAGTAAGAAATAGCAAGCATTAAATGCTTCATTCACTTCTTTCCTGCAATGCACTCCACGGTGTGAAATTCTAACATTTACATTACAGCTTGTGGCAATCCATAGCCACATAAATATTCTATTGGTTCATTAGCCCCATATGCCTTCTTTGTATTTTATGTGTCACCTGGAGACCCCAATGTGGTATTTGCTACTCGTGAAGAAGTGACGACAGAACAAACAGCTGCAGATAGGCTATCGCAGCGATGTCCAACCTTATCTCTTTGGAGACGCTTACGTAATTAGCTGTTATTCCCCACCCCACTCCTTCAGTTGGAGGGTGAATCAGCTCTTGCCTGTGACTTGCAGAAACAGAACCAGTCAGTCAGTATCCAGTGACGGGCGACACAAACAGGCTATTCCATGACAGTTTCTAAGCCATACCTTGAATATTCTGGGAATTTTCTCAGTAGACCTCTTCATTCTAGGTGATTTTTGTTTAAATGGTAAACAGTAAGAGAGGGACATAACCTTATTAAATAAAAAATGTGGATCTGGTTAAAACACACAATTAATGACATATACTTCTTTTTTCTTTTGAGTGAACCATTTCCCACATATTATTTATTTTTTTTTTTTAATTTGCCAATACTTATACTTTTCTCAAATAGGAATACGGTATTCGTTTTTTTATCTCTTGGACTTGAAACTTGAGAACGGATTACAAAGGTATCGCATAGCAACCAGCTCTTAAAACATTCACTATCGCTTAAAGCCTACTGTAATCTCATATTTTCTTTGCAACTACAAGAAAATTAGCAATAAGATACTTTCTGAAAGTGCTTATGTCGATTAAAATGAAGTGGATAAAAAAATAAGTGTTTGCAAGAATAGATTGTATAACAGTGAATATATCTCTACACACATTTGCGAATACAGAATACAGTTTCTCCAAATTGAACGATCATTCGGTGTATCTTCTAAGGCTATCCACTTCGACCTTGTCACCAAATATTGATAGACTTCTTAAACGTAAATAGTACCAAAGAAGTCACTAATGAACATATGTTCGTCGTATAAGATTTGAAAGTGCCCTGGTAAATCAAACGCAACGTACGTGTAACCAACCCGCCACTGCAACACAATGCATGTGTGAGTGTGAACAAATGGCGAAGTTCGCGTATAGTAGAAGGAGGTAAATCCAACCTTCCCTCTTTCACAAACTTGGATGTGGCTGCTCTATAGCAACGAAGTGTAAATCCTAACATTGATATTACAGTTTGTGGCGAACAGCAGCCACATAAATATTCTTTGTATTGCTTCATTAGCCACATAAACCTTTCACGTATTTTATGTGTGTTTTGAACTAAACATTACAGCTTATGACTAAGTCATATCTGAGCACCACGATGCGATATTCAGTGAAGAAACGACGAGAGAGCAAGTACCTGCAGATAGTCTATCGTATGGCTCTGAAATTAGCTCCTGTCTGGTTCGACAGACTCGTGCCATGTTTCGCCCAGAAGTTTTGTTTGAACTAATTTGTATTAAAAGGAAAGAACCAAGTCCAAACACGCCATTGCGCAGATGGACCGCAAATGCGCTACCGAAATGGTGGTAATAGTAATAACTCCAACAGAAGACCCGTGTTCCATGGTAAGACCAAGTTGTAGCGCCGATTATCTTAGCTCTAAGGAGCAAAGCATTAGACCCGAGGAAACAAGAGATCGCAAGCCTTTAACATTTTTACGTCTTGCATTCCACGTCCCTGACGATTTCTTGCGAAGTTTGTGATGAATCTCTGAAGAATTTATTCAAGCTGCTTCCTCAGAGATCGACCCAGCATAGCTACTACGCAAGTCATCATGGCCCATCAACTATATTCATTCATCCTACTGTCGCAGATACTGCTCATCTTTTCCTTTATCAGGATTTGTTACGTCGCTCACTATAACAATTATGTGGACCTTACAAGCTGCTTGTAGTTCTTCCAAAAAGTTCAATCTTCTCTTTCAAAATAAACCAATCCTAAGGTCAGCTGATCGCATTTAACCTGCTTTCTTGCAAACCACATAGCTCTCTATCCATCAGCGTTCACCTCTATGCCCAAGGCATCCACACCGTCATTATCTGAAAATCTGGATGACGTATTCATTTCCCTGATTATTGTAAAACATGAGCTCAGTTTTCCGAGGAAGAAACTGGCGATCCGCAGGTACCTAAATATTCTTTGTATTGCGTCATAACTCGCATAAACCTCTATATATTATGTGTGTATCATTGAATAAATACTTGAGCCCACAAATGGAACAGAAAAAGCGGAACATCTTTAATTTCTGCAGCTTAAAACCGTTACCAGAACTAGAGGAGAGAAAACGTAAAAATAGGTATGGGAAGGGGACTCAGATAGGAGGATTACTTATTCCATCATTACAACATGCACTATCTTGAAAACTCCAGTCCAGTTGTAATGACCTAGCTGAAACACCATTTATTATATTTATTAAGGCTGGCAGATGGCATATACCAGTCATCGTGTACCCTTAAAAGATACAAGATCATATGCAGTAATATGTAACTGCGATACTCGTGGAGTGTAGCTAAGAAACATCGACTCAACGTCTGTATGTGTTGAGCGCTTGTGTGCCAAATGTAGACTCTTGATTATTGCTGCTGCAATAGCCCTCTTGGGGAGGGGTTCCGACCCCTTCTGTTCTGTGGTGCGGGCGCTGCGGACCTCTTGCATTCGTGACACCTCTGAATTGCTAGAAGTACATCGAGCAGAATATATGGGTCCCTCCCATTTGGGAGCTGTTCGGATTGGATTGGTTTCGACGGGGCAGTGGTCCCCGATACCCATGGGAGATTGGGTAGGCCTGAGCGTCTTGACGCGTCCAAGCGGAGTTTTGAGACGTTAACCTGGAGGGCTAGTAGCTGGCGTAGTAGACCGCTGGCGGTCCTACCGATGTTCCTGATATGTCTTCCCTTCTTGGGTGGACGCGATGTAAGCGGTGCGTCCACTTCCGTCCCTGTTCACACAGGGAGGTTCTTTCAATCTCAAGGAAGAGTGCTACTTGGTTGGACTTTTCCTTGGTACTGGATGAGGAGCTCTGGCTGCATGTCGACCTTCGCCCCGAACTACTTCAATATCCATTCAGAGGCAACACTGTAAAGCTAGTTTGTTGCCACCTTCGTTGAAAACACGAGAAGCAGAGCAACACCCCCTAGTGACCAGCAGGGTCCTATACAGTTAGTGTTAACAGTGTTACATGTACCTACATGCAACTTTGTGGTCTTGCAACAAAAGAATATCTGTCGTTAAAACGACGCTCCATTTATATATCTACCATGTGTTTGCCACCGTAAGCCAAGCAAAATATCCAAACATTAATCAGGGATTATTTCAAATATGTATGATTTGTTGTAGAAATAATCAGAAGTAACAGTCTTATGTAAAAGGACAGAATTGGTAAGGTTGTGGTCCCTTGGGTTACAGGAAAGGAGGTGCTCAGTATTTGATTAAATAATGTTTTAGAACAATTAATTCTTTCTATGCCTGCTTTAGAGTGACCAGTCTAAATACTACAAAGCAACGCATACGAGAACTATGATAACGGTTACTGCTCATGTAATTATGCGAAAGTTAAGTACTCCATATATTCAAGTGTTATTATAAAATCATCATTAGACTGATTTTGCCTGGAAAGCGAGATTCACTCGGTGTAACTGATGGGCTATCATGTGTACTGTGTATTTATCCTATGCTGTACCCGATGAAGACGTTTCAGTAACGCTACTTTACTAAGAACTGCGTTATTTTTATGCACAGTGTCAGCCCTAAGCATAACCAAGAGGATTAGGATTGCACTTCATTTAACACTTTTAATATTTATTTACTATTACCATATATTCCACCCTATGAAGTACCGAGGAAGCAGAGTGCCTGGGTACTGTGCTCAAAACATTACTAGTATTGTTCACGATGGGACAGAATAGTGTTGAATTTCGCTAAACAACATTTCTATGGTTGACACTTCAGTGCACGGACCTACGTAGTGCTCTACTTAGTATCTCCTGTAAGTATGACTGATCCGCAGCAGTGGGTTCTGTGTAACAATGAACATTGTAATAATTGAGATAATTCATAAATGATAAACATAGCCAGAAAAATAAGAATCATTCGTGTGGAACTGGAATACTGAAAGCAAAAGAACGAAATGGAAGATACAGTAAGGGTTGATTCCGTGGAAGTTTGGCCAAGGAACAAACAAAGGCTACAAAAAGTGTTTAGTAACCTCGCCTGAAGAACGATTACAATAGTTGTCGAAAACAATACCAAGACACAGTTCAATCAAACTGCGTAAGCTTTCACGGCCGGTGTCATAATATAGAAACTGATTATCCGGGCTTGTGGGCCGTGACTAGACTAGACTACGGCCCACAAGCCCGGATAATTAGTTTCTATATTACACAGTTCAATGCTGTTATACCCGTTGGCACATAGAAATGCGTAAGTACGAATTGACCAATGGGAAATGCATTAATCCCATCTCAATCGTTTTAACCCTGATATATTTTGGGGAAGAGTGAATGAGTGATTGATTGAGTGAATGAGTGAGTGACTGAGTGACTGAAGGACTGAGGGAGTGAGGGAGTGAGGGAGTCAGCGAGTGAGCATGTGAGTGAGTGAGTGACTGGGCAACTGAGTGACTGAAGGACTGAAGGACTGAAGGAACTGGGGAACTGGGGGACTGGGGGACTGGGAGACTGGGAGACTGGGAGACTGGGAGACTGGGAGACTGGGGGACTGGGGGACTGGGGGACTGGGGGACTGGGGGACTGGGGGACTGGGGGACTGGGGGACTGGGGGACTGGGGGACTGGGGGACTGGGGGACTGGGGGACTGGGGGACTGAGGGACTGAGGGACTGAGGGACTGAGGGACTGAGGGACTGAGCGAGTGAGCGAGTGAGCGAGTGAGCGAGTGAGCGAGTGAGCGAGTGAGCGAGTGAGTGAGTGAGTGAGTGAGTGAGTGAGTGAGTGAGTGAGTGAGTGAGTGAGTGAGTGAGTGAAGTTTAACGGCCCGTCGTTTTGGGAAAGAAAATCAACAGACGGTCACAACAATTTTGAAGTCCCATATCTCTGGAGTATTTTTTCACTGCACATAACTTATTAAAGTCACGAATAAATCAACTTTAGTGAGGAAAATTTGCAATATTAATATGGAATAGAATAAAATAGATTAAATCATATTTCTATTTGCCATAAAGAGTGATTATTTTCGTGAAATAACGTGCTGTTGTTTTACAAACACAAAAGTGGTCATATTTTGCTCTCTTCTTTTATTAGAATGCAGCACACGCAATCGGTATATAACTGCTTGAGTTCCAGGAGAAAACACATAGTTCCCAGATTCCGAAGTGGTGGGTTATAATCGAATTCTCGACGCCAATACTTGCAGCTGGAAACCAATCAGCTCTAGCATAGAATTTGCGTTATACATCCGCCAGCAATACTCTCTCAGTACCCCATATGTCGGTCCTTGTCGTTATTTATGCCCGTAATTTATATCCGTTTGCTGGACAAGATGAACAGATGTCAACTAGCGCTGTTTTTACATGGCAGCTTTTAATAGCATGCGGCTGGCTTTCGACATGAAGAGGTGCACGAAAAATGCCCTTTGGCTAGATATTATTTTCTGAATAAGAGTGGGGTCAAAGCCAGAAAAATTGCAAACCTTTGTTCCTTTTGCTATTGTTCTGGTTCTGATACTGCGGTTTTTGGGATACAAAGGTCAACAAGTGCACACCCGAACGCAAACACAAAGCTGTTTATAACAACACTATAGTGCTTGCTGCTCCTTGATTGTAAAAGATCAGTAAAGAGTGAGTTGCGGTAAATGCGTTTATACTATTTATGATATGGCACTGTCAGCAGGAGAAGAAGGATCCATAGAAACATGTTGGTGGAAAAATATGAATTAATGGAAGGTACATGCCAAAAGACAAAGACTAAGGTTGTGTGAAGAAAGCCAAAAAATACGCAGGTCTGAATTTGAGACGTAATAAACAGCGGAGGGCTTTAGATAATTGCCGTGTATTGTAAATAATAATATGAGCCGTTGTCAAAAGGTTAAACACGGGTTAAAAACGCCTAAAGAAAAGATTAGGCAAGTGTTTCGGCAGCGTGAGAAATTGTGTAATGCAGACTATTTTGTATTCCGACGAAGTGAGGGAAATCATAGGAAGAGTTTGAATTGAGCATGTAGAGAATGTTCCATGATAAAATACGTCATGAAAACAGGTAAGAAATTGGGCGACTCAGTTCTTGCGATTAGCCAAAGCAAACAGCAATAACAACAATAATAATAACAATAATGATATTTTTGGGGGGGTTAACGTCCGCCAACGTAGAGTCATATCGGACGGCAATAATAATAAACCTCTGTAATTTTACAGATGAGCTTTCTATTATTTAACTTATGCAGTTCCTTGATCCCCAGTTCTTGTCCTTAAATACTTCATTTTGAACACATTTTTTTCTATCTAAGACGTTGTATAATTAATTTTTCAGGGAGCTGGGTACGTTAAATAAACAAACACGGAACTATTTCGTACTAGATGAGGTACAAATAAAAGAATGTAAGTACGAAAGCCGATATTAAGACTAGTTACGGTTGTACAACTCATAAATGAAGTAATCATTCTTTCAAACACTGAAGCTGCTTTAGACAGAGCTGTACAAGATGATAATATAGAACTCAATAAACACAGTTTGGATATGAGTATTCCTACATGAATTTACTAGTGCTGTACTGAAGTATGAATTATTAAAACTTGCATCATATCCAATGCAAAATAATATTTTGTTCCATGAGGCTGTAAAACAAAAGAGTTGTTATCATAGTAATATTAAGACATGCACCCATTATCTTTAGTAGACTTCTCCCAGTAATAATGTGGATTATTTTACTTTAGACCTCTGGAACCGTAAGCATCACGTTTCGACTTTCTCTGGAGTTTATTATTCTCAATTTTATTTCACAATGAGTTTGTGGAAGTGTATATGGGTAAGAGCTTATTCATGTATCATTTTTGCTATGTTTCTCGTATTTATCTGACCAAACCAGACTACGAGCCTACTAGAATTTTTCAATTAATCGGTTAAAATGTTCTTGGTTACTGAGTTAAACATAATACAGATATAGAATGTACTCTAAAGTCATATGAAAGGAATAACGAATACGTTCCTAGATATAGAGTGTTACTGTAACCGAAGTCCTCGAAAATCTGTAAAATTTATGCTGTATATTAATGTCTCTAGACATCTCAAGATTGCAAAACTACAGCTTCTTCAAAATCCAATGATTCTCTCCTTTATTTATGTCTGAAGAAGATCCAAGAGATATATGTTATTTAGCCATTTTGTACTTTTGCCAACTGCTTTCAGAGAGCGAATCTGGCAGAGCTGAAATCCTCTCCTCTTTCACTTGTTTTGCAGTGTATATCTTGGAGTGAAAGTAGTATGCTAGTGCAAGGTTGGAGAGGCCCTTCATTCTGACTTCCTTTCTGTCGGAGGGGATATATACATCCACAGTTTCTTTGAACTTCAAAGAGTGTTAATTTAAAAAGGTTGTATTCAGTGTACAGACTGTTAGAATCTCCTTGAAAGTAGCACTTCTGTAATTCAAAATTCCTCTTTTGCAGTCGTTGGGTTTCAATCTAATTTGTTTTGTGTTTTCAAACATAAGTGTTTATTTAAGCATACTTCGTGTGGTTTTAGACTAAGATAATTATGTTATTAATTTAATATTATAGAAAGGATTACTAACAATTAAATGATATGAATATTTTGTTGAAAGGAAATATTACGAAACTTAGCTAGCACTACCTGTACTATTACAAATAATTTAGTAGAATTTCCACCCCTATACATATAAAACCGTCATTATAAAAATTATTATTTCTGAACAAACTATGACTTTTGACCTAGCCAAATGATTTTATCACTAAGATAGATGGGAATTCGAACGCTTATGTAATTTATTTTGGGAAATGCTATATCAGGGGCTCCTAATTAGAGGCACCTATTGATAAATTGCCAAGTCACTAAATTTGTTCGATATGAACTGTAAATAAGAGTTATGCTATTATCTCTAAAATAATTTAAACTTTCACTCCGTGCATGTGAATAATTTATTATTTCTTGACTTAGGGTGGTTCTCAAAATATTTGTAGCGTGTATGACTACATTTATACTGTCACTTATTGCAAAGGTAAGAAATATTCTAGCTGTATTACTAATAATGGAACTATTTTAGAAATGTAATGATAACCTAATAAACCAAGAAATGTGTTAATGAGGTTAGTTATTAAGATTCATATTACGCTGATTACATCTCATTCACATGTTCAAATTGACAAAGGCTGCACTTTGTGAAAAGGGCGTTTAAGGGAACAAGGTAGTCTGAACAAACAGAAATTACACCCTAGTGGGTTGAATTAAGTTAAATTGGCACTGTCTTAAATTTCTCAATGGGTTTACCTGAAGTTTTTAACAATTATTTTATTAATCACGGCAGTTATTTCAGGTCGTTATTTGCATTGATACCGTATGTGGTTGAGTTTATAAAAAATATTTTATTCAGCAGAAAAATAACATTTACTCTTAAAACAAGTGAATTCATGTACGTTTTTCTCAGGAAGTATGTGAGATAGAGAGCTGAAATGTTCAGTACATGTGTACAACATGTAGTTAAAGTGTCTTAACATCAGTAATAATTTTATAATATACCTCAGTGATATTAAGAAAGTAGCCATATTGCAAATTTTCCATATTTTTATTTCTCTGACTGCAAATCTTCTTTTTTTTTTAAATTTCTATCATATATATATCAGGTGAGTCAGCCGCTCCTTATTTTTTGGAAGGTAGGCCACCCATCTAACGGCATGTGCGCCTTAGTCCAGTTTTGCGCTTACTAAAATTTATTGCTTAATGTTCTTAAAGAGAAGAATGCGCAAAGTTGAGAGCAACAGCGGTTTAAGGGACAGAACATACTCTTCGGTAAAGTACACCTCAAAAATATACGACTCGTTTACTGAGAGCGAATTCCGGTTTCCAGCCGATTTTAAACTTTTTATTAGAGTATACATAGCAACGTAATTCAGTAAACGCCTCGGAAAAATTGGAACTATCACATGGGTACGCTAACAACGTCAGCTAAAAAGAAAATGATGGATTCTTGTACTTAGAGCAGGGGTTGGCTGCCAAATATTACGAAAAATTTAGAGACACGCCTCATCCATCATAAACCCTTGCAGTCAAAATGGACATATTATTAAATAACAGTTTATTTACATTTTTGCGTGAACTACGCCTCGTGCACCTCAATTAATATGCATAACATATTTTGCCATTTAAGTAATATATTAAAATGCCCACCAAATGATTAAATCTGTCTTAAAAGGCTAAATCGAGCCGAAAACTCGCGAGGTGGCAATGCCAGGCACGCAAGTCCTACTATTGAACGCGGTAGGCGCTTTCAGTTAGGTCTCGAAATAGCTGAAGAGGATTGTGACGGGTCCTCTGCGCTAAGCCCCATTGGCATAGGTTCGAGTCTCAGTATTGTAAATATATTTTTTTTAATGTTCATCAAAACTTGGAAACCGAATTCACAATAATCTAATTATAAAGTTCCTGAGCGTTTAGGACATAATTTAAATCGTTTTTGGTTGTCTGCATTTTGTAATTGAACAGGTGTAGTGACTTTTGCGCCATTGGACTGGCATGATGTTTTGGGTTGTGAATGCCGACCCCTGCGTTCTCAACACGTATGCTGTCGCACGATATTTTGTGCCAGTGTTTCATTATGTATTCAACAGACGGGTACGTAGATATGCTTTTGATCTACGGAGAAGTAAGAACAAATACACCAGAGAAAATATCTCGGGAGAGATATCCGAATAGGCGACAACCAACAGCAAACAGCTTCCGGAATTTTGAAAGGCGTCTGCATGTAACAGCATCACTTGCAAGAATGCCTCCTGTAAGACGCACCAGCAACATCGGGTGTTAATACAGAAGCAGTTTTGAATGCCACCCAGAACAATCCGCATACTAGTACACGGGTAGCTGCTCAGGAGGTGAAAATCAGCCAGTCTTCTGTAGTGCGAATATTGAACACTAATAAGTTCAATTCTTATGGTTTGCACCTACACCCAGCTATTCACGGGAGAGATTTCGAAGCTAGAGTGATATTTTGTGAATGGTTGCTGGAGCGAGTAGCAAGTGATGTGGGATTCGCATCCAGGATATTGTTTTCTGACGAATCAAGATTCCGCATCAATGGAACTGGAAATCGTGACAATATGCGCTATTGGAGTGTTAATAATCCTCATTGGGTAAGGGAGGCAGCATTCTAAGAGCAGTGGGGTGTAAATGTCTGTTGTGGAATCTTGGGAGACCACCTTGTTGAACCATTATTCTTCGAGGGGAATGTAACAGGAGCACGCTACCTGGAATTCCTCTGTAGCTCACCCCTTATTATTAGGGAATGTGCCACTGCAGCAGCGAATGACGATGTGGTTTCAACACGATGGCACTCCTCCGTATCGGTCGAGGATCGTCTGCAATCATTTGAATGCTGCACATCCTGGTCATTGGATAGGAAAACAAGGACCAGTCCCCTGGCCTGCCAGATCACCTGATCTGACACCCCTTGTCTTCTTTCTCTGGGGTTATTTAAAAGAACGTATTTATGCAGAGGAGCTGGACAATCCAGAAACCCTTCCTCAGCGTATTACAGTGGCTTGTAGAGCTGTTCAACCCTGTGTATAAATGATCCTTATTTTAATTGCACCTACCAATAGGTATGCATAAACAGCTACCTAATTGTAGTTCACCAATAAAGAAACATCAAACAATGCCATTAAACATAAATAAAGCAATAAAAATGAATATAATAACCGTTTTCAGAATAATAATTTGTAAATTGTGAGGATTGCACGGTAAAAAAATTAGTACATGCAGGTGATTCGAACCACCTTCACAACAGACGGATTACTTCGGAGTGTTGCGCTCGTTCCAATTGAGCTACCTAGTAACGTGTAAGGTAAACATTCCGTTTAAGATGTAATACTCGCTGGTTCCAGTGAACATTTGCAGAAGTGCAAACGTCAGCTGTCTAATTACGAATATATTAAAAGGCGATGCGATAACATCTATATTAGCACTAATTTCATCGAGTGTTAAACATCCATGTCAAATACGCGGGTAGAACCCAGTAATGGGGTCGATGTTTTCATGTTGGAGTATAAAATGAGGATCGCATAAAACTCGAGAATAAGGGGCAGCTGACTCAACTGGTACACACACACGCACACGCACGCGCGCACGCGCACGCACACGCACACGCACAGACACGCACACACAGACACACAGACACACACACAGACACACACAGACACACAGACACACACATATAATTGAGGTACAGAAAATATTTGATCATAGTAAGAATCATACAGAAGTGTGATTCTTATTGCAAGGAATTTCAAAGAAAACGGCACATGAGTTCACATGTTTTAAGATTAAATAGTATTACTTTTCTGCTGGGTAAAATAATTTTAGAGACTCAACCACATAGGCCATCAATGCAGATAGCCACTTGAAATAATTGTTACTATATATAGAATAATTCATAAAATATTCAGGAAAAAGCCATTAAAAACTTTAAGAGCAGTGATAGTTCAGCCTATTTAAGGGACAATGGGAGTGAAATTTGAAAGTTCCACATTTCTTGATAGATTTTTCTGAAAGTTTTACTGTGTTTGTATTTATATGAGAATAGGCGGTACACCAAATTTCATTAAAATTGGATAATTTGTTTAGGATATATAAATTATTTTATGAATTTAATAGGCACATTTTCAAAATAGAGCTCGCGTCTATTGACTTTTCAAAATTCATTTACATTGGCAGAACTGGTGCTCTAAAACATGGGTAACAATTATATGAAGAGATATTTCAAATACGTTTGTTGATTATGCTGTACATATTTTTTTAATAACAAAGAAAATTTAATCTTAAAAATTATTGATTTTTTTCATACAAAAAAAAAGTTTTTGGAATTCATGTTAATGATAACATCAATATTGAAGCATGGTTTTATTTAGCTGCTATTTATGAATACTTTTGGAATTTTTCATTGAATTTGAAGCAAAACTCAGGCGCGGCCTTCTTTTGGAATGTGCAGAAATGTAGTTTTGAGAAAAACAGGCTTTTATATAGGAGCACCCTGTGTACCTTAAGGGAAGAGCACTATTTGAAAGGGCCGTAATGATCACATGGAGTGGGGGATATGAAAAATGTTAGCTGATCCAAATGCACAGGTGTTCCAGGAACATGTTAAGGTAAAAAAACAATTTTCGACTTTTTGACAATTTTGACCACAATTTCACTCCCAGTGTCCCTTAACTCACAAAGGTGCAAGTTCTGTATGTTCAAACTACATTGTCCCCTTAAGTGACACAAGATTCTCTCAAGTGAAGTTTATCTGAAAAGCTTGTTCCCTCTACCTATTAGTTACTAGCCAAAACCCGCTAGATGCTAGATGCTAGAACCCGTCCCATGGATCCAGTATTAAAGTAATAAAAATAACATGGCAGATCAAAGAAACTAAAGGAATGAAAGGCTGAAACTAGACACACCTATATTCAAAACGCGTATTGATAATAATCGACAAGTAGAGGATGTTAATATATCAATTCTGGCGTAAACTAGATTGTGTTAATTTGACATAGGACAAAAAAAAAATTTCCCGTTCCAAGTCCTGAATAACTTTGAAACGTTCAAAGGCAGTTAAAACGTTATAACACGAAGTAAGTTTTGAGGTTGTAAACTAGTCAGCCAAATATAAACTAGCACACAATTCAAAAGAGCTAATATTGAAATTAAGTAATACTTATATCATGACCGTTTATTAAACTTTAAATGTGAACTCGCCGTAATATTGTATTGTACGTCATAGCCAGAGTTTCGAATAGATATTTCTTTTGCATTTATGGCTGGCTTTTATTTTGTTGCTTTGAAAGTGTTCCGCAAAACGTAGTTATAGCATAAGATGATAAATAATGAATGATGTCAAAAGAGTTGCTTATCGCAGTTATCTGGAATGTTTTTCACGAATTCTTTAAAAAAAGTAATAGGAATTGAGAAGCTTAAATCGCATATCTGCAGTACAGTCTAGAAGTAGGTGAATGTTTTAATACGCACTCGGCCAAATTCAACCATGTGTGCAACCTGGCCAACTGGTCTATACTGGCATTATTTATGATCTTGTCTTCGCTTACGTGGTCCTGCATGACGAATAGGAATTACCTACCTTCCACCAGGCGAAGTACGCCTTCTCGTTCAATTTTATGAAGTGGGATGAACGGAGGAGTTATAGCTGTTATAAAAATGTGTACATAGCATAACCCACGAACTAATGATTTTACTCCTATATAGTCGTATACTAAAAACAACTTCAACATGTCAGCTTCGAACGTCTAAGGGATTTTAAAGTGCATCTAAGTTGTTAAATCTGTAGCTTTGGCTAAAATGACCTTGAATGAGCGTTACATTTTAATATTTAGGGGAAGCATTGTCATTTCAGGTCGCCCCCTTAGCGTGGTGGAGTTCCAGGTTCGATTCCCGATACCGGCGTGGGGATTTTCTGCCGCTGGGAGACCTGGTTCGGGGTGCACTCGGCTCGTCAGATTCCTGAGGAGCCAGTTGAGGAGCTGTTTCATTGAAAAAGTAGCTACCCCTGGCTGCAAAGTCCGCAATACCGGCCGGGAGGAACTGGGGCACTGACCACGTCCCACCTCCAGTACTGCACCCCACTGATGACGCCTGTGATGGGCAAAGGTGAAGGACGAGGTGGCCGGGCGGTAAACACAGGCCTGGAAAGGGTTGTTGCACCTTGGATTTATTATTCTCTTTTCACTTAATCTCTAAAATGTTTAAACATTAATACAGCTTCACAAGACATATATAACCATTTTCAGCTAACGTCCTCCATGGTCTATGGGTCACATGCTATCCTCTAGTTCCCGATGTCGCGGGCTCAAACCCGAAGGAGGGCGATGGATTATGTCGGGCGTAAAAATCCGTCCCATGGCTTCCCTCGGAAGGAAAGTAAAGTCGGTCATCCGTGATTTACGGCACACAAAATAAGCTCAAGAAGCAAAACTAAGCGGTCCTTCACGCATGGGACCGTGACAACCATAGGAGTTAGTAGCTCAATTTCGATTTCCACCTTCAGATTTGCAATAAAACAAAATGTGTTCTGACACTCGAATAAGTTTGCTATTCCTCTATACAGCAGCAACGAAAAAAATGCCTCAATACCATGTCTGGTTACCAGTAATGTATCTTTTAAAATGTATATTGTAAATTAGATAGTTTCCATGACTAAATCAGTTATCTAACAAAGGAAATGAAGCTATAAATCTCAATCCAGTAACTTAAGAATTCAGTTTTTATTTCAAGTGGGTCAGATGCATATACGTGTTCATTGCCAATAAAAGTCAACCCTCAATAAACCGACATTGAGTTTGAGAAAATACTCCCTTATAATGCTTGATATACAACTCTGGCTTTAATTTACGATCGTTTTTGTTCCTCATACGCAGTGATGTATATCGTATAAGTAATTTAATTGGCTTATTGTTACTAAAATAGCTCTGTAAAGCACAGAGCATCACATCATCACTCCAAGCCCATTGGTTTTCTATAAATGAAGCTCTACTTCATACTTTTCATATTGCGCACTGTTTACATCTATCTTTAAAATGAATTCAAAAGAAGTTCCAGTTTTACTATTTATGTCAAATAAAAAGCCATAATAATGCAATAGCTCTGTAATGCACAAACATCACATCATCAAACTGCAAGCCCATTGGTTTTCAATAAATGAAACTTTACTTCATACTTTTCATATTGAGCACTGTTTACAACTATCTTTAAAATGAATTCAAAAGAAGTTCCAGTTTTACTATTTATGTCAAATAAAAAGCCATAATAATGCAATAGCTCTGTAATGCACAAACATCACATCATCAAACTGCAAGCCCATTGGTTTTCAATAAATGAAACTTTACTTCATACTTTTCATATTGAGCACTGTTTACAACTATCTTTAAAATGAATTCAAAAGAAGTTCCAGTTTTACTATTTATGTCAAATAAAAAGTCATAATAATGCAATATGCATTCAATGGAAGCAAACCGATGTACATTTAATAATGAAAGCTAGTGCAACTTTGCTTTCATTCTGGAGCGGGAACTTTGGTACATTATGTAAGGTTTCTGACGAATAAGAATAAAAGTTAACAATAAAAGTATCCGAAGTAGAAGCCTGTGGTGCAATGCGATGATATAGGTAAATATCCGCAATTTCTCAACAAAATGCATAGCTAAATACGTGGTAATAAAGAGCGGACAATGATTTATAGGTGCCATATTGTATTTGTTTACTGTGGCTTAACTCCAAAGCAAGTACACTGATGAACATACAGTGTGGAAAACCTTTGGTGGGACCGGTTTCGGGGCGTGCGACCGACCGGCGGTGCAGGTGATTTTTAAATCCAGAGAAAATATTGTGCAGTTTGTCGAAGTTATTTCTAACACACATAATAAACACTTAAAAGGAAAAGTAAGTTACTCATGCATAACAAGCAAGTGGTTAGAACTGCTTCCCTTCATTGTTGAAACCTTTAATATTTCTGAACTGTCCGCTACATACTGCAGTTTCCTCCGAGCAGAAATTTCTTGATGCATGTAAATTTTAAGTTCATTTAAAGTGCCTGTATTTGTTTTGTAAACGTTTTTAATGAACCCCGGAGATAAAAACCGCAGGGGGTTAAGTCAGGGGAATGAGGGAGTGAAACTTTTCCCAACAAGAATTGCTCAACTCGGTATGTCCGCCACCAGATGTTTAATGTACATCTGTTCATTATAGCTTATGGAATACGTGCAGTATGCAGGAATTTAGTGGTGTAGGAACGCACCGTAATGAAGTCCAAAGCGTCCATAAAGGTAAGATAAGGTAAGGTAAAGTAATGTAAGTTGGTAATGTGATCGAACGGGGACTTGGGCACCGCTGCCATGTGGCCTTTAGTGTATGTGCCCCCTTAGGGCTACGCACTGGCAGGAATGAGTGGGCGAAAGGAGACAGAGGGTGGTCGCACTAGGGCGTCGACATAGAAGAGGTCAAAGTCCCTACCATTAGCAGTTCCACCGGCAGCTTTACTCACAGAAGCCGGACACGCCCTCCGCGGGGCTTTTAGCCGAGGTCGCAGCCCATGGAGACGAAGGTTTGCAGAGCACCAATTCCCCATCATGCAGCGCCCGAGAGACCTGTCGACGCAGGCCAATCCTAATGGACCAATCGGATGTTGGGAGAAGTGAAGTGACAATGGAGGTGAAATGGAGAGACAACAAATTCGACATATGTAGTTATCCTCAGCATTCACCTAGAGACCCGAGATGACCCCCAAAAGCCCATGGGTCAGGAAGGTCAGTCACGACCCCACGACCTCTTAAATGGGAGCCACACATGCTACCGCCCGAGCCATCCCGCTTACCATAACAGTCGATGTGAAGCTTCAGACTGATTTCATCTTATTCATAGCTCGCACTGCATGTTGAAACTTTAAGCATTATTTTGTAATCGGATTTGTAAACGTACATATTACGAATAACAAATAACTAAATTGAGCATTACAGCAAAGACACTGTTTTCTTAGAGTACGCAATTACACAGGCCCTAATACATTAAAGAAAGGAATTTTTAATTTCTAGGAGTTAACTTCAGAATATGAGTTGGCGAATTCAAAGAGAAAATATTGTACATTATAAACTACGGGGAAATTCCTATCTTTAGAACGAGAGAGCTGGATAAAGTGGCGTACTTATAGGAAATTGAAACCGTTGTCTGTCTAAAGCGATGCTCAGGACATTTTCGATCATTATAAATTGTTGTGTTGGTGCCTAGGAGACTTGAAAAAATAAACGAAGCCACAATACAGAAGATAGTGAAATAGCTTGCTATAGTGAGGACTGCAAGCGCGAATGCAAGGCCCACCGTTGAAATTTGGCACTCGAAAACAGCTCTTTAGGCCAAAATTCCTTCAATCTCTGAGAAATACGACCTTAATCAGCTACCAATAAAACCTAAAGGAAATTGTAGTATCCAAGAAGTAGTGTGTCTTGCAAGCACCATTAAATAGGAATTACTAAAAATTCTAGTAATACCTACAGCTGAAAAAAGGTAATGTTTTGTTTTCCTTCTTTTTCCAACGTTAGTCTGAAATATGCATGAATTACCAAGGACCCTAACAGTATTTCATACTTTGGAACCAAACATATCTATTAGACAACTTTTAGTAATAATTATACATACGTAGAAATGTAATTCTTCCTGCTTATTTTTAGCTTGCAAAAATAAACATTAAGACTGAAAGTTATTTTATGTGGTATATACCTTATAGAAGGGAACTTATTACATACCTTCTATTTTTTATATTTTTTATTAAATCTGACCTTATATAAAGGTTTGCCATGTGACACAGAATAGCTTTCATGTGTTTGAAATGAATACATAAAAAGGTTAATAAAAAAAAACATATTTCATAGTATTGCAAAAACAGGTACAATGGCACTTTGCTCTTTTTCCCCCTTTTAAATAAAGGTCCTCCAACATAGTGTCATATAAGACGGTGAATGAATGAAATGGGTGAAATGATGATCAAAATGAGCCCAAGGTCCATAGAGTTACCCGACATACGTCTTCTCAGAAAAAAAAAACCTTATCCGGATAACTTACTCTAACCGAGATTCGAACTTGAGACCTCGCGAATGCGAGGTAGATACGCTACCGTCACACCACAGAGTCGGGCTAGGGCATTAATGTGACCATACCTTAATTAAAGGGTACTCACGCGTAACTGTTATTAACATAATATCTTCAAAAGAACTATGATTATATGGAACCAAAGGTGAATTTTTCAGACACTTGTTTATAACCTTCCCTGTGGCAAGTGTAGTGCTGTGGTACCCCAACGTATCTGGTTTATTATCTATAGTTGCTAGTAAAATGTATATCATATTTTCCACTTAATAATATTAGTTAACACACTAGTATAAATGAATATCATTGAAAGTTATGTTGGTGCAACAGTGAAACCACCGCTTATAGCCGTGACCATTAAGGTACGGACCCATGAACGGGAGGTCTGTGGTTTATATCCCAACGTCCTCCCTGAAAATATTTTATTTCAGTTGCTCCTCGGTTCAATTATCATTTAATTACGTGCATTATTAGTGTCACCGCCTGTGGTGAGCGTTAAACACTATTAAAACAAATCAACTGCGAACGTAATGTTGGTCACAGTGGTGGTTATACGTAATTTAAGTCATATTAGTAGTTTTCTCTCGTCAGCCAGAAGGCTCTTGTGCATGACAGAAGAAGAAAATTGTTTTGGTATCTAGGACAAGAACGTGGAAGTACCATGTAAGGAAGGAATCTAAAAGCATATTGAACTACCTTCAAACACGCTAAGAACATTGAAGCGGTTGCTTGGTGAAGATTGGCATTGCAATCAAGTTCAATATAACCTCAGGGAAGAGGTGGTTATGGTTAGCCACCGCAAGTTATGTCTTAAAGAAAAGTACAAAACTGTGAAATGAAACTCCGGAAAGACAACTTTTGTTTGCGTGCAGTGGAGATAGGTACCAAGATTTACACAAAGAAAATTTGCAACATCTGGATTTCTTATAGTTGTATACCTTTCAGCCAAAAATTCGGCTCTTTCTCCTAAACAACAATATTATTTTACCCCTGCGTGGATACCACATTCATTAATCAACATTAGTTTTAAACCAGCCTTTATCACATCTCTCTAAGAATAACCAGAAACAAATTCCAAGAACAAAGACGAATATGAGCGATGTTACATTCAATGGGAAACGAAGGTGCCATAACTAACATCTCTTAATAAATCCCACTGATATTGGTGCAAACAAGTACACATCTAGCACCATCAGTGCCCAACGTTGTATAGTCTGTCCAGATTCTCAACCACCGTATTTCCAAGATATAAGCGTTTGGCTACCCATCCCACCCCACACCCCCAGTGTAAGGTCATTAGAGAATACAATAGAACCGCTCGTGAGGATTCAGGCCGGCTTTCTGAAGCAGCATTGCAGCTTAAAAATACTATTGTACGTCAATTGTATATTGCTACCCTCATTAGTGAAGTGTTCGTGACCGTGGGATGAGGAAGTTACGTTAAGAATCTGGACAAACTATAGAGCAGGTTTGTCAATGGAAGAGACAAGGGGTTTAACCCATACTCCTGTTTTGTCCCTGGCTTGCCAACCATCTAGAGAACTTCCACACTATTAGCACTGTATCGCCGTAAAGCCCTAATATCCCCAACACGTGAAGTTGGTGGAATAAAAGACATAAAATAGAGCAGTGATGTCCAACCCTGTCTCTTTGGGGACGCTTACGTAATCATGAATTACAACCCCACCTACTCTTTCAGTTGGAAGTTGGTCAGGAAGGGCCTGTGGGGTGTAGAATCGCAACCAGTCAGTATCCAGTGACGAACACAAACTGGTGATTCCATGGCAGTTTCCAAGTCACACCTTGAATGTCCCCAGAAGACCCCTTCATTCTGAACGACTTTTGCATAAATGGTAAACAGTACTAAATATAAAAGGTGGATCTCGTTAAAACACACAATCTATGTGAATTACTTTTCTGTTCCTTTCAGTGAACCACTTTCGCGATATTCTTCATCATTTGTTTGAATTTACCATTACTTATGCTTTTCTCGAACAGAAGTGAGTTATTCGTTTTTTTTTTTTTCTTCTTTTTCTTTCTTTTTTTTTTTCTTTTTTTTTTTTTTTTTTTTTTATTTCTAAGCCGTGCAAAGAGAACGGAATTTCAAAGCCATCGCATAAGGACCAGCTTTTATAATATTTTGACCATCACTTAAAGCTTACTGTATTCCTATATTCCCTTGCACCTACAATAAAATGAGCAATAATGTTATTATTTCTACAAACGTTTATGTCTATTAACATGGAGCAGATAGAGAAATAAACGTTTGCAAGAATGGTTTGTACAATACTGGGTATACCTCTACATATATTTGCGAACAGACGTATATCGCATAAGATTTGAAAGTGTTTTCGTAAATCAAACGCAACGTACATATAACCAAACGGCCACTGCAACACAATACACTCCTGAGTGTTAAAAGAGTGGCACAGTTCTCCTAAAATGGAAGCAGGTATATCCAGTCTCCCCTCTCGCAAACGTTGGACACCGCCTAGATAGAGTGCCACAAAATGTCACAACTATAGTAGACATTGTCCACATTCTCACCTTCACCCTTGCCCTGCACTTTCCTTCCAGTCATGGTAAGTTACCCTTTGCTGAAGTCCATTTAACGTGGTATCTGGTGGAGTTGTTACGTGACGTTCACTTTCGTCACATCTGGTGGAGGCGCTAGTGAACATCTCAATATAACGCTATCCTCAAGGTTATTAAGCGAAACCTCTTTATCACTTACTGCAGGCCTGGGGAAGTGGTACACATTGAGCGGGACTGCGCTCACGACCTTGAGCGTGTGTGTTGGCTGAGGACGATGCAAACACACACCAGTTCAGTGACGTACCTTTCATAATGAGTGCAGGTCGCGTTACGCCAACATTTAATGCCGAATGGGAAGAAAAGTATTTCGCCGTCTTCGATGGTGGAAACACATTGTTTGGTTTGTGGTGCAACAGTATCAATCCTTCACATTATAATCTTAGGAGGCATTTCACAAATGCGCATGCGCAAGAATATGGTGAAGAGAAGCTGACAGGTGTGGCTCGTGAAAAAATGCTGGATCGTTTTAAGGAAAATTTACAAGCCAAAAGTGACAGTACTAGCAAGAAGATAGTTGACCTTAAAACATAGTTCGCGCCAGTTTTAAAATTGCAAACAAAATTGCCAAATCCTCTAAACCCCTCTTTGAAGGAGACTTTATAAAGGAATGCTTGATAACTGCTGCTGAAGAAATTTGCCCTGATTTAGGGAATTCCTTTAAATCTCTTAGTTTATCTCGTCGAACAGTCACCGAGCGAATTGCAGAAATTGCTTGCAATTTGGAGAAACAGCTAAAAAGGAAAATCGCACAGTTGTTGGCAGTCGCATTGTAGCTATGTTTGGTACAACATGTTGTGAGCAGTTTTTCAGTAAGCTGAACAATGTCAAAACTGCTTCACGCAGTAGTTTAAGTAATGAAAATTTAGTGCACATATTGCGATTGCAATGTTCAAATTTGCAGCCAGAGTATGACAAAATAATGAAGCACGAAAGGTGCCACGTTTCAACAGTGACTCAGTAAGTAGCGCTCCAGGTTTACGTGATTTAAGAAGTGTTTTAGTTTATTGCATATTAATATACTTCAAAGTCTTGCAAGTCTAAATAGCATTGTAAAATTTGAAAATATAACACTACAACATGTATGTAAATATTGTATAGTGTTTAATTTTGTGTTTGTAATAAATTACAATTAAGCAACACGTGTACGCCACTGACTGGTTCATGTGCCTTTATTGCACGCACGTAAGGGACGGTAGAAACCTGTTTTCTCTCACGCGAATACACGACGTCCCCAGGCCTGACTTACTACATAACCAAGGGGCTTTTTATGTTGCTTAGTACATAGCAATACTTCTCATAACCCTTTACTCCATCATAAATATGAAATTCTATGACTTCAGACTTTTTCTTGTGCTTCACAAGCATACTGCCATACGTGTATGAGAACACAGGAAACTATATTGCCGTTAGGTAAAGCTGAATATTACCAGATCTGTCACAGAAGTCCCAATAGTTGCACATAGCATAGCAATATTTTTTGTATACAACTTATGTTTTGTTGTTACGTAATTCGATAGTGAGAATTTAGCAAAAACTAATACGTATGCAGCTTCTAACTTCTACAGAAAATAACAAAAAGAATTTCCTTACTAACGAGGTAGGCGTTGCCAGTATTTGAAAATGGAACCACATGATAGAACACAGCCATAAATTGGATTGTGAGCAATCCCTGGTTCTCATTAATCATTTTCTATGCACCACAGAAGTCACGACACTAAAGAGATAGGTTCAGAAAGATTAGCAGGAAGCTTTGAACGCGGGAACTGATGAGGCAGAATATCCTGTATGTACTTTGTTAGACACTATTCTCTTTGTTTTTCTACGTCGTTACTTGGTCGTTCTCTGAACCCACTAGAAGGGCATGGGTTTTAAGAAAATGATAATACACTTGCACATTAAAATATATATTTAGACTTTGATAATTTTGCGCTGCATAGCGTACAGCGTACGGTGTCACTTTGTATGTTTTAAACTAAATGCGTTGGGCACAGTGTTTCTATGTTTTTTTCAAGTCCATATACCTATAGGAGCTTAAATATTACTTCTGTGACGAAAAAGCTCGAAATTCCTCGTGTTAACAAATACTTTATGAAGAGAAGCATTACAGATTTATTTCTTTAATTTCAACTACAACTTGTAATATTCGTCAGATTGAAGAAATAATGAAGATTATTTCATCATTTCATTTTCAACCAAGATATTTGCTTACAAAAGCATTTTTTGCTGCTGTCTCTTAATACCATTACCTTTTAGATATTTAGTTGAGTCCATCGATCGCTACGTTTACTAGTAATGCACTACGAGACACACAGTTCCTAACATCATACAACATGCAACTTTGTTATAGCTGTACTGCATTCAGGAAAATACTCTAATTAAATTGTTGCTACAGTTCATTTCTCACAGCTACTGTTAGTAAATTTGTAGAAATGAGAAAAATAAATTGATGTCATGTAGTTTGCCAGTGGATAAATTTCATTACCTACACGAAGAATGAATAATACCGCTATGAAATATGACTTACGATTAATCATAATATTGTGACGCCAGCCCCGGCGCACAGCAAAGAACGGTCAGGCCAAGCTACTTCGCAATACATACCAGGCGCGGTGCGTATCAAAGGCGCTTACGGTCAAGCTTTCCCACACCACTCACGCGAGTAAACACGTGACAACAATCAGAGCGGCAGAACCAGAAGGGTTTTCATTTCCAGATGATTCGAGAAGTGACCGGCGGCCGGCTTGTTTGAAAAAGTTTGAGAAAGATTTAGCTACGTCATTGCCAGTATAAAAGCTTGTGAAGCGCGTGAGGGTAGACAGTTTTTGAGTCGGTCATTGAATGCGAGACAGCTGTGAAAATACGTCGCGTGGAAGTGAAAGTTTTAACGAGTGTTGAGTAATTGTATTGTCGGAGTTAGTGCTGGGGAGACAGGGAAAATGAAGAGACAGTAAAAGGAGTGAGCCAAGGCTACGAGAAGAAAACAGTTGTGAGTTGTAATATCACGAAGTACTGTAGACCGTGTTAACGTCAGTAAAAGAGAACTGTCCATTTGTACAAAAGTTTTAGAAGAAAACAAAGTGAGGTAAAAGGTAATTGAACTAGACCTTTGGGGTCTTTGGCACAGTACTATCTTTTAAAGGGTCACTACCTTTGTTAACCACCCCTCTAAGGCGGCAAGACTTACTAGCACCACAAATAAAGGACGTGATAGTTTTCAACAATAATTAGCTTATCTTGGAATAAATTCTCAGGTTTTTATATGCAAAATAATGGTGTGTTTCTTGACACATAGCTGTTATTTTCAATTTTAAGTTTTTGTACCTGACTACTTCTCACCTCATGAATGTACTTTCTACTTTTAAACTAGAAGAATATTTTACAATAATCCAATGCAACAATGACACTTGACAACGCAATGCGCAAATTGGTATTTTCATGCAGAGGGAAACGCAGCCGTGCCGTTTATTCAGTCACAGCTGTCAGTTTTTCAATTTAGTAGGATACTTAATGCAAGCATATATCACCATATCTCACCAAGATATATGTATATGTGCTTAGAAAATCACTTTTGGCAACATTACAATCTTCAGCCATTCCTCGCATTGTTGAGAATGTGACATACATTAGCTGCGTAAAATATGCATTACTGTCAATACCGTAATCATATATGGGCTTCACTTCTGCCAGAAATACATTTCTAAGACCTTTCTGTGCGTTTAAAATACTTCTTCCAGGAGTACTTTCAATGTAACAAAATGCCCAGTCATTAAATTAAAGCATCTCCATCAGAAGAATGACATTAACACAAATGTTAATATCTCAATGCAGACACATTGTAACACGCGTCCCGCCTTCGAAACCCAATAGGGCTGAGAGTATCCATAATATAGGTTCACTGTCGTCATTTTATAAACCGTTATTTTCCTGACGATGTGACTCAATCAAGTTATTATTCCTGTGGCCGTCCTTCGTGTCTGGGAGTAAAATGCTAGGCTCTGGTTCTCAAGGTCGCGGGTTCAAACCCGGCGGAGGGCGATGGATTCTTTTTTCGGACGTAAAATATCTAAGTGGCTTTCTTCGGAAGGGAAGTAAAGCCGAATGTCCCGAACCTCAATCCTGATAAAGAGACCACTGAGCAAAATTAAGCGGTTTCTCACATCCAATGTGCAGTGGGACGCTGAAAACTATAGCGGTTAAGGAGCGCCCATAAAAACACTCAATTTTAATTTGTCTTACTCCTGCATAGCTGGTGACAGATAGAGAACGTCACAAAGGAGTAACTGGACTGAAATTGGACAGGACCAGAAGCGGACGGGATCCATGTTGTGCGCACAAATGGCAGTTGTATGTTAGGCCCCTGGGAGGAAGGGATCAGACGGGAGCTCTCTACGGGCGTGCCAGAACCAGCCTTGTAGTTCCTAACGTGACCTGGAGATTCTTCATTCCGGCGCTAAGGTTTGCCATGTAGCCACCAGCCACCAGACCACCGCCCCTCCAGCAGCACAGACGACTACAACATCACCCCCATGTCGATAAGAGCAGTTACAATGCACGAAGTCCCCACACAGCAGCGCCAAACTCGCCCATCACCGACACAACCGACCCTTGAAAGACCGGATTGAAATGAAATGCAAAGGAAGATATACAGTCCAGTATTTGCCTAGTGAGCAAGGTAAACCGAAGGGGACAGTCTTAAAGCACTGCATTCCGCTATATTGGTTCAGAAGATTATCTATAAAGCAAGTTATAAGAATGATATTAAGTTTCATTAGAGCTAGGGATTCTAAATCGTGTTTCATTGCCAGCGCCAAAGCTCATGAAAGCTGCAGGTGGCGTCAAGCAGTTGTAGACAGTGCTGTCTATTCTATCATAATTATTAACAAGTTAGAGTTCAACTCATGTTATCGCCTCATAGAAATAGTAGTACAAATGTTAGTGAGGCTGTGTGCCAATTGGGGAGGGAGGAAAATCTAGTCGTGGGTCACTTTTTTACCACTCTTGGTGTAAAGATAACCATAGCGATCATGAAAAAATGTCCCGTTAGTGATTCAGTCACTGATTTATCAGGAACAACTTCATCAATTTCTTTTAATAGTATTTAACGTCCCTTCCTACGACATACAGTGTACTACATCGATGACGTTGGTGATACGTTAAATAAAATGATGATGATAAAAAAATATGGAAAAAAAACCTGAGTTAGGGAGGATGGTTCCGGAGGGATTTGCACCGCAAACCTACTATTCAGAGTTCCATAGCTTAACGACCTTTGCTATTCTTGTCTGTGACTCAACCTGTGAAGAAACTTCTAAGGCGCACACATAAATCCAAACCCAATTTTCTTTTTCCAATCATGAATAATATTCTGAGATTCTGGATCATAAAGCGGTTCTGTATCAATTAGCAGTGTGATTTGATAGAAATCAAAGGAGCAATATCCCACATTAAACTTAATCTTGAAAGAAGGAAGCTTGTAGGGTTCCTGATCCAGTTAACTTGACTGGAATGGGTCGAAGCCACGGTCCACAGAACGAGAAAATGCTAGGCTACTCTTTCTTCATGGCAATGGGCGATCTAGCGTTTATCGAGCCGTTTGCTGCCCTGAGGGCACATAAAGGTTCAGGCGGTCAGAGCAACGCATTTCCAGAGCCTCAACTTCAGCTTTCAAACCTGACTATGCTACTTCTAATGTAAAGCAAACTTCTCGTAGTACCACAAAGGGTAATCTTTATTCCAAGTCCGCCTTAGTGTAATAAAATTGTCCAGGATCGTTTCTGGCCAAATTCGTCACCAATGGATTGGTATTTAACCACATCAATGGTAATAGTATTTATTCCACCTGATATGTTCCGCAGCTGAGGCGAAAGTGATGTCTACAGTAGAGTGCATGGAATCTGCCGATATAATCCGCGGTAGTTTATGTTGGTAAGGAAATAGTATATCGCAGCGATGTCCAAACCTTGCTAAAGAGAGAGGTTGAGTTTACCTCCTTTCACTATACGGGGACTTAGTCACTCTAATCCCCAGCTGTGCATTGTGTTCCAGTGGCGAGTTGGCTGCATGCAAGTTGCATTAGATTTACGAAAGCACTTTAAAATCTTAAGTGATAAACATCTGTTCATTAGTAACTTGTTTGGTACCTCTTACGTTTAAGAAGCCTATTAATATTTGGTGACACAGTCGAAGTGAATAGTCTTAGAATACTTACTAATTGTTCGTCAGTTAACCTACAGCGATATAGACTTTTAATATAGTTTAATTTAGAGAAATTCTGTAAATATATGTAGAGCAATACTAACTCTTGTATACATTATTCCAATTTTCTTGTAGGTGCAAGGGAAAAATGGGAATACGGTAGGCTTTAAGCGATAATGAAATGTTTTAAGAGCTGGTTGCTATGCGATACATTTGAAATTTCGTTCTCTTTGCAGGGCCAAGAGATAAGAAAAAACTAATGGCATATTCCTGTTTGAAAAAAGTGTAAGTATTGGCAAATTGAGAAGTCACTTTCATTTGCTCCCGAGCCGGAAACTGACCTGTGTCCATATCGTAATGATATAAACATCTGTTCATTAGTAACTTGTTTGGTACCTCTTACGTTTAAGAAGCCCATCAATAGTTGGTGACAGTCTTAATGTTTGAGTACGAGACGATTTACATCAAGCCAATACGAGATGATCTTCCAGCAACGCAGGTGAAATGTTTTCATACTGCTCCCTTGCGCCGCTCAATTAAGACAGAGGTTTTTTCAGGGGATTGATTGGTATAGAACACATGATAAGGAGATTCTGCCAACATTAAATGGAGAAAGACTCTATACAAAGCCAAAAGCATTGCCACTTTCTGTGCACTTGGGTGAGTAGAAAGTTTCCAATGAGCCTTGATTCCTATACAATAATGAGTTCTGATTTTTAATGTTCGCCGCTCCCTCTTTTCATGTGGTGTCCCGAGTAGCCCTAGACCAACCTCATAGTTTCATTAATTAATTCGGACCATGTACCATCGCGCCTTTAGATCTACATATTTTAAACCGTGTTTTTCTTTATTTCCCCCAACTGGGTTGAGTTTGTTAATAATCATAAGGTTGATGCTGTTATTAATGACGGGTGCGATTAAAACATTGTAAAGAAATGATAAGGAGATACAGAAAATAACCGCAACAAAATAATTTCCGTGTGTTGAAATCAACGCATAATGTAATAAGCCTGAGTTACGGTCATTTTCTGGGCAATATAAGATTTTGTGAGAGGAAGGGATTCATTAGCGATGCAATTTAGGCGATCAGGTAAAGACAGTTAATTACGCCAATGTATCTAGGTAATTAAGGTTTTGATGAAACTCAGTCAATAAGTCTGCCATTAGCTCAAGGTGTTCCAAAAACTAAGTGTGTTCAACTACTGCAGACGTTGTTATGCACAGATATAGTTCTGAAAATTAGTGATTGTTAAACCAGAGCTAAGTCACAAAATGAAAAATGTATTTCAGATATGAATTAGCATCTTCAAGATTTGGCAACATTATGAAGGAATGTTAGTAGGCAGTAGGCAGGATTTAGGTTAATTAAAGAGCACGTGTTTTTCAAGTTGGCACCTTTCTCGTCCTGTCCTTCGAGCCTTGCAGAAATGTTGAGTGTGATCGATTATTGACAACCCCAGTGCTTAAAAACCGAGCACTGGTTATATAGGTTTAGCTATCACCCCCAGAAACTCTCAGTTGAGAATTTCTTGTGATTCACGACAACGGACACTTCGCACTGTATTATTGTTATTATTGTTGTTATTACTATTACTAGTATTATTACCGAAAAAGTTATTTTAAACGGGAAGTCTGGATACGTCAGAAGTTAAGAGATATAATTCCATAGATACCGTGTGATTAGATTCAAAACTGCTGAATTCTTCAGCTTCAACAATTGGCATTATTTGGGTGTATCAAATGTATCAGTCAACTTGATTAGTACCGTTTATCCTCGTGCCCGCCCACGCATATCCCGTGATGTGTGATCACATAGTTCTTCACTTGAGCAGCTGTTAGCATATACACTGAGAACGAGATTGGAGATGGTGTCAAAGGTGACACATATTACTTCGCCATCAAGGAACACATACGTTACAAGAAGAATAGCTATAAAATAACATGTGACGAATAGACAGGCTTTTACAAAAAACATTAATAATGCTGTTTCACTTGGTACACAAAAATGTAAAATTTAGTGTACCAGATATTAATAGTTCATTCGGTGCTTCTATTACTATATGATGCACAATATATGAGCTGATTATTCTTATTACTCTATAAACACATTTTATGACAAAATTAAAGATCTGCATAAATGCCGTTTCATTTAGATTGTGTTATATTTATTTAGCCGCAAAAATTTAAAAGCTCATTTTACCGCAACGCTCGTCCTGAAAATAATAAATACGCTCAACTACCTATTACCATTGCTAGTTAATTAATGGTAGCAAAAGGAAATAGTAAAGCGTGCATAATTCACAAATGAGGTATGTAGCAAGAAAGGAATCTCTTATTGCTATACACATAGTTTCTTTCAGTACAGCCTTCCTCTTTTCCATAATAATGCAGCCCGCAGATTATAGTCTTACCTAGAAACATAGCCCTTTTGATGCAAAATGAATAAATATATCTGTATCTGCACTCTTTATAGGTCTATTAGTAAAAATTGAGAAAACATTAATACATGGGTTCGATGTACAGTCGGAGATGAGGGAATACAGAAATGCTCCAGCAACTTGAGGGCACCCATCTGTGAAATATGTAAAATGCGCAATTTAAGCATGGATTAAATTTATTGAGTGTTTTTAAATTAGTTCTCGGAATATCCATTTTTATTATTCTTTTACCGTTTTGAAAAATCCCTCTACATGAGGCAACTATTTAAAATATTTTATAAGAAATGCTTCAGTAGTATATTAATAAATTGTAGAGATGGGAAAAAAATTCCAATGTTGTAACTTTCCATTTTTACAGTGTCCGAATGACGTAATCGGTACCGGGCAGCCGTTGTATATGCACGGGCAACAGCAGACTCCCACCGCTGTGTACACAGACAGCCAAAGATAATCTGCGGTTGATTTTGTATCGTTTCCCGGGGACTTTTGAGGCGTGTCTTTCACCTGATGTATCGCAAAACGTGGTGGCTTGAGAACACAGTAGTCAGTGGAAAAGAGGGGAGGTTGATGCCGTTGCTTTTTCTGGTGATTCTGAAACCAAAACAAGTTTATTGTCTCAGAAACATCATCATCATCATCATCATCATCATCAGTAGTCCCTAATGACCTAGCTGTCGACGGGCCCTTAAACAATACAATACTCATCAGTAGTAGTATCAGTAGTGGCGGCGGCGGCGGAGGCAGCAGCAGCATTATTACTACTATTACTAATATCATTACCACTGCTATTACTGTTACTATTGTTACTAGTATCGTTATAAGCATCGTTATTAATACGGCTATTAGTAACGTTATTATGATCGATATTAGTATCACTATTTTAATCGTTATTAGTATGGTTAATATCATTGTTATTAATATCGTTATCATCATATTAATAACTAATAACTACGAATAACTATGTTAATAACGATGGTAATAACCAGTAAAGATAAAATAACCAATTATAATTTTAATTAGACGGAAACATGCTACTTTGTTTATTTATTCATTATTTTTCTATTTTTGCTTCAATGCAACAAGTATTGATATCACAGTGAGAATGCGGTTCTTTTAACCCTTTTCTGTTATAAAGTGCTGCCTTGCAGTGTATTTGTTGAATATCATTCAAGCTTTAATTTGCATCCACTGAAAATCTTCACACATATACACATTATACATTTCGCTATCCTGGGAGCTCATCAAAGTTTTCACTTAAACTCTCGCCCCTTCATCGGCCTGTCCTTGCAGTAGCCAATAAGGTATGGCTACCAATTATGACAAGAGGTCTGCATGACAAGCTCTAAGTACCCACTCACCTCTTTGTCTTTTAGCCAATACAGTCGAAAGCGTTAACTTGTATTTGGTTTCTACGCCATTTTGTAACCTTTGTTTTTGGTTACTTGTACCGTGGCCTAGAGCAAACAATGAAATGCTCTCGACTTCGTTTAACGACAAATAAGGTGGCGTAGACGTAAGTTGCAGTGAGATTGTCTTAGGCGCTCTGTGTACATGCACGAGTAGCAACAATAAAACTCATGTGCACTAAACTTGTGGATTATAGCATAATGTTCCACCCTCTAACCATGAGTAACGTAATGTGGATAGAGAAGTCATTTCTGCTATTATTATTGCGTGTGTACGTGCGCCCTTTGTGTGTCCAACATACACTAACGAGTTAAATACTTTCCCATGTGGTATTCTAACTGCTAATTCAAGCCTGGAAACATTACAAGATGTCATTTTGCATGAGCAGCAAAATCATCCTTCATTTGAGGATTGTACAATCTTAAATTGGCAACAAGATAATGGTTAATCAAACTACTGTTTACCGTTAAGGAAATGTCTCAACAGGAGCTCTGGTAGCGGATCAGAAGGCGTGGTAGAATTGATTGACCCCCAAGTTAACGTGAAATAACACAATCAGACTTTTCATAATTGGGAATTTCAAAAATTCATGTTCTTTTTGCTAAGGCCTACAAATTTGTAAAATTTGAAAGCAATCACCCAAGAATACGAAGCACTATTATAATAAGGATTAACTGAACATAGAGTTAATTTAAAACGTTGTAAATATGTATTGAAGTAAATGGGAAGCATGTTTTACAATCTTGTATGTTGTACATTTTAGTAATTTAAATAATGTTGAAATTAATTGAACAGGAGTTGTTTCTGTTGTGTTGGTCGTCTCCTTAGCGCGATAGTAGAGCAGCTGCTTACAATCAAGAGGACTTGGTTCGATTCCCTGTACCGTCGTGGGCATTTTCTTCCGCTGGGAAACCAGTTCCAGGGTGCACTCAGCCTCTTAAGGTTCCTGGGGAGCCAATTGAGGAGCTACTTGATGTAAAAGTAGCGGCTGCTGGTTGTGAAGACCAGTCGAGAGGGATTTGTGGTGCTAACCACACCTCACTCTCTAGAATTGCAACCCACTCATAACGCAGCACCACATAGTTTGGTTTTTTCTTCTGTTTTGGTTCGTCTTTTTTAATTTCTCGGTTAATGACTCTTGGTACACCTGTATAAACTTGTAGTCGTTCGAGTGTTCATCACGATTGACCTAAGTGCTTGTCCTCAACCTACACTTAATTTTTAGCACTCTATTTACACAGAATATGTAAAGCAACAAGAAAGCGGGATACTCGACGACATCGATTCGAGAGAACCGCACTGAAATGTTTATACAGTACAGCCTGCTGTCAGTCACATTTTTCAGCACTCTGCATAACTGGATAAAGAATACAAAATTACTTCTTGTAAAAATAAAAGACAGCTAATATAGCGTTTTGTCCAATTGCTCTGTCGTTCCTATGTAATGTTCTTGCCTTTATTTTTTGTATGGTAATAACGAAACAGAGCTGTGCGTACACGACTGGGAAGCCGATGAGAGGTAGAGATAAAGGGTATTCTAGATAGTTGGGAATTGGGATTACGAGGATTAGAGTTCCCGAGTCGAGAGACATGTATGTCTGCAGGGAGGGTGGAAGCGTTCGGGCCACATCCAACGTACATCTTTTGAGGGTAAAAGCTTTAGCGCAGATAAATCATTACTACTTGAAAATATGGAGCAATGGAAGTACATGAGTAAATTTATTGATGTAAAGCATTTTTTAAGGCAACTTAACCGAAATATGCCTGAAAGTTATTTTAATAGAACTTCACAACCTTACTGCCACCAACCTCTTAATCTGATATGCTTCAATTCGTACAGGTGATAATTTAGGTGTCTTTAAAACTTTCGAAACTCCCCAAGATTTCTCATTGCATCCCATTCTATCCATAAAATACCTCCACAGGCATTGGAATATTAAATCCTTAAAACTTTTTCCTCCTAGTTTTGAAATCTGGAATATATTTCACGGTTTACAGTACACGTTTTCAAATGTGAGCCACTACGATTGGAACAGTATTTCTAATATTCTATTAAAGTACATATTGAGTTATTAGTAAGGTTACAGCAAGTATGGAACTCATTTTATTTGAAGAATTCATTGTGAGACTCAAATAAAACTAATATTACGTGGGGACAAGAATTGGATGTGGTATGAATAAATGACGTTCAACAATATAATTTTAGATTTACTAATTTTCTTTGACGTGAACCGTCTGTAGGCAATAAGTTTAATTATAATTCTTTAAGTATACTTCAACTATTGAAATCTAAACCTACACTAGTATGAAGGGTAAATGTGCAGCTTTAAACTGCCAAATCACCTTTGACATATATTTCCGAGCACTTAGGTCATTTTGAAGGGTTACCGGTTTACTTTAATCAGATGAGAAGGCTTAATGCACATACAAGTATATCGCTATGGTAGCTCAAGTGTAGAGCATCGATACGAAGAGCTGGAGCTCTGTAGTCGAGTCCCAGTCGTAGCATTTGCTAATGTAAGTCTGAGTCAACTTTCTGATCAGCCTTTTGCTCCTTTATTGGTTTTTAAAAAGTCACGCTGGCTAGCACTCATGATAAGTCATTCTGAGAGACCTTTTACCCATTAAATATTCTTATACCAGGTGAGTCAGCCGCGCCTTATTTTTTTGGCAGGTAGGCCACCCATCTAACGGCATGTGTGCCTTAGTCCAGTTTTGCACTTACTAAAATGTATTGCTTGACGTTCTTAAAGAGAGGAATGCGGAAAATTGAGAACAACAGTGCTTTAAGGGACAGAACGTACTCCTCGCTAAAGTACACCTCAAAAACATACGACTCGTTTACTGAGAGTGAATTCCGGTTTCCAGCCGATTTTACAAACTTTTTATTAGAGTATACATAGCAACGTAATTCAGTAAACGCCTCGGAAAAATTGGAACTATCATATGGGTACGCTAACAACGTCAGCTAAAAAGAAAATGGTGGATTCTTGTACTTAGAGCAGGGATTGGCTGCCAAAAATTAGGAAAAATTTAGACACGCCTCATCCATCATGGACGCGTACAGTCAAAACGGACATGTTATTAAATAACAGTTTATTTGCATTTTTGCGTGAACTACGCCACGTGCATCTCAATTAATATGCATAACAGCTTTTGCCATTTAAGTAATAATATTAAAACGGCAAGTAAATTAAAACTGTCTTAAAAGGCTAAATCCAGCACGCAAACTTGCGAGGTGGCAATGGCATAGCGCCAGGCATACAAGTCCTACTATTGGACGTGGTACGTGCTTTCAGGAAGTCTCGAAATAGCTGAATAGGATTGTGACGGGTACTCTGCGCCTAACCCCCAGTAACACAGGTTTGAGTCTCAGCATTGTATATATATATATATATATATATATATATATATATATATATATATATATATATATATATATATATATATATATATTTATGTTCATCAAAACTTGGAAACCGAATTCACAATGATCTAATTATGAAGTCCCTGAGGGTCTAGGACATAATTTAAATCGTCTTTGGTTGTCTGCATTTTTAATAGCACAATAATTCATTGTGTGCAAAATTGAGTTTAACTTCCATGTTAAACTCTGACAATGTCATTTCCTTGCTTTCTGTGTTCAAATGTGTATGAATGGTGGAATTATTTCAATTGCACCTACCTATAGGTGTGTTTAAACAACTACATAATTGTAGTTCACCAATAAAGAAACATCAAACAATGTCATAAAACATAAATAAAACAATAAAAATGAATATAAGAGTTTTCAGAATAATAGTTTGTAAATTGTGAGGATCGCACGGTATTTAAAAAAAATAAAATATATAAAATAAAATAAAAAATTAGTACATGCAGGTGATTCGAACCACCTTCACAGCAGACAGATTACTTCGGAGTCTTGCGCCCGTTCCAACTGAGCTACTTAGTAACGTGTGAGCTAAACATTCCGTTTAAGATGTAATACTCACTGGTTCCAGTTAACATTTGCAGAAGTGCAAACGTCAGCTGTCTAATTACGAATATATTAAAAAGCGATTTGATAACATCTATATTAGTACTAATTCCATCGAGTGTTTAACATCCATGTTAAATACGCGGGTAGAGCCTGGTATTGGGGTTGATGTTTTTATGTTGGACTATAAAATGCGGATTGCATAAAACTCGAGAATAAGGGGCAGCTGACTCACCTGGTATAGATATAGTAGGGTCACTGTTTGAGTTTCACTTGGGCCTTTTTTATTCTACCGTTGATGTTACTCCACAAATACGTATGGCACTTATGACTCACTGTTTTGAGCTATGTTACTTTAAGAGCTCGTTGCGTTTCCACTTCGGCGTCTCTGATTCTAGTGTTGGGGTAAACTGACACATTTATAACACTGTTGCCAAACTTAAAGCGATATTGTCAAATGTTTCTTAAAAAGAACAATATTAAATATGTAGTAAAATTTCATCAGAGAGAAGGGCACAATTGTCCCCTTTTGTGAAACTGGAAAGGCGATGGGTAGCCTAATTATACCGTCATGTACGACATCAACAAACGCAGGACTCGCTTTAGGAAATTCCATGTAACAGCATATTTGTTTCCTTGTTCAGTGGTGAATCTTTGGATCCGATTCCTTGGTCCCTTGAGGGGATGGGTATAAAGCCCTTCTTTGCTCCAGTCTTAAAACTGAAAAGTTAAGATCCTTTCAATTCAGTTTTCAGTTATGCTTTCCTAGAAAACTGGACTGAAAACTTAAAACTGTACTGTTAACATCATACCATTGAGTAAAATGACTGAAATGTGGTTGAGAAAGCTGTATGGCAGTAAAGAAAGTGAGTTTGAGTTGTATACACTGACGTTTATTTTGGTCGATGATAAGTATTAGTACTGATAATCAGCAAAGTTGTGGAAAACCCTTTGGGGCACATGCCACGTTTGTTAAACGTAGTTCATGAGGTATCTCTGAGATTCTGGTTATGAGGCACCTGAAGGACGACACCAAGTCCCTGGAGTACTTCAGATGATCACTAAAATTAAATACAATATTAATATTACCTACGACTAAATATAGATAAACGAACTTCAATCAGCTCCAGAATCCACTGATGTAACCTAGTGTTTCTTTATATCAGAGCATATGTCTATATTTTGTATTAGTACAACATAATAAAAGTTATAAAACGATAATAAATTTAAGATGGCTTATCTTCTAAAACCCTCAACTTCTCTTATTGCGCACATGTAGCATTACATTGCACTAGTAACGCACGTAATGGGCAATAATTCGCACTTATGGTACTTACAGTTATAGATATATATGATTGAAATAAAGATATATAAATTATATCATTAAAAGAAACGGTGGGGGGCTCGAAGGAATTTAACGATGCATTGTGTTTTTAAACCATTTAACTTCTCACCTCCCACTTACTGCACTTATTCCAGGATATTTGCACACCATTTTTTCAGAGCAGAAACAAACTGAAAATGATTAAATGTTATTTAAACTAGTAAATCTTATTTACCTATGTACTTGATCTCCCTACTTCCTCCGTATCTCCTTCCAAGGTTTAAGTATTTCCTCTGCATGCTGCATGCTGCAGTTTGTATATAAGTTCACTCTGACAAACCAAATCAATAACGCTTTCCTCTTCACCGTGCGAAAACTTTCGTTTTCCACTCATTATGTCCAAATTTGCAAAGTAATCAAACTAATACCGCAACTATAACCTCACTTCTGATCGCCCAGGCGCCATTGAACTGAGTAAACGACTGCGATCATAATTTTCGAAGCCTAAATTTCTGCAGGAAAACTTAAAAATCTAGTGACGAACGAATAAGTGGAGATTCAGTCGTCAGTTCAGTTCTCGGCTGGAGGAAAGTAGTTCCATTATAAACAAGGTGCCCATTCATGGTCGTGTGAGTCTCAAATGAAAAATTTTAATGTCCAGCTCAGTTCAGTTTTCAGATTTCAGGAAAGCATAGCTTATAGCAGGCTTGGACTGACTACTAAAGTAATTTCAATTGAAATGTATATTTCTGTGCGTAAGGTAGTGTCATAAGTATCAATAGTACTGTGTGTCATAGTTTGCTTTATGGTGGTTTAAAGAACGTTACTTATTATTTTATAACACAATTTCTATATCGTATATACCTACACGGAAATCTACATTTAAACCACATTTATTTTTCCCTCGGTAGAAGGTTGCGATTAAGTAAGATTCAAATGTGTATTTACTCTAAACATATTACTTATTCACATATTTTGAAGCTTCAGGAGTGTTAAGTAGTTTAACTTATGGGTAAGTATAAATGTTATTACAAAGTCACATTGTTAACTCCATTTTTACTTTCTCTACTGATAAGTAGAAGGAAGTATTGTATTCCACCCAAAAATTTGATGCCGAGATTTCACCGGAAATATATATTTTGAGAGACCCTGAAACCGAAGAAAAGGTCCGCGTGCGCGCGTGTATGTGTGTATATATGTGTGTATATGTGTGTGTGTGTGTGTGTGTGTGTGTGTGTGTGTGTGTGTGTGTGTGTGTGTGTGTGTGTGTGTGTCTGTGTGTCTGTTAGTTTGTGGAAAGCATAACTCAGAAACGAAAAGTCAGCTAAAACCCAAAGGTGATATTTAAGTTTGTCTTTCAAGGATGCGACACGAAGATTTTGAAGAAAATAGCCCCACCCTAAACTACCCTTTACATGGAAAATTTTTCGAAAGGTTTGATTTGCTTGAAAATGGTTCCAACGATTTTGATTAAAATGACCTATGTTTGAGATGTTATTATGACAAATGAAATGTGTATCTTGAATTTGCTGGCTATAGCCCATGAAGTCCTATTTACTCTGGATGACTTTTACATAACTGGTAAACCGTAAGAGATAGAGGAATTCTTAATATACAAAAAATGTAGATCTCACTAAAACACACACTTTATGTCGAAGAAAAATTTTTGTACAGTGAACCATTTTGGAGATATTCCGTTATTTGTGTCATATTCGGAAAACTTGACTTTCGTGAAATGGAACATCGTTGTTCATTTTTATATGTTAAGCGTGCAAAGAGAACGGGATCTCAAAGCTTTAAAAGATTTAACTATCGCTCACAGCCTACTGTATTCTAATATTCCCCTTTCACCTACAGGGAAATAAGCAATAAGATAATTTGTACAAATGCTTATCTCAACTAATACGAAGAAGATAGAGACATAAGAGTTTGTAAGAATGGTAGTACAAGAGTAGAGAAACTCGTGTGAGCGTAACACATGAGATTTTTGTAAATCATTTGGTGTTCTTCAATATGACATACCTACATGGTATCAGCTAAACCTATAAAGTCGTTAAAGAAGCTTCAGGAGATTCTCGATTTATCCAGCGTTGTTTCCATACAATCGTACGTGACGCAATTTTAATAACCTATCCACCACTACGCTTAAAGCATTAAAGTGAAAAAGAAAAGCCAATCTATTGTTTGGTTTATATCCAGCCACTATCACTGACGATGGCTTGTACATAGAGCCACTGTGTTCCTTTGTTTGCAAACGCAAAATAAGAGTATGAAAATGCTAAATATGTACTTAATAGACAACTAAAAGTTTCAACATTTTCATAAATATGCAATGTTAATTTTATTTGTAATTTTAAAATTCATAATATATCAAAGTGTTAATAAAGTATTATTTTAACTTCTCTACAAATTTTACAAAACTGCTGTTTTGGTCTACACACGTGAAGCCTGAAGAAGAGGAACAATCTACTTATCCACGCCAGTGTGGCTGTTTAGATATGAGGTTTAGTTTTGTTAATTTAATAATTTAGGCAAAGTGTTAATATCATTCAAGAGAGGTTCACTTTTTATTGAAGAACAGTCGTTGTGTGAATGGAATTGCAGAATTCGTAGTTCTTTGATCCACTGATATCCAAAATATAACCTTACCAGATCATTGCAGGTAATGCATTACCCTCAACACAATATTTTGTCCTTGCTAAAGCTGCTTAGGTCTAATAAATCCAAATAAAAAACCACGACCTGGATAAAATCAAATGCAAACTACCACTACCACTACCAATCTTAAACTACTACTGTGTGTAGACTGAAAAGTTGGGAGTATACATGAACGAGCACTGTTATATATAGGCTTGAAAAAAAATACAACACTAAAACAATCTGCCCCGTTGTGCAATTTTATCCAAAGTAGCCGTCAGCATATAGTATAATAATCTTTATTTACAAATAAAGTAGGCTTTGCTCTTATTGGAACAATTGAACACACTATGGTAAATATAATACTTGGTATTTTAGCAATTCCTATTCGTATTACTTAGCAATTCCTATTGGTTTCAAACTTGGGACACTGAAGCCCATGGAATACTTTTTTTTGCAATTTTATGGCACCATAATGAAACAACATTCCACATTGTAAAAATCTGATGTGTTGCTCTCACATGACTTTCTCTACTCTTGTACTAACTATTCTTACTAATTCTTATTCTTCTGTTTTCAAATTAGTGGACATAAACATTTGCAAAAATTATGCAAAACAATGTAGGTGTAAGAATACTTTTTACACTCACTGTATGTATTACAAATTGCACAAAGTATTTATAATAACGGTGGTTTTTTAGTATTGTGGTTATTATACTTAGTATAATATAAAACATAATTAGTGGCTTAGAAATAAATAGACAAACAAAAATACAAAAATGTCACTCCTTGTGCGAGTAGTGTGTAATCACTTGGAAGAATGACAGGAAACATCACTAATCGCTTCAGTTACAAAGCTGTTGAAGTAAGAACTGTCCCAATAGTGTTCTTAATTCTGGCAGAGATTATTATACCCCTAGAATAACAGCCCTTCGCGAGCCAAGGCTTATCGCCCACCTCTTTACATTACAGGCGTCATGATAGGGGCGCTGAACTGGAGAGTGGGACGTGGTTAGCACATTCGCAACCTAAGCTCGCTACTTCTTTATCAGGTAGCTTCTCAGTTGACTCCTCAGGGACCTACGAGGCTGAGAGCACCCCCCGCCAGGCCTCTCAGCGGGGGTAAAATCCTCACGGCGGAAGCGGGGATCGAACCCACGCTACCACTGTGCTACGGAGGTGGTCGGCAGAGATAATTAGTGCTCGAAAATATCTCTATTTTAATCAAAATGTCCCCTTTGCTGGAATTACACAGACACCAATTTATTCACCTGTGAAATGTACACCTGATTAATTTCAGTTAAATGTATCAACTTAACTCTCGAAGTTATTTGCTTCTTTTGCATATGGTACACGATATTCAAAATAGCTCCTTAAAGCAGCAGAATTCATTTTACTTTAGTCAATCTCAATGCTTATTCATTAGTATCAAATTTAATCGAAGACATACAAGAGCACGAGTGGTGAACTTCTAGGAAATACTTGTTAAAATGAATTTATGCAGGGGCGTTGAATTTATTTTGCGGAGTGGCAGAAAAACATAACTCGAAGAAACTAGAGTTTTGTAAAGAAGTTTGAACTCTACTTTTGCTAAAACAAAAGAGAGTGGTACATTCGGCATCGTGTAATTCTTGCTACTTTCTACATACATGAGCCTTGTTTGGCTATTTCAGTAGCAGTCTTAAAGTATCCTTTTTCTTAAATAACTCCAGCTTTTGAAAAGTGTGAAAATGCTGCTCATAATTTCCAAAATCTAAATAGACTATTCTTCACACAATTTACGTATGCACATTAACTTTGCAGTACGATTAGTTTCGTTACTGTAGTTAAATTTGAACTTGCTTAGCTGTATAGCAAAATTGTCCACTAAAATTCCCATCATTACTTTAACTTCCAGTTCCGTAATACCAGATAAAAATGTAGCCCCAGTTTGTTTACTATTTTACAACGTAGGGTGAACAATACTTGGGGAGACCAGTTTTGAGGCGTACAGCCGTCCGGCGAGGCTGGTTGCTGTATCGGCACAGTCCATCCGAAGTCCAAAGTATGCCCTTTCTCCAAAGGAAATGCACATTGTAATAACCAATTTCCTAAGTGGGTGTCAGAAGTGCTTGGACAACCAAAGGAGGAAGCTGCAACATCTTGCTTGATATACGTTAGTAATTTTCTTTTCTTTTGTGCGTTTATTTCATGTGTGTTAGAAATAATTTACGCGACCAACCGTACTATATTTACTGTGAACTTCCTGTCACTCGCACCGCCGACAGAGCAACCAGCCTCGCCGGTCGGCCACACGCAACGAAAATAGTCCCGCCGAGGATTTCTCACCCGATATTTTAAAACAAGCACTATACTGTCCGTCTGCCAGCTCATGGTCCTAGGGGAATGACCGGGAGAAGCATTCCACGTGGTATAACCTAAGTTTTGTAAACTTTCGCTCAAAGGTTGTTCTGCTGGTTATGTTGCCAATTTCCAATGTTATTCGTGCTATGTTTACTCGCTGCTAATTTCTCTTAGCCTCAGTTGTAAAATCGTACGAGTCACTAGTTTTAAGTCGGAAGTAATGAGAACAGTAGCATAAAAGTATTTAAACCCCTGTGAAATCTGTTATGATATTGTGGTTGTACAACAAAGGGGTTCACAGTGGCAGCTCGTGACTCGTAAATTCAGGAGGTCAACATAATACGATATTTTCAGAATTAGCACAGTACATGACAGTTAATTCTGTGTTTCACCAGAAAATACGTGGAAAGAAAATGAACCATATAAAGCGAAAGATTCTTATGCAAGACCTTCCATCTGTTCATTAAATGCACCCTATTTTTATTCCTAAACATTATGTGTAGTATTCAGTAATTAACTGTGCAGCAAATTATATCGTGCAAAAGAAGCTTAAAACTTAGTAACAGTCATATTATACACATGTTATTTCCATTTATTAGCACGGATTCTTTGAATAATTTAAACCAAATGATGCTCTGGTAGTCCTTGATGGCGTATTGGATAAGCGGTAGCTTTCAGTTCCCGAAGTTGCAGCTTCGATCTGGGAGCTTTAGTTGTGATTAAACGGAACAACGTAGATTTACTGGCTCGTAAAAGAACTCTTAAAGGTCGAAATTCCGGCACATCGGCGCTGCCTACAAGCCTTAGATGTAGAATACCGCCGTCATTCAATGATTGCATCATGATCATGATGATGATTGAGGTGATAATGATCATGATGATGATGATCATCATCATCATCATTATTTACAATGCTCCCCTTTCGCAGTCAATATCTATTAATATACCAGCACACAACACCTGGATTAGCAAAAATACCATGATTTGTTTCTTCGTTTTCTTTTTTGAGGAAGTAAATAGGCAGTGTATATTTAATTTTAACTCTGCGTTTAGATAAAATGTCTAGCAGAGCTATTGAAGTCCGTGCAGGATCACCAGCTTTTATTATCTAACAGGAATAACAGAAAGAGGCATTTTTAATTTCGCATCCGCAAAGCCAGTCCGCATACCTTTACAATGAAGGGTTAAATTTTCTGCTGTAACCACCTTTATTTTTGCATGGATTTTGAATTTGTCCAATATTCAGTACTGGTATTGGCGGCTCCAGCTTCTTAAGTTACAATCAAGACAAAAAACTCGTTACACCAGCACTGAGTGTAATAGTTGCATTGTTCATGGTTCACTCATTTATTTCACAGTCCCCGTGAAGATTCACATCATGACATCACTCGAAAGCGCTGCTAAAACTGTGTTTTTTAACCGTTACAACGGTTTACAAACATACCGAATTACATTATTACGTAATACGTATTCAAACCAACACAAATGCAGTATTAATGTACTTTCTTGGTAACGCTTTATCGGGAATATGCAACACTATACCTTAAATGGTGCTGCTACAACTAATTTAGTTCATAACTAAGTTTAATTTACAATTAATTTAAATTACAAAATTCAATTAAGAGGAAGGAGTATAGATGGTATGCGAGAGGCAGCAGTGTTAGGAGTGATCATACGACGTTGACTTGTTTCATTCTGGTCAGACAGCATCTGTGGACTACTCAGATAAAAATTATCGCGGGCGTTTTCCCCCTCCACCCGGAGGCCACCCGGATTATGTTTCTTCTCCACGTCCCTCCCCTATGGTCGAAGCCATCCCCGCAACTCCGCGCACCTCCCCGCACCCCCATACACCTCTCCACACCTCTTATAGCAGGGGAAGACAACTTCGGGCCGTGTGACGTATTTAAACGAAGGGCCAGCTTGTACGTTTGTGTGACGTCAGGCGAGAGCAGTGTATTGCTAGGCTGCCTAGATCAGCGGCGCATGTGTTCAGTTCCTCGTGTTTCATACTAGTTTCACACTAGTTTGAGACCAGGCTTCAAGATGTAGAAACATTGTCAACTATGTTCCAGGTCTTTGCGACCCCGTATTCATTGGATGTTAACAATGTTTCTACCAGTTAGCAAATTGAATTGATAAATTTACAGTGCGACAATTTGCTAAAGGACAAATATAAACAGAAGGAAGACTTGGCTGATTTTTATAAGAATGTTCCTCAAAACAGATTTCTGAGGTTATATGTCCTTGTTGCACGGATATTATGTATGTTTGGTTCTACGTACGTGTGCGAACAAAATTCTTTTCTGTTATGAACCCTTCTAAGTCAAAATCCCGAAGCATACTGTGAGATCAATCTAACATCAATCTAACATGCAGTCTTCGGTTACAAATGTGCCGTACATTACGCCCTAACATTGACAAACTAGTTAAAGAAAAGCGAAACGGCAAATGTCGGAAAATGTCCACCTAATTGTTCTGTATAGCTCTCGTCTAGCTCAGGCAAAATAATTATAATTTCTGTTCTATTTGCGTTATAACATGACTGTTCACATAAACTAGAATTGACTCGTATATATGTAATTATTTGTAATCTGTGACTATTCCGTAATTGAAACAGTCAGCATTAAAATTGCGATGTCCGGCACGCGATTTTCTCTTCCTCGCTGTGATGTCACACGTTCAACTGACCTTCAACGGGAGCATATGAGCTGAGTGAACTGACGTCACAGCAGCGATACCTGTCTTCCCTTGTCTTATAGTATCCTCAAGATGCGAAGATTCTTGGACGGGTGAGGTGTGTCCGAAATTGCATCCGTAATGAAAACACCGGCGCTCGTGCAAAAACATTTTAAAGGAAACAAAATGGCTAAATAGAAACAGGAGGTGTAGGAATGTACTTTGGCATGACATCTGATGTCAAGGGTATTTGAACTAGTTATTTTGATACGCTACCTTTTATTTCTTATTTTCATTTATTAGGAGGGCGCCCCCTAGAGTCCTTCATTACCATCCGTCACTGGTTCAATGTGACAGTTCTATGCGTAAAACAGATCTTTATAGGATGTTTGAAATAAGCAAACCTAAAGAGGTTCTTAAAGCTGGGTTTTATTGTGCCACACTGTCGTTTGCTTGCCCCCATACATATGGGATCTCAATCCCATGGAACTAGCTTGAGCCAAGCTACAATGAATAGTTAAAGAAATGTAACAGGTGGCTCATCCTTACAGGAATTGCATGATATAACGCTCGAGAATATATCACTTGAGACCGAAACACACTAGCAGAGTTTTTGAAAAACACAGAAAGAGTAGAAAATTGTCAATGGAAGAAAGACGGAGTAATTGAAAACATCGTTTACGTTTTACAAGCTAAATGTTCTGCATTAGCTGAAAATAACATTTAAGTTCCGTTATTTCGAGCGACTTCTTTGCTTTAATCTAGCGTGAATATACATTCCAAGGTTGACACCGCTATCCTAAGGGCGACTGGAAGCACGACTCCAGCTTCAGATATCCTGTGTACCTGGAATTGTTTACTGACTTGCTAGCTGTATTCCTGTCAGAAACCATTAACTTATGAACAAACTGTGCGTCTCCAAGATCATACTCTGGGGACAATTAGTGTATAGAGTGCAGGTTCTAAATACAATACGTTGCATGTTGCAGTCACACTCATTGTAACTTGTGAAAGCGCGATATTGTAGCACATCTTTGCACTTAACACTTTGCATCTTACACTTCAATATTTCAGTGTTCGAAAACGATTACGCGAGCTAAAACACCCATGCTGAATCCGCTAACCGGCTGTTCCTCTCCTTTGAAAGTCAGACTTGTTCAGATGGGGCCAGTTCAGCCTGGACAATGTGGGAATATGTATAAGGGTGCACACGAACAGCGGAAAGTTTACCTTGAGCCGGTGAGTCAGGACCTCATTGATTGTTATCAGCAACAGGTAAGGCAACTGCCTAGCGCTAAACTGTGATGCGACATTCCGTCTTCTGATTCGTCAACTTTTTACGCCAATGACATAAGAACTGATACACTCCATTCACAATAAATAATAAACCCAGTCGCAGCATAAGCGGCAAGACTTTGCACCCACATTATTTAATGGATGCATTTACATGCAATGGCCTACGTAAAACAAGGGACTGTAAATCGCCAATTGTTATGCTCGCGTTGCTTGTCTAGCGGAAAAAGTTCTGCGTTTTTCTCCACGCAATGACAGCTTTCGAACATCACATAATCGCGATTGGATATTTTACTGTTATTCCATTTGGCCGCACCGCGCTGGACACTGTTCCGTTGTTTGCCTGGTTCATAACTTTTATGCCCTATTTATTTTTGAAGACTAGATAAATTTTACTATGGGATATTATAAAATTCAGTTTGAAACTTTAAGTAAACTCGGAATATTTTTGCGTCCAATTTTTGGATTTAAAAATGCCACGTTCTTTCATTACGCATAAGACCACATTGTGGCATTGTGAATCACCTAATATCACTTCGTCCGATATGACACAATGTTGGAGGACGTTAATTTAAAAAAAAAAAAAAAAAAAAAAAAAAAACCTGATATCACGCCTGTGCATATGTCAATGTTCATTATGAATGGTGCCTTACACTTGGAACAACCTGGGAGACACGTCAATATCTTGAACGACCATTTTTACCTGCTAAACATACTCGTAGTTATCAGTGCAAGGCCGTGAGCATGCTGTGCTCAGTGAGTACCAATTCATCAGCTCTGACTAGGAAGATGTATTCTACCTAGTAAACCTGCTGCGTCTACTTTGTTGTATGTGATTAACTTTCATGCATTTTTGCATACAAGTGGTTACTGTATTATGTAGTCGTATATATAGTGTTTATATTTACAATTCGGTGTTACAGAAACTTTACATTTGTGCAGGGTACAAACAGCTCTCTCTCTCTCTCTCTCTCTCTCTCTTTCTCTCTCCCTCTCTGAAATTATAAGTATTTGAAATCCATGGATATACACCACAACTATTTCAGATTGGTTGTATATAACTTCCGGATCTAAAACAACGTATAAGCGCATATCGCTTGTCACTTCACTTTGCGATGCTTAGTTACAGAGAGTAACAGGTGAAGATGTTTTCCCGAGTAGACGAACGGTTTACAATTTTGATTTATTAGAAGAACGAGGACAAAATAAGACATTTATTATATAGACATGGTTTTATTACATTTACACAGTGTTACTGGAATAAAATTGCAAAGGAGAATGTTGAAAACACGATATTTCTTGGCTTGGATTGAATTATTATACATACAAAGGAGCAATTCCAGGAAATACATCGCTCTATACTATAACCAGAAATGTGTTGTTATTTAAGTAGTAAACAATTAATGCTTCTGCACCTACACGCCGTGACACACACCAGAGTAAAATAAGGTCCCGACGGGTAGCCGAGCGGGAGAGCAGAACCGCTATATAGTAAAAGTGTTACGCTTTTCGCCAAATGTATTTGCTGGTGTTAGTAAATACTGAAATATGACATAGGTTACTTCTTATATAAAAAGATTCATTTGTCACGTCGTAAAATAGTAAACCAGCTTACATATACGTCAACATAAAGAACACTTTTCTGTTGCTTCACTATTATTGTATTTTTGGACACAGTTACAAAATGATATTCAGATATATTATGTAATAGCATAACACACGGCTTTCTAATTCCTGAGAGAAAAAGAATGCTCAAATGAGCCCGAGGTCCATGGAGCTTTAAGTTACCCGACATTCGTCTTCTCAGGGTAGGAAAAACCTCGGAAAAAAGCCTTACCCGGATAACTTACCCTAAGCGAGATTCGAACTCGCGACCTCTTGAACGTCAGGCAGACACGCTAACCATCAGGCTACAGAGGCGGGCTTTACGCTGTTGTTACCGTTCAATTTAACAGATATATGAAAGCAAAAAGGTGTCAAGAACAGTTTGAATGGCGGATGAGATATATGCCCGCAATTGTAGATACGCGGTATGTTTGTGTTAATGCCGGGACCTTGCATTGTCTAGCAGCAATTTCCCTCTATGACTAAGAGCTTAGTTTAATTTCGCTTCATAACAGTTGCACCACGGGCCATAAAATCAACAAAGATTACTTTTGAAGCTCCAAAAAGTGTAGCTTATAATTCACGAGAAACCGCCTGATACCTTATTTGTCAATTAAACTGCATTATAACGGACGCTGTGTTGTTTGGTTTTCAGATAGTAAGATAAGCTAACTTTCTCACTTACCCTCGTAAATTCACAAAACTATTTCACAAAATTATTTTGTTTAAAATATAAATGTTATAAAATCGTACACCAGCAAATGTACCAAGTTATTCCGTTTATTTTTAGTTTTCCTTATTTTCGATATCTCCAATATCGTCTTAAATTATTTAGATACGATGACAAACATATAGTAATCAGAATTTGTTGATTTCGTTTTATAGAATCTACGTCTTTATTATGTGTATATACGCCATCCTTTACCACAGATTTCCACTTACAAGACTTGAAGTTCTCAACTTTAATATCGCCCTGCACCGCAGATAATTTCCTCAAGGAAAGTCTAGTTTATATGTTCTGGCATATAGAAATATACATGCTGCAGCAAATGACCTGAAGGTACAAAATATAAGCTAAAGTAGAACTATGCTTAAGCAGAGAAGTCAGAAAAGAATGAGCTACACAGAATATGAAACATTTGCTGCATATAACTTAAGAGTTTCGAATACATGTGTATACAGGGCGTTACGTCCAATAAATTTAAGAAACTATTTAATTCATGGATAGTGATGAATAGAGCAGTCTTGACGGGGGTGGGGAATGTTACATGCTTCAAATGTTATTGACACCATACTAAAAAAGTAACGACACTAATATTTTAAATTTTCCATTAATCTGACATTTTATTAAATTATGTATAAGTACTAAGTATAACTTAAGTTAATTAATTGGCTTCTAGAATAAAATTATGATAATTTTAAAATAATAATATTGCATTTAGTAAATTATTTGTACAGCGAAATAATATGTCGAGGCTTTTTGTGGCATATTTGTTTATGAAATCAATTAAAGTTTCTTTGAGTCCCTTTTCCCCTTCTGTTGACACCTTCACGCAAGTTTGAACATATCCTGACCCATTTCATTTTTTAATCTTGTCATCAATTTATTACATTACACCAGCTCAGACGGTAATTTAAATTCGTAGATTATTTTTACTTTTAACGTTATAGTAGCATATATTTAAAATAAATACATAGGAATTTCTCTAGGGAGCAATTTTTAATTTTCCCCCATGCCATCCAGTGAATTAGTTACCGATCATGAAGTTAGTATGTCTGTGTCTTTCAAACTTGTTTTAGATAGTTGGTTAATTGCGACAGTCGCTCTTAATTCATTGACTTTGGGCCGCTTTTCCATTTGAAAGATAACAGTTGAATGATTGTTTTCTTGTGCCAAAAGGGGATTGTATTCTAGAGTGTGCGAGATAGTCTACAGAACAGTCATATTTGTCTTGTATTATCCTGCATTCAAAGAAGGTGCCAAAGGAGATTACAAAAGAAGTTCAGTTTTTCTTTCCAAACTAACAGTATTTTGTCACAAACATCTTCTTAAGTGAATACCCAACTTATATTGATATGCAGTGGAGTGCCTTTTGAGTTAGGTTTGACCATATTGATTTTTACGGGAACGAGTCCTATTGTGGGGAAAAAGTTGAACAAATAGATGTGGGAAAATAGTGAGTTTGCAATAACCGTTTCGACTGTACTGCTTCCAAAATATACTAGGTTCCAATTGTTCGAAAAATAACAATCGAGTACATCCCTGAATATGCACGCATCACCTCAACAGCAGAAACTCTTGATCTTTGTTTTGACTCGGATTCTTTCGTATCAAACCGTGATTCTTGGTCTGTTGCGAATATAACCAAACGAGTACCCTTCCCCTTCTCCTCTCACCTCACATTTAGCATTCACTAAGTACCGTTAAACTAAGCGATTATTACAATTAGAGCTTACAAAAGTTATAGGAATTCTCCCTCATCATCACTGACGTATCAGTTTCTAGTATGCTATTGACTACACTTTCCAAAACGCTATCTGAGGCAATTGCGTTTTGCGTGTGTATTGTAAGAGCCCCATTGCACAATTAAATATGATTGACCGGAAGATTATCAGTGGCGTTTGTCCAACAGAAATTTGAAAGTGGGGAGTTTCAGGTCTCGCATAATTCAATTACTTTTAATTGGAGTAGTATTATAGCGCAACATGCTCTCTATCATCAGAGGGTTCTGCAATTAGTTACAAAATATTTGAATGATCCATAAGTGCACAGCTGGAGGACTCATTTTGGAAGTGCATAATTAGACCTATGATTAAATTTTGCTAGGGTTCCATTCTCGGAACCGTTTCAAAGTAACGGTTACGTTATTTTTTTCTTATCTCTACTAAGAAGGAAAACTAACTATGAATCAAAAAACATGGGAAAATGCTTGCCACAAAAAAAAAAAAAAAAAAAAAAAAAAAAAAAGCATCAATAATTTTTAAAAATAGTCTATACAAACAAGATCCAGCCTCCCAGGAGAATCATATCCCCATCCTTAGCTGTCGCGTAAGTCAAACTCAACAAAGCAACCTACTGTATGATGAACAACGGCAATTTTAAATTTTTTGAAGTATAGGTATTAGTAACACTACCGGCGTTGCCTATACAGTTAATTTTTCCGTCGGGTAATACATCCCATTAGCTGTTCAAAGCCTGGAATATCACCTTTCACTGAGACCAAATAATAGATTTGGCTACGTAGCACTAACAATTATATTAAAACCGTATTATAATATTATTAAAAGCAGTTTTCGGTGCAAAATTCCGTTTCAGATTGCTCCTTCATTACTGCAGCTAGCACAAAAGGCAAAAGAGTTCTTAACAGAAATGAAACTAAACATAACACCAGACCTTTGCAGGTAAATTGCTCCTTTCAGTCATGTAAAACAAATATCGCAATGCAAAGTTTAGTGACGCGTTAAATGTATAAGTGTGCAGAGTACTCGCCTACCACCTAGGCGGCCCGGGTTCGATCCCAGAGACCTGCAAGTGGTATTCGTGGTGGACGAAGCGGCGTCAGGGCGGGTTTTCTCCGGGTTCTCCGGTTTCCCCCGCCATCTCATTCCACCGGTGCTCCATCTTCATTCCATGTATCATCAGTGTCACCGCCTGCGGTGCCGTAGTAGTAAAAGCGGGCGTTAAACACTACAACAACCTGTGCAGAGTAAATGGAAATGCTTGTTATATTAACTGACTAGTTATGGATAGCTGCGTATTTTAAGTACAAAATACACTTTGAAATCTCAAATTTGCAAAATATTTGTAGTAAAACCCTATAAAGGATGGGCCGGATTCGTTAGCCTTGTAGAACCATCATAATCGATGAAGCAAGCACGTTGTGATTTTGTGTACCTCTCGTTCCTCAGGAATTGGAGTGTTTATCGTGTTCTCTGCTTCCGTAGAGAGACCATTATAGTTGTTCTTTAGTGTTATTTCGGTAGGTATTAAGAGACCCAAGTCATCCGTTGGTAGACTTATGCGATACAAAGCAATTATAATTTCCTGTTTTCCTGTTATTAAGAGTTCTCAAGCACTACTCAAACCTTTCAAGCAGAAGGGTAATATTAGGATTATTGTAAAGCTTTATGGCTATATTAACGCAGATGTTACTTCTTTACCACGGAGTAATTAAGGGTTAATTAAAGTATGAGGATTAGAAAGGTAATTCTTGTACATCTTACAAGCATCAGATGAAAAGACTCAGCATGGTATACTTTAATTTTTCAGTGACAACTCGAATGTGTATTCGAAAACGGTACCCTTGCTAAATGAAACCAGAAGTTGAAATATTATCCAAAATCTGCCTGGTGCTGCTGAAGAATGAATCAAACAAACAGCGTCTATGACAGCTTTAAGTTGTTTCCTCAAGGAATGATATCCGAAATTGCCCTCAGAACAAACATAGAAAAAGTGTAGGGAACGGTCTAATGAAAGGTTATTCACAAGTAATTTCAATGAGTCCTTAGAAGTCTAGTCAAAAACACAAGAGGATCAGACAATCGATAGTCAATGCGAGAGATTTGCAAGATGTATCGAAGAATGACCAGGTATTAAAGACCATCTTTGTTTGGAATATGTTTATATCGTTTATAATGGATTTAAGTCTAAAAGGTCATAAAATATATTATTTTTCACGTTTATGAAGATAATGTTTCGTAACAGCACTTATGGCCTAATACTTGGAAGGAAGAAGATAAAGATAATGTTGAATTAAGAAGTATTTTATAGCCTATGTAATCACAATTACCGTGTTCAAAATAAAAGCGTATTAAAAGAGGACAATAAATAACATTTAAACAACAATCTTTAAAAGAAAACGAATAAATGTTAATTGCTGTTAAAATAGAATTCTAATTAATAAAGTCCGAGACACCCAATCCATTCATCCCTTGCAGGGTTAAACCAATCTCGAAGTTGACTCAGATTTTGCAGCAACTGAAAAATATATTGCTAAACACGTGTGAAGCTTAGCACTAAATGTGATGAAAAGCATGCAGTTGGAAGGTTTTTGGCATCTGAAAATTTAATTCCTAGAAAGCCTGCATTTATAGTGACATTGTATAAATGGGGCATCGATACCTAAAACTGATTTTTGAGTCAAACAGCAGCTTCTAAGGAGAATTCAGTGACAATCGCTTTCAATTTCAAAGAATATAACCATCGGGTTTTAATCAAAACTGTGCTCTAGTACCATCTAATTAACTACAGAATATTTGTGTTAGAATAAAATAAAACGGACCAGCCAAATTTATTTATTACCTGAATTCATGCCACTAATAGGAAGCCCAATTAATACTCATCGTTTTGCTGTAAAATTGAAACCAATAATTTGTGTAAACTGCTACCTATTCCGCGCATCATGAAATATTTTTCAGCAGTTAAACATTATTTGTATAAACATTTGGCATAAAATTCTTCCTTGGTGAAAACAAATAGAGCTAATAATGTAGAGGAGGGAGCAGGAATCTTGTGGGAATAGTTCATGAAGCACATTGGTAATGAATCCCCTCTTTAATCGAATATCAGAGTACCGGCCCTTTTCTGTCAACTCTTCTCTTCAGACAGACGAACGTACTGGTCACGTTGTCTGTCTTCATGAACGAATCATCACCTCTAATGCACTTTCTTCTCCCTCACGATAGTTCCATGTAGCCAAATTCACCAAGGATATCACTGCAGCTTAGTTAAAAGGACTGACGGCAACGTTGAACAAGAAAAGTGCACAATAGTTAATATTTTATTTCAAGATGCAAATCAATTATTTATTGTTATTATTATTGTTATTATTAGTAATAATAATAATAATAATAATAATAATAATAATAATAATAATAATAATAATAATAATAATAATAATAATAATAATAATAATAATAATAATAATAAATAATAATAATAATAATGTAAACACATTCAAATGCAAGAAGTCTTAAAAGTCAGGGATATAGTAGTTTCTTTATTACGTGTCTCAAAACACTTGGTATTCTCAATCCCATTTTCTAAACTAACACACGCAGGGTTTGGAATAGGTATTATTTATCCCAAGAATTTGCTTTATTTTCCAGGAGAGGAATACAATAACTGTCAACGAAGTAGTTTTGTCTAAAGTGGAACGGACTATCTTATTATCCAAATATAGGTAATTATACTTCCGGAAGGTATCCGTAGACGTATCCTCGTATGCATCACTCCGGTTTTGGTACTAAAGAAGCATAGAGTATAAACTAAATATGTTTTTTGGACTAAAACAAACATTTCCTTCCCAAAGAAATCTTATTAAAGTGGAGCATTATAAATGTGCTTTAAATTTACAATAAGCGAGAGCAAACACATCGAATAAGCTGGGGCCCTAATGACCAAGTTGTCGACGGGCCCTTAAACCCAACACACTCACTCGAATAAGCTACCGCATGGCTTAAAGTTAAATAGGAATTATTTTGTGAAGGACAGCTCTACAGTATACTCCAACAAATCCATATAACTGGTGTTTACGTTTATTCAAGGTAAACACCTCTGGAGCGCTTTTTCAAGCTCTTCTTACCGAGTTTGGTAACTGAAGCTAGCGAGTCTTTTATTAACTTATTCAATTTAATGTATTGTGAAATTAAGGAAATACGTTCTATTTGGTTGTAATATCTTTAAGTTTCATTTTAATACAAAATATTATGAACTCCGGATTCATAATAAAAGGAATAACATTTTTAAAATCAACTCTGTTAAAAGACGATAATTTTAAACAAGGGGAATGTTTTTCCGACCCAAAATCACGTGAACTATAATAAAAGGCAATTAATTATAAAGCCAAAATTTGGAAAATATGATATATATAGCGCAATTTAATTGAAATACTTCCCGTTGCCCTTAAATTCATACAAACTTCTAGCAGTCGATTGAGGACAACTGAATTCTTTAGATAAATTTAAACCTATGTGTTAAAATGTGAAGGGAAATTTTGTGAAATATGAGAAAATACATCCTTTAAAACGTGTATTGATCCGTTATACTCGCCCAATAAGAAATGTTAAATATTGATTGTTTCAAATTACTTTACGGCACCCATGTAGAGTATTTACTGACGCATATACCTATTTACGATATTTTCGCTTTAAAATTTGGTTTAAGACACAGTTATTTGAACAACTCTGACAGTATTCTCGCTCAAATAACCATGAAAGCCAATCTCGTCTAATAATAATGGTTATCATCTATCTGGACTTTTAAAAGCCACCAATATATGTTCTAACATTATTCTTCTGTTTGCCAAAAGTCATTTAAAATACGTGCGTAAATAATACAAGGAAATTACGTGGGCACAAAACGTACTTTCGTTTCATATTATAAGCACACGGCTTTATGCCTATACCTTTATACGCTATTCCCGCCGCTTTAACGTCCGTGGCTGCATTCTTTGTAACGTATCCCGTAAACAGTAAAATTTACACATATCTCCATTGTCGCTGGACGCCTACTGTAACCACTGGTTCCATGTTAGTAAGAAATATAAGCCCATTGTTTATGTATGAGCTCATTTAGTCTAGTACTCCATATAGGTATATATGCTCTGATTCGCTATGGTTCTTGCTACCTAGGAGGAAAATCTTTGTGAACTTAGATTTTAGCTTAAATTCTTTGGATGTTAGTAGCCAGGGGATAGAAATAACTTCGTTTCTGCATTGTAATTCATTTAGCTTAACAGACAGCTTAATGCATAAGTGATTGTTTTAAACAAGTAAACGAAATTAATTTCTCTTATCGTTTATTTCAAATATTTCCCAGCCATAGGGATTATGTATTTCTAAATAAGTATTGTTTATCACGTTTTAAATATTTGTATTTCCTATAAACACATTTTAAGGAAAATGCACCATGAAATACTACACAGCGATCGTATCGACTGTATTCCGGATATGTTAAGATGTGTAGTTGGAATCTAATGCCGGCGTAATTTGGTGCATTTTATTTAAGGAGCGTTAACGAAATTGACAGACATTGGGGAATAAAATTAAAAACAGATAGTTCTCATTGCATTTTCATTTTTCACAGCATCGTAGTTTTTAGAAATCCATTTAATATAACAATACCTTGCTCGTCCTGTGAAGTAATTCTCGTTTTTTCTATATTTTTACGTGCATAGTGAATAAACTTTTGATCTCTGCAGTCAGTACTTACAATTCAGTTAACGTCCTAAATGAACTTTCTCTGCATATCAAACGTATGATTCGCTTGGCAGTATTTTCGGTTTTACCCACAGTAAAAGTTGTATACGGTACTATTAAGAAGTATCTAGATATATTTTGAACTAAATATGCAAATTCTAAGATTAGAAACACACATATTTTAACCCTTACGGCAGTTTTATAACTACAAAATCTATCCTAACGCATGTTTGGCTAGATGTTTTTTTGCCAAAAGCTGTTAAGGCAGACCGTCCCACATTAAAAACGCTGGCTCATAATTTTCTTTGTAATTTCCACACCTGGGGAAAACCTTCTGATATTGTTTGCAATCTCTCTATGACCCTCACGAAGGATATTTTGTAAAAGTGCGCTGTTGAATGTAGCACCTGTTTTATATACACCGCATTATCACTAATGTGCTAAGCATGTTCTTGGAGAAAGCCTTCGTGCCACCTCAACGAGAAAAATATCACTTATGAGAAAAATGTGATGTTATTGATGACAAATGCTCTAACATGTGAAACACCTTCAAGGATTATATCTGGTAAAGTCGATGGAATGTGGACGCTGTGGCTGTCGAACTTACCGGTGATGTCGGTTGCAGCGGGGTGCACAAGGAGCAGGATCGGCGCCAACAGTAGCAACGGCACCAGGAGGTGGTTGGGATGATGGTAAAGAGATTTACTACACACGACGTTCTTCCCCATGCGGCTGTTCCGACGCTCTCGCCTATGCTTCGAGTGACAACAAATTTTCTCGGCCATGATGTGGGTCGGAGCGCGTGCCACATCCCGACTGAACCTTCCGGAGTTGCTCTGTTACCCTATATCGCGCGTGGCCTGCACACGCCGGCGCGGCTCGGCGGGTCCCACCGCCCCCTTGCGCTACCCTCACTAACTTTCGTATTGTTGTTGCTCCTGCCAGCCTCTGGATGAAAGATCAACATACCCCCTCCCTTACTGCTCCGCCAAAAGGAAGAGTAGCGAGGTGTCGGCAAAAGAACAAGAAAACAAGAGAAACAGAGGGTAGCGGCGTTCAAAGAATTCACAAGAAGATTGTTCCTCTTTTAATCCAGAGATATTCGAGAGCTGCTGTTTTTAACATTGAAGAAAGTACAGTTTTTAACGATTACCGAAACTGCTGAAATCTAAAAAATAAACTAACAGACTAGGATTTAGAAAAATCACTGTTTTATTATCAATCAGTTACTTTTATCCAAGAATAAATTATACTGCAGTCAATAAAGTATAGTTTGTTCAGTCTTTTGAGGCAGTGGAAGGGGGAGGTAAGGGCATCGCGTGGCCGGCGCGTGTATTGAAACCAAAACAAAGCCACACAGAGTTGCAAGGTTTATGCAGTTATTCAGACACGAGTAGTGGCGCACAACAAATATTGCACAAAACTCTTAAACCTGTATCAATATGTGGCGGCCGTGGGAAACAGGTAGTGTACCTACTACTTATAACGAAAATTCCTCGCCTATAGGACGTGGTAAACCAGTAAATAAGCAGACGGCATATGTTATTCAATATGTGTACAATTGCTTTAAAGAAGGGAACGGCAAATGTGACTCGCCGATTGCATATACTGTGGCTGCCATTGGCCTTTCCAAATGTGCAGTATTAAGAACCATTAAACTAGATACTCCAACAAAGACGAAATGCGATGAAAACAAAGCAGAATAAATGTAATGTAGTCCAAGCAAATATGATCATGTACTCTAGTTTTTCTTTATTAAGTGTAATTATTGTCTCAGCGTGAGAATAAGCTCTTCAAGCGATGTCAATTAAGTGCATAATAAACAAATAAATAAAGAATTAACATGTAAACAATGCAACAGAAGTCTGAAAGGGGCGCAAATGCTACAACAGTGCATTTTGCTGTCACAGCGTACCAGCACACGTAAGTGACCTACGGCACGCGCAACCTGCTGCCTACCTGCCCCTCCCACAGTCTCAAAATACTGAACAAAGTATAAAATATTTAACCATTATTTGTGTGTTCACCGGAAACAACAATAAAAAACTCTGCATACTCTTTTAGTTGTTGGAATTAATATCGTTAGCAGAAACCTCAGGTGTGTGTTGAGTCGAAGGCATAACAACTTATCATACTATTGGCAGTTTCCAAATAACTTAGGTGTGCGTGAAAAGTAGAGGAAATTGTGTGAAGCGAGTCAGCTACCCGTTTCCATGAAACTAGACCGTATAATTGCGCAGGCGTTCATGGCTATAGTCTTCATTGTGACAACTATTAAATTCAGATTCTTTTGGCTGGATCTATTAGTCAAGTGTTCACGTTGACCTAGCATTTCGTCGCACGGCCCAAATGACCTAGTTGTCGACGGGCCCCTAAACTCCATCCTCGTCGCACGGTACGTTTGACATCATCGACTACTGTTCACGTGTTCTCTTCGATAGAGCAAAACCGGGAACAGGAAAAGTATTGAGTGCAGGTGCGAGCGGAAACATATTTCTGAAGTTCCTGTAGCCATTTATTTATTTTACTAATGAAGCATGCTCCATTACCATAGTAATATTACATACTAACCTGGTTGTAAGAATACAATTTTACAATTATGAGGAGATGGCTGTTTGATATTCTAAGTATTAGTCTTTCAGAGTTTGTCGAAATCAGTGGAATTTGAAATGTATGAAATAAGAATTGATTAATGCACTTTTATTCACTGACCATTCATTACGAGATCTATTAATCAGGTTCTGTCCTTCTTAGTTTAACGCTGGGCACACGTAAATTAGGTGATTTATAGTTTGTTCTTCTATGTTGAACGGGTAGTTTGCATTATCTAGAATCTTAAATCGGTGAAGACGGGCCCTTGTTTTTCCTTGTTCACTGGTTATTGTTGTCAGATTTGTAGTGTTAGTTATTTTCATTTGCAGGTTTTTTTCGACGCTTGGGAAAAATTCATTAGTGAGGGACCTATTTGTGGCGTTGTCGCCGCTCTGCCATTTAGTTATACTGTCTTAGTGTAATCCCTTTTCAGTGCGCTTTTTGGTATTTTGTGGTAGATTTCATCTTCTTGGCTCATTGCTCCTTGTTGTGCGAGTTTATCAGCAAGTTCATTTCCGACAATACCTACTTATGTGTACTTTAGTCCAAACAAAACCAACTTCCCAGTTCAGTCTTAAAGCTTCATATGTTCTCTTCTTATTAATTGTGTTAGATGGTTATGGTTGTTAGTATTTTTTAACGAATTCATTGTTATTTGACTGCCTATCTGTATGAGTGCGATCTTTCCTGTATGTTGTCCCAGTTATATTTCAGTGATCAATTTTAGGACTTCCAGAATGGCGTTTTGCTCGGCCTGGCTTCTGGAGCACTATTTGGATAGTTTGTATTTTTGTTGACAAATAAGTTTTTCTTTTGCAAATATGGCAACTCCAGCTCCTACCCAATATTATTTCTTACTACCGTCGGTGAATATTTGCAAGTCGGGTGGTTTTGATCTAGCGTTTTTTATCTTTCTTCTCGTAGTCATGTTGAATTTAATGTGATTCGTCTCGTTTGGATTTTAAGTATTTCTCTCCTCTCTATAAATTCTGGTGCAATAATTCTCTTTAGTTGCAAGGAATTAAGATCCTTCGTACTGCATACAATAATTATTTGACTAATGTTTGGAAACAACGCAGTTTTCCATTTGGCCAAGATGACAAGGTTTTTGGGTTTAGAAACCGTAGCAAGTGTACAACTACGACAAACATAAGGCCTACTGTAAGGAAAAATAAATAGTACAACTAGAATTTTCTACTTCATACTTCCAGTAAGTGGAGGAAATGTTGCACTCCACCCACAAATTTGAAGTCGAGATTCCAGCGTAAACATACTACACTTTGTTCACCAGCTCGAGGTCTCTGGCAGAAATGCAGCCAGCCACTACATCAGTAAACAATTCCCATTCGCCTTCCGACCTGAGGAACCACGAATAACACAAGGCTAAAGAGACCTGCACGATGGGAGTCGAACTTGGAATCTCCTGAATGTGAGCCTCACACGCTGCGACGGAAGGATGGCTCAGGGTGTACCTGGATAATATATCTAGGGTCAGATGGATTGATAGGGCATCACAACAAATTTGGGCTCAACCCTCTCCGGATGTATACGCTCGAACTTTTTACGTGAGAATACATAAAGTCACAGGCATGTAGATTCACGTGACATGATAGAGAGAAGTGTAATGGATCATGTGTTATTGTGTGCGAAAATTGGTTCCAATCTAATACACGTTCCTAACACATGCCCATCACTTATGGAGAAAATGATATCCTTCGATGATCTACACGATTCAGATAGCCGGTTTCACATAAACGCAATATTTTATGTACAATTTTATTGTGTTTAATATCGTGCACAGTTAAGTGGTTATCGGTTCAACATACCAGGTAATAATTACAGAGAAAGAAGCTAATTTCTCCATCACATATGAAGGCGCTCTGACTTATGCCAGCTATGGACGCGAATTTTTTAACGATTTCCTAGGATTTAAAATGGGAAGAATGCATAAAATATTGCATCTAACTAGTGGATAATCCTAATATATCATTCGTAAACATTGTCGCAAGAAGGACAGTGAGCACGACAAATACATTCCACGATCAAGGTTATCCATTACTATAAATTACTGCACATGAAGGTAGCGTCTTGACAATAGTGTCAAATAATGAACAAAAATATGTAACTCTACACACACAGGCCAACATAGGCAGCTCTATTACAGGTTTATATGGTGGTAGAAGAATCTAAAGGTTAATTATGTGGTTGTATCAATGCTCATTCCTTGGTGCTTATAAAATCGTGGCGGAAAATCCCATTCGATCTCTTAAGAGTTTAGGCAGCTGAAAGAGCTCAAGCCATCTGAATATCTCTGAAGTGCGTGACAATTGACAATTGCGAGGAACGAGATAAAGCAGTTTATATATCGATACTGCTCCAACCATCGGAGCGTTCCAAATATCGAGTCGTTACAGGATCATCAGCCAACGAATTATTGTCAATTCACCCAATCTACACGTATTTCATTTGGTAAAGATGTCAGCGATAATGATGAAAAGATATAAAATAATACCAGAAGAGAACAGTTTCCCTCTGATACACGTCAATGATAGGACATTTCGAAGATGTTGGATAGAAATTCACTTATTAATAGTATCTAAAATTTAATTCCAGTCTACTCGGGTTGGATAGTGTGTGGTTTTACACCCGAGTCAGGAATGTTTCTGTGGTATAACCAGTTGCTGGTATTATTATTTGCCTATTTTTGTAATTCCTCTGCAGTTATACACTTCCCATTATTCACATAGCCACGATGCGAATATCTGAGTCATTCCACGTTCAAATCGCACAAAATATGGCAAAAATTGACCTTAATCTCTCAGATTTTCTTGAAAATATTTTTGGTGATTTAGAACAAAATACATTTGACCCGCGTTACTTCGTTTTATTAAAAAATTATTTTGGCTGAAATTAATTTTTGTAGTTTCCCAAAATTCGCGCGCTCCTCAACATTCGATCAATCAAACCTCCGATTGTAATCAAGCAAATTACTTGATCTTTGGCTCAAATTAAAGATAAATCGCAGTATTTCGTGAGGTATTTATTACAAAATGTTATTAATTATTAATATTTTAATTTACACCATTAAATTCTTAAAGTTGGATAATAAAACAAACTCGACCATTTAAAAATCTGAAGAAAAAAACTAAAAGTACAATAAAGTTTATTCAATACTCTTAGAAAAAATCAGAATGGAGTCTCCAATAGTTCAGTTGTAATTAACTTTACAAATCAGTGCAGCGAACTTGCGTGGCAGCGGTTACGGCTACCGTAACCTCACACAGTTGCCACCTTCCATTGCGGTAACTGTTCACTGCTTGAGGTTCCATGAATGTTACAACAGTACAGTAAGGAAAACACTGCTAGCTGACACTATTATATGTACACTATTATTATCTTCAAAATGTTTTTAAAATAAGCATTTTAAACCAATGTTTCCATACAACACATAACTTTACCTCCTTCTTCGAAAGAAAATTGTTTCACTAAAGTTTCAGTTTTAGACAGAGAAATGATGGACGCCATGAAGCAGAGATCCGTTTGTACAGCTGGACCCATCGTTTTTGGCCCCGACCTTAACTGGCAGTCCTGTAGACGAACCCATAGCTTTTGTCTGTTTCATCAGCTCATATTGTATAATTCTGCGAATGAAACCATGCACTACATGGAGAGGGAGGGGGAAGGTAATAATGTCTGCATGTTCTGAGGCAGTCCTTGCTAATTCGCAGGTGCTTTTTACTGCAGCATGCAGTTGGAGACATAGATCTTTGCGATAAGGAGTGAATATAGTACATTTTTGAGAGGCATTGATCATCGGTAAATCAATTGTGCCACCTGTACGCTCTAAATTAGGGACCAAAACATTACACAGTCAAGAGTAGAGAAATTGTTTAAATCTATGGGTGTACATGAAGAAAGAAGTTAAACGCAAAGAACTGCTTACATTAAAAGATTTTCTTCAAAAAAATTCAAAAAGTTCAAAAGCGCGTATCAGATGCCACGGGATTATCAGAAAGAAGGTACATTGTGGAGACATTTTTCTGCATGGACTGTACTGCCTTAGTAAGAAGACGTTATGTGACTAGCATATGAAGCTGACGCACCCATTCGCATGATGTCTGCAGCCACTTGACTTGGTACTCGCTTTCGAGCTTTACATTTATTTCCTCCAGGGGCCAAGAACGACGAATCCAGCTGTACAAACGGATCTCTGCTTCATGGCGTCCGTGAGCGCTTGCAGGCCTCCAGAAAAAAAAATTGTAGCAAATGCACTTATGCACGCTCCATAGTTTTTAACATCTTATTTTATAGGTAAAATGTCAGGAAATACGTGTGTAATTTTTTTAGATTTTTAACACATCGATTTAAATTCTATTTTCGGTATTAAAAAATATACCATAAAAAAACAGTCCAAAATTTGTGTGTAATAATGATTGGTCAAAAGTTGTTAAAAGTGTTGTATTTAACCTTTGCAGTGCGCCAAACCCCAACTCTCAACTCTATATGGCCTTAGAGTGATTTTATATTACAGTGCGCGCAGAAATTGCTTAGTTTCTAATAGCCATAACCAAGCAAGTAATTTAAAAATACGGAAATAAAAAAATACGGGTCTCCTTATTTGATGCTTATTATTCATAAAAAATTTGAACCTCCTACGAAAAAGTCGTGTTTTACGGGTATGCGATTTGTCAAAGGAGGTCCAGCGTAAAATTTTGAGGATTTTCTCGAATCTCCACGCTATACAATACTGAAGCCAGAGCCTAAGTCATAATATAAGGCAAATGCATTTACTGTGAAGAAATTCATCTTAACTTTCTAACTTCAGGAGTCAAGAACTCTTAACGTTTTACTGTGCAAGTGTGCAAGTTGTGCAGTACTGTACGTTATGCAAGTGTTTGCAGTACTAAGACTTTAAAGCTTCGAAATTCACTATACATGCCACATTACAGTGCGTGAGTGAGTGAGTGAGTGAGTGAGTGAGTGAGTGAGTGAGTGAGTGAGTGAGTGAGTGAATGAATGAATGAATTAATTAATTAATTAATTAATTAATTAATTAATTAATTAATTAATTAATTAATTAATTAATTAATTAATTAATTAATTAATTAATTAATTAATTAATTAATTAATTAATTAATTAATTAATGAGTGAAAGGAGTGAGTGAGTGAGTGAATGAATGAATGAATTAATTTAATGAGTGAAAGGAGTGAGTGAGTGAAGGAGTGAGTGAAGGAGTGAGTGAATGGGTGAGTGAAGGAGTGAGTGAATGGGTGAGAGAAGGAGTGAGAGAAGGAGTGAGTGAGTGAGTGAGTGAGTGAGTGAGTGAGTGAGTGAGTGAGTGAGTGAGTGAGTGAGTGAGTGAGTAAGTGAGTGAGTGAGTGGGGCTTGAGGGCTCGTCTACAGCTAGGTCATTAGGACCCGAAGTCAAAAGGATAAAATTAGGGAACTCACCACCGGTTAAGGCTCACAGTTAAAACGTTAAAGGGGAAAGTTAAAACAGATGAAAGTTGAACGTTAAAACAGGTAAAAATTAAAACAGTTAAAATGTAAAAACTGATCTAAACAGTAGGTAGTTAAAGCCTTGAACGCGATAAAACAGCCTAAAAGCCTTTAAAAAAACTACCATAGAAAGTTCAAGTTAAACTTGCTTACCGAAGCCAATATTGGCGACAAACCACATTTGCACCGCATCTGCAGAACATCATTTGTTGTGGGTGGCTCAGTTGGTTAGACGCTGGCCTACTGATCGCAAGGTCTCGGGTTCTAATCCGGCCCAGACTGATGGTTTTTAAGTGTGCTTGAAAATGACAGCGCCATGTCAGTAGATTTATTGGCACGTAAAAACTGCGGGACGAAATTCCAGCACACCGGCGACGCTGCTATGATCCTGGCAATTTACAGCGTCGTTAAACAACAAAGTTTTTTTTGAACCCTTGAGACCTCTTGCTTGGTAAGCAGCTTCGCACTGTAGTATAAACTGGTGTCGTTGTACAGCTAAAGCACACTTCAACTAAAATGTCCATGTTTCTACTACAATTGTTAATTTAGTAAATCATTTCAATATATGTATACACTTTAGAATGTAGTTCTTATTTCTGCTTGAATTTTATTAGTTTGCTCACCTCTATTGGAAAATATGGTGCCCTATGTGCCTTGTTTGGACAGTTTGGCTTCAATAATCAGTAATAACAGGACCCAAAGAAAATATGAAGACACGTTAGGTGAGGTGATGTTTCTTTATCCATTCCTTTCATTCCATTCTAAAAGATACCGTTAACTGAGAAGATGTTATAACTAAGGTAACTTAGGTCGTTATTTTCTACCATGTTTATGTAACATGTAAATCCTGTACTCATTGTATTCTAAGTAGAAATAAAAAACAATGTCCCCTAACCTTCAGTTCCCAACAGCATTTATAAAATGGCGGAATATTTTGCATTTTGTTTTTTAACCTTTAAAAGGGGCAATTACTTTGTCTATTGCCTTAGGTCATTGTCGTGGATTAACATTTAAATTAGGAGCAATGCGCCACTGTAACGTTTGTGAATGACCGATCAAGCGTTAGCATACACTTTTAACACGAAGGCATTGAGACGCAAAATTAAAACAAATTGGTGTGCGTGAAATTTGGTAGAAAAAAGTAATTGGGATGAACTGAAGTTTGTGTGAGTATAAAAAACAGCACATGTTATCTAAGGGCTGTAATGGAATTAGCTATACGCAGTTTTAAGCGAGGTTCTATCACCATATCTAAAACCGCATTATACAGGGTGTTAGGGATATAGGTGCAGATCATTTGAAAATTGGTACTTTAGTATATATCCATTTAACTGCTTTATTTTCTCTCGTCCTCTTAACGATTTTCCAGCAAAAACGTCACATAATTGACTGCCTAATATTTACTGCACGGTCGTAACACGAAATTAACCACACCTGTCGACATAGACCATGCGCTTTGATTCCCCACATTTACACTTCAATACCTGGCGTCATTAGCCTTGCAAAAGGCCTTCGAACTGTTACACATTAAATTAAGCAATGAATCTATTGGAATTGCAAGGTTAAAGATTAACTCAATTAAATGAGTTCATACTTCTCTTCTCATTTCATTCTCTATGAAAGTGTAATTTGTAGTTACACAAATAATGAATATTTGAGTCCTTAAAAGGCATGAGTGATTCTTCCGTATGTTGTTAGTAGAGCGCGGAACCGCGTGCGGTCACATGTGATTCCACAGTTTAGTTCAGGGGTGGGAAGCAAGACAGTCAAGGTGTGAATTTACCATCCCTCTCGTCCCCACTACTCTCTTTCAACAACCAATGAGAGCAAGCTAAACCGGTTGTTTCGGGCTATAGTTGCGTGGCAGTGTAAACAGTGCAGTGGTGGCTGCATATGCGGCGTGAACGACGAAGATTTAATCGGGACTGGGAAAACAAGTAGTTTTTGTTCATTTTCCCTTGCTATAGACGAAACCACTGATTTTAAAGATCCATTTACATATGTACTTTTGGTGGTCCAAGATGAACTGCAATTGGAATTAATTAACCTTCAAAGTAACACATCATTGCGCAGTTCAGCAAAACTTGGTTTGGTTTTGCGCACATCACTGTCGAAAAGATTTCCCAAGCTGCACCTTTTTACAAGCAAATTACTGGCCATGTTTCTTACTAGTTATCAGTGTGAACAACTGTTTAGCATACTGACACTGATTTTCTTAACATAATTTGTTAATAATTAAAGGTTTATTGGACGCTATTTTATATACTTTCAGAGAACATTGCAGATCTCATTGGGAATGCTCTCACTCGGAACTCGGAATTAGAATATTTTTGAGCTGACAACAGTCAAAAATGATTTAATTTGGAACACAACGGCCAACAAATTCTACGCTATAAGCATGAATACTTTCTGTCCTGTGTTCCCATGCTCCGAAAGCCATACTAGGTTATTCATGACATAGTCCTTGACACCCGTGGTCTAGAATACCACCATGTGACTATAAACCATTTATGCACTTCATTGAGGTGTTTTGTCTCCCACAACTACATGGCTTTAGTATGAGTAACGACAGGAAGCTCATGTTAACTGACTTTGCACAGTTAATAGAAAACAAAAGTTGTCCGCTAAAAACGATAACAGTTTGAAAGGTGTTTTGGAAGTAACCGTGAGTAGTTTTATATATGTGACAAAAGAACTTTAACAGTTTTAATTAAAAGCAGAAAATTGCCTTGTTTGCACAAAATTTCCCAAATTAAATTACATTCTTGAAGTTTACAGTCAGGGCAGAAATATAACCAAACATTTCCGAAAGAATAACACACGAGAAAAGCGTGTTACATATAGCATAATGTCTACTTAGCACTGCTTTAGTCAAAAGAGTATCTTCATCGCGTATAACGAAACAGTTCTGGTTATTCAACAGTGAAATTTGGATTAACTATAATTTATTTTTGAGGTAAAACCGATTTTCTGTTTAATTGAAACAAGAAAGCTGCTGGAAACAAATGCTAAAAGACTAAGGAGTATACATTCTCGTTTAATGATGATAACGATGGTAACAATAATTGCAAAATCTGGCATGTTTATGTTTTCGTTTGTGTACGCGCCTCGACTCGTTCCACTGTTTCAAAATGATAGTTAAAGAGGTATATGTAAACGAAACAGAATTACCGCACGGTATCTCCCCTTTTAACTTTAAGTAACGAGGAAAGGGCGTTTACGTAAATGCTAATTATTATAACAGGGATACTGTTAGGCTCAAACCTTCAGTTCAGCTATGGAGAAATACTCAATGTGGAACATCATAATCAGTAACTGAATGGAGGAGCGTGCTTTCAAAACTCGTTAGTTGTGCAAAATATCTTTCTGGGAAAAATATTTGTCTACTTATTAGCAATATAGATTGATTAACACAGAAATTTTTAATCAATAATTCTCCTTCCTAAAACTGTCTCAACATATGGGAAAATAAACAGCATAGCTCAACTAGTGATATTCTGAGATTTGAAAACAAGGAGTTTTTTTACAAAAACCGGTGGATACTAATTAATTTTTTTCATATCTGTGGAATTATCATCTTAATTATGAGGTTCTGTTGTTTATCGTCAAGGTTGAAGTACTTCTAACTGTTAGCTGCATTATAGAGTACCTTTTAATGAGCAAAGAATTATGAAATGCTTAGCAGGCATGTTCACCAATATTTCTTTGATGTTTTAATGTTTAGGTTTATACACTTTTGTTTTGAATATTTCATACAATATTTTGACAGCCCCATCAGAAGAGCAACACTTGAAATTTTATGATTAAATAATTCTTTGTTATTATTTATTCTTTATTTTATTTTTTCCCTTTTCGTAATATATGATGTACTCCATAACCCCCATATTCATATTTATACCTAGCAGGTATAAACTTAAAAGCAAGTACACTACATACATTCACTTTAAAAATGTGTCTTATTTATATACCACACAAATTGAATACAGTGGAGAGAAATCACAATTTCATATTCATAATAATATGAATAAGTATGGTTTAACCTTTAACTGCCTCCCCTAACACATCGTTATACAATGTTTTTGCATTTTCTGGAATTTAAGAAAAACTAGTTTCAAACGTTTTTCTTTCTTTTCTTTGCTCAGCCTATTTATTTTGGGAACATTTTCAGATCGTCCCTCCTGCAGAACAACTTGCTGCGCGGTTTCATCACATTCACTTCCACTACAAAGCGGAATATTCATTTTGAACTTCTATATATGCCTCATGATCTTGCTGTGATTGCTTGGAACATGCTATGATTCGCTGTGTATTCAACTTGAAAGAAAACTTTGACTTCAGCCTTTGTTGTGCACTTTCTTTCGAATCCTTAATTTTTCAGTCTTCAAACAACACTTTCCCACAACCATGGCTTTGTAATACCTAACGGTACTCATTAGGAATCAAGATACTCCTTTTTCCTTCCTTTTCAATTCTGCCGAAAACTATCTGGGAGCATATAACTGTGTCCATGTATTTGGTAGATACCTATATGAAATGTCGGAAAATGTTCTACTCTTCTTCATGGAAACAGTAAGTATGAACACCAATTTCTCAATCTGAGCTGCTGTCTATTGTCCATGGCATGTGCACAATGCAGTGCCTCAACTAAATGTAAATATACCAAATACAACAAAGCTTTCAGAAACGAATATGAAATCCAAGAACCGTAACAGTGGGTAAGAATGATACAGCAGTGTAAAAAGCTTGCAGAAATGAGTGGGAATTCCAAGAACCACAACAGTGAGTTCGAAGTTAATCCCAACGATACAGCAGTGTAAAAAGCTTGCAGAAATGAGTGGGAATTCCAAGAACCACAACAGTGAGTTAGAAGTTAATCCCAACGATACAGCAGTGTAAAAAGCTTGCAGAAATGAGTGGGAATTCCAAGAACCACAACAGTGAGTTAGAAGTTAATCCCAACGATACAGCAGTGTAAAAAGCTTGCAGAAATGAGTGGGAATTCCAAGAACCACAACAGTGAGTTAGAAGTTAATCCCAACGATACAGCAGTGTAAAAAGTTTGCAGAAATGAGTGGGAATTCCAAGAACCACAACAGTGAGTTAGAAGTTAATCCCAACGATACAGCAGTGTAAAAAGCTTGCAGAAATGAGTGGGAATTCCAAGAACCACAACAGTGAGTTAGAAGTTAATCCCAACGATACAGCAGTGTAAAAAGTTTGCAGAAATGAGTGGAAATTCCAAGAACCACAACAGTGAGTTAGAAGTTAATCCCAACGATACAGCAGTGTAAAAAGCTTGCAGAAATGAGTGGAAATTCCAAGAACCACAACAGTGAGTTAGAAGTTAATCCCAACGATACAGCAGTGTAAAAAGCTTGCAGAAATGAGTGGGAATTCCAAGAACCACAACAGTGAGTTCGAAGTTAATCCCAACAATACAGCAGTGTAAAAAGCTTGCAGAAATGAGTGGAAATTCCAAGAACCACAACAGTGAGTTAGAAGTTAATCCCAACGATACAGCAGTGTAAAAAGCTTGCAGAAATGAGTGGGAATTCCAAGAACCACAACAGTGAGTTCGAAGTTAATCCCAACGATACAGCAGTGTAAAAAGCTTGCAGAAATGAGTGGGAATTCCAAGAACCACAACAGTGAGTTCGAAGTTAATCCCAACGATACAGCAGTGTAAAAAGCTTGCAGAAATGAGTGGAAATTCCAAGAACCACAACAGTGAGTTCGAAGTTAATCCCAACGATACAGCAGTGTAAAAAGCTTGCAGAAATGAGTGGGAATTCCAAGAACCACAACAGTGAGTTCGAAGTTAATCCCAACGATACAGCAGTGTAAAAAGCTTGCAGAAATGAGTGGAAATTCCAAGAACCACAACAGTGAGTTCGAAGTTAATCCCAACGATACAGCAGTGTAAAAAGCTTGCAGAAATGAGTGGAAATTCCAAGAACCACAACAGTGAGTTAGAAGTTAATCCCAACGATACAGCAGTGTAAAAAGCTTGCAGAAATGAGTGGAAATTCCAAGAACCACAACAGTGAGTTAGAAGTTAATCCCAACGATACAGCAGTGTAAAAAGCTTGCAGAAATGAGTGGTTATTCCAAGAACCACAACAGTGAGTTAGAAGTTAATCCCAACGATACAGCAGTGTAAAAAGCTTGCAGAAATGAGTGGAAATTCCAAGAACCACAACAGTGAGTTAGAAGTTAATCCCAACGATACAGCAGTGTAAAAAGCTTGCAGAAATGAGTGGTTATTCCAAGAACCACAACAGTGAGTTAGAAGTTAATCCCAAAGTTACAGCAGTGTAAAAAGCTTGCAGGAATGAGTGGGAATTCCAAGAACCACAACAGTGAGATAGCAGTCAATATCAACATTACATTTCATAGAAGCTGTACGCTTTGTCAAGCCGTCGTTTACTATTTTTCGGGAAAACATCTTCTGTTTAGCGAAAAGGATGGACTTCACTAGTGTCTTCTGTGTCAAAATGTGCTGAGTTTCAAGAGGAAATGGACGTGCGACGTCGTTATACATGTATTCATACAGCCGTGACTATAGCTTGCCCCAGTACTAAGCTGTATTACATGCTGCAGACAGACTCCTGCGAGGCGTGAGTACTCCACTGCTTGCTGGCGCGCATCCAAGGTGGAACAACCTGTTCTAATGAATTGACTAGCCTTGATAATGTAATGACAGTAATAGCAGTATTTTTATAGTAATGAATGTAGAATGTAGGAATACGAGATTAAACGAATTTACAGTGAACTATAGAGGAACTGTCTACCGTAGTCTATACGAGTCAACACCGACAATACTAACCGTAACATTTACTGTAAAATGCATACATAGTTGTGAAATTCTTGCAGTTTAGACGGGGAAATTTCAACACAGCATTTAACTTGTACAAGCTAACAGCGAGGTTTGTGAAGACATTCCTAATCCATTGTGCGCAGACGATTCAGCTAACAGCGACTTTGAAATATTACATGGTCCTTTGTTTGTTTCCTAGCCTTTGCGGATACGTATTTAAATGTTTACGTGATGTATCTGAACATTGACGAAATAAAAGGAGTTAAAGAGCATGGTGATATATTGAGACCTTTACGTTTGTGCATCATTGTTCTCAGAAAATATGTAATGTACTAAGCAGAAACACGAGGGAAAATACTTCAGAAAATTACAGTATAATCCAGGAGTCGGTAAATTGGTCATCGCGAGTACACAATGATGACGTCGCTGAACGCAACCCGGCATACACATGTGTAACGCACGGTTCGAACAAGGGGTCACGGAAGCCGCAGTGGTGGAGTAAGAACTTCTCTAACGCACGCTTGATTCTATATGCATATGTTCAATACATACAGACTGAGAAGGCTTTAGCATTAATTTTTCACCCTATTCTTCACTTTATCTAGAGCTTTACAGTTTTGTATACATTTAAGGTTAATTCAAAAGTACATACTGACGTCAAACAGAGCATGTAGGATTTTATCTGTCGATCTCAATCTGCTTTAAGATATTATAAACTTAATTTTAGACACCAAAAAAAAAAAAAAATCCTCATACACATATGTCGGACTAAACATAGCATTAAAATGCTCAGCATACTACTAAACACAGAAATGTTGTCATATCCAGTTGTCTAAATAAATCTAAAGTAGCCTTCTTTTGTAACTGTAATTTCAAAATTATGTTTGTTTGTAAAGTCACAACTTCAATTCGTGATTGTGGTTTTATTGTACAAATGTCCACACGAAAAGATTTGCGAAAAGTTGAAAATCGTGGTTCATTGTTTTGAGATCCTAAAACCTTTTGTGTTAGAACACCTTTTTAATTTGCTAACCTACCTACATAAATAGGTAAGAAGGCTCCTTTTCGTGGTTTCGAAACAGCCACGTCGTACCGATACGGTTTACACCACTGCTTGTATACCCTTGAACGTTAGTTGTTTGTGGGAGAGAGTGAAGCAGAGCAAAGTATGCTTTGCCTCTTACTTGGTATTACGTAGTATCATTAGCCGGTGCAGATTTGCACACCGGTGGTATAATCAATACAAACACCATGTTAAAATGCAGGGTTACTTACGAATCTTTACGGTACTAGATCATAGTTTGAACATCGTAAGACGCTTGATAATGAACAGTTTATTGTAGAGAATTAAACAATACAAAGATGCTCTCACTGCAGATCTTCAGCATCCTACGTGCCGTTAGGAGTTCCAATCATGGCTTCCTCTGCTTGGTGCCAAGCCTATGACGAATAGTGTCCTGCGATTAGGGTGACCAGACTCCTGGTTTTCCCGGGAGAGTTCGACACTTACAAACTGTCCCTGTATCCCCAAAAGGTTTCTCGGGACATTTAAATATCCCGGTTTTAATTTTTAAATTACCATTGAAAATTCAGTGTACCAATCACATTGGGAAGTCACTAGGACAGCTTCGACCAGTGTGATCATGTAATCTTTAATTATTATCAGGCAGGCAGGTATTTGCAGTTGGCATTTCTGGTTCCAGCGTTCACAGCGAAAGCAATAATTGAAAAGCGTAGAGCATGCATAAAACAAGTTTTCGGCTTTTTAAAAATGTGTAACACATTATCTGTATTTTTCACTTGAAACTTAAATATATAACTGTGAAAGATCAGAAAAATAAGGAATTTCAACATGCCCAAAATAAAATAGATTTCAATGATAAACTCAAACATGACTCTATATATATTCGAAAGTCAAAGTTTGATGATAAAGTCAAATGTAACTCCATGTTTTGAATAGCACATGGCAGGAAAGCAGCCATTAAGAACTTCAGCAAGAAACATAAAGATGGACCATTATTATCATCGTCGAAAAAGGTGACAAACTTTTTCAAGTAACAGGAAAAGAACTACAAGTTACAACAGATGATGGGACAATGTCTGTCACACCGTCAAGATCTTACCATTCCGTTCTATGGATTTCATTCTCCCATAGAAATGTTCTTAATCGAGCGATTATATTTGCAGTTGTAACAAGGTCAAAATGTTTTAGTGACTGTGGTGGCCCCTTTTATTTTTATACTGTTGTAAGTGAGTTGGAAGCTACTAGGTTCATTTCTATGTTTACTGATTCCTCAAATCATACAATTTAGAAAGTGTGCCCATGCTTATGATATACTGAATTCCTACTTTGTCAATCAAAGTCAAGATCACTGACTTGATGTTAACGAAACTGTTGAAATCCATGACTGACATTTTCACCAAATATGGTTTATTGGACATAGTTGTTGCAATATCCGCGACAACACAAATACAAACTGCGCCAGCGCAAATAGAAAGGGAAGGGATTTTTTACAAGGGGCGCAACGTCACTGGATGTGAGAGATGTATTACATGCCCTTCAATTTTCCTCAAACTTATTTCCGAATTGATGTGTTCATTATAATTTTGTGGTACGTAGTCGTTGTAATGGCATTAACATCAAGTTTTCCTAAATATTATGATCTGAATTCGCGCCATTCTGCAGCAGTATGTTTCGAAACTAAGTTTGGGTCAACGGCATCTGTCGTCAGCTACAGGAAACTGGTGATGTGTGCCTCACCCAAGGTATGCAACAGCCGATACCACATCTCGCCTTTAAGAAATTCGCTTGAATTGTTGCATTTTTAGCCATGAATAAAAACTAATTCGAAATTTGTTTTGCTCCTTATATGTGTGATCTCTAATTGTGGACATTTAAACATGACTTTCACGCTTGGTTACATATTATTAAAGCAAATGTAGGTTAAGATGTGCGCGTATTCTGGGGACGAGGGTATGCAAGAGAGGAAGTTACATATACATGACGTCACAACATGAATCAGAGCTAGAGCGTAAACCAAATTTTGTTTCTATGCCGTTGTTGCAACGAAAATCAAAATAAAACGTTGTGTGATCGACAAACTCAACGTAAGAAGCTTCCAAATATTAAAATTTATCTAAAAAGGAATATGTAATTAAAGCAGATCCTCTAAAGCCCGAACTCAGTATTATGACGAACACTAAAGCGTGTATAAGGCATTTCAAAATCAAAGTTTATGAAAGTGAATCCTAGCTGTGTCGTAATACTTAAAGCAAATGTTTCGTTAATCTTTTTCGAAAAAAGTGTCTTTGGAATTCCGGCAGTTATGAAGATTTAAAGAACATTTATAAGCCAGCAAGAAAAGAAAAAAGAAAGAAAGAAACTATTCTTGTAATCACATAATATGCCAAAAACAACTGAAAATGTTTCGTACAGATCCAGAAATAGAATTTGCATTGAATAATCGGCATAAGTTGAACAGCACAACAATGAACTGAAAAAGAACAGAGTTATACTTCATTTTACACGGGCTGTATGTTTTTATGGAAAATAGGCACTTGCTTTTCATGGTCACAATGAGAATGAAGAATCCTCAAACTGAGTCAATTATATTGAATATTTAAATGAATCAGCAATATATGACGCCTCTGTGAAAGTGCATTTAGAAAAATCGACTGTTTTTCGTGCAACTTCTCCTGACGTTCAGAGTGACGTAATTTCAAGTGTGAGTGCCGTAAGAGCATATGGAATTAAGAAACAAATTTCTGATGCCTTCTTTGTTTACTTAATATTAAATGAAACTCCTGAAATTAATAGTTAAGAACAACTCTGTACGTTTGTTACACAATTGTTGATGGAAATGTTGAAGAGAGGTTTATTTGATTTACAGATGTAGTTCTGACAAAAGAGCAGATTATCTTTTGAATCATGCTCACAGTATTATCGAACATTTCTTTCAGACAATGATGAAAGATGAAAACTACGAAGGGCAATTCGGTTTAGGCTGGGTCATATTTTTACGAATTTTACAATATTCGTTGGGTTACATACCTGAGTCTGATAGTCACGCTACGCCACTGTTTTTTACTAAAAATTGGGTAAATAACTCACTGGAATAGGGTGCAGTGCCATCACAGCAGCTGATTTACCTACAGTAGATTTTGAAGGTATTATTTTCACATTTGGGTTATCAGAACATGATCACTGAATGGATTCTGCTCAATTGCAGAGGTAGAATTCTAGCCATCCAAAACCAAAGTGAATCACATTACTGCCAGCCTTCAAACGCATTATAGACATACACGATGGTGTTAAAATATACTTCCGGGCTATAGACCGATGTCTAAATGTTCTCAAACCTCTTTTGGGGAACCCAACTTCTCTTCATTGGCTGAAGTTCTTAAGTCAACTGGAGAAGATTCGCCAGGAATTCACCAAATCTCTTGAGCATGAGACCATTTGTATTGTTGAGTCTCCGTGTGAAATTAAGAAATGCGTTACTAAACTGGAAAATCGTAAATCACAAAAAGTTTATACAACTGATGCAAAAGATCTTTTTAAAAAAGAACTTCTTCAACATGAGGAAAGGGGGTGTCATAAATTTGTCAAGTTTCTCATGTGGCTTGAATCGGTTGGTGAAGGTCAAACAAATATGGCGTGCCTAGTCCCTGTTTTTCTGCGATGGCTACAACAATGCTGCTGCTCAAACGTACTGGTGGCAGCAGTAAAATGTGATAATTACTACCATCCCAGCTGTAATGTAATTAATATCCATGAAAGTTGTAAATGTGATGTGCAAAAATTACAAGATACTGATACTTAATCAGGTCATTATACAGTAATCCGAGTAAACAGCTGATGAAAGTAATGAAGTTGATATTCATTCATGTAATCGTATATCTATTTCAATAAAAGGACTTGATGCTAAACTAATTACAGGATAAAATTGAAATACTTCTTTCTCTGTTTACCCTCCTCGTATGGAGGACTTCCTTCCCCAGGACTTACAAGTGGGCGCCTCAGGTCAGATGCCTGTAGAGGAGCAAACTCTGGATCAGAGAGATTAGCCAGGACAGGCGATCAGCCCGAAGCCTGGCACGAGATTGAGGAAGACGATATGAAGTGAACGTGAAATGGATGAAAGAAAATGTGGTGTTGGAGCAGTTGGTGGAATCAGTGGGTGGAAAAGCTGGAGAACCTGGGAAAACTCACCCAGACGCCGCTTTGTCCATCAAAATTCCCACACATGTTTCCCAGTGATAGACCCGTCTTGGTGAAATGCGAACGCTTTAACCACTCAGCCATGCCCCAGCCAATAACTTTAATGTGTCAAAATTACAAAATAGGTTACCAATGCAGTTAACTAGAGATCTTAAACATGGATCATTCAAATTTCTTGTACAAAGAAATAATATTGCTTGCGTATGGCACTGAATAGTTATCTGATCCTGACTTTTTTCATACATTTGTTATGAAAATAAAATATTTAATAAATGAAGGGGACTTCGTGTGTAATTTTATAAAATTCAAGACAAATGTTAAATAATAGGAACAATTAGGAAAATGAGAAAGTGAAGAAGTTTCTGTCTCAGATGTTTTGGGTGGAATATTTTCTTGGAATTCATCCTCTGGCATCAGTAAACTGGTACAAGTATTAATTTTCACATTTGTCTCACTTTTCGTTTTTCAGTTACGCTGCTCATGGTCATTTATGTGGAATTTAATACCTTCTGTACATAAGCTGGGTAAGGGGTAAACTAAAGTTGCAACTGTTTTGAAGGACAAAATTTAGTTTCGCATGATCTGCTCCGGGCTGAGTAGCTTTTGTGACATAGAGACCCTCTATTACACCCGTCATCCACATTATACTGACACCAGCGCTACTTATGCGGAACACTGCTAACGCATGCTTAACATGCATCCTCATGCATGCTTATCTGCAAGTGACACGCGCGACATTGTAGGTACACTACCTGGATAATCGTCACTGCGGGAGGTCTTACACCCATCTCCTTGCGGAGCTCGTTCTAAAAACAGACTTGAAATGGACACTCACTTCAGGCAAGAAACTTGCAGTGTGCTAGTGAGTTTCTGAAATATGCTAATCTTCACGGTGATGCTCATATGAATTGAAACTAGCACCTAAAAAGTTAGCAAGCATGAAGTAAAAAAAATCCGTTGCGTTAACAACACACGATGTTTTGGTAGCGTTCCATAAATAATTTAAGGAACAACTAGTTGTTCTATTTTCCTACTATTTATCAGCAGCTATCTCAGTTTTTATTTATCTTTAGTAATGACATGATAGGCTTTCAAATTACGACAATTTTGTGAGTGCAAAGCGCGCGAAAAATTATCCCATATATGAAAACCTCGAGTGGTATTTGTTTAGAATATTCCACGAAATAATTAATAATTCATTTATTTAATATTAATAGTGACTTAAAGATAAACAAGTTACAATAAGATTCATACATTTTAATAAACGTTTATTTTCACAGTTGGCACTAAAACTTATCCAGTAGACTGCGAGAACACCAACAATAATTTTAGCACTTAATTCAGGGAAATGAGGAATTAGACATATGATGAATATAAATGAACGAATTTGCGTTATTAAGCTGTTCATTAAACATAGGTCTACCCTATTTAAATTTACAGTTGTCTGACTTCGCCTCTTCAATTAAAATATCAATATTCTCAATAGAATATTCGTCAAAGCTTTTGTCTGCCAATTTTGAATGGTCCGTTAATTGCTTTCACTGCACATGGATACTTCAGATGTTCCGAAACGTAAGAAAATGAGGTGATATAATCAAATAATGCGTCAATACTACGACCAAGAGGTAATAATTAACCATGAGTGGAATAGTCCAGAGAAAATCAAAGCTCGAAGAGAATATTATTGGCTGTCTCACGATTATAAGAAGCTATACGGAGCTTACAAGAAATAAATACAACAAAATACGTATTAGCTTACTGGATTAATCTATTGAACTGCCTCCATATACTATCTCTGTTTCTCTTTATGTTTGGTGTTGTGCTATTGGAATATCTATGTGGAAAACCACTGAGGATCACAAACAAATAGCAGGTGCTTGGGAATTGATCAAGAAAGGTAAATGCCAGGAAAATGATACAAATTTTCAATGATGCTACTAGTGGTCCAAACCTTCCCCTCTTGCACTCTAAAGGTGGACAACCCCGTCGTTGCTTACCTGAATAATTTTAACAATGCGAAACAACATAAGTGTTTTACGCTTATCCTTCGCTATAAAAGCTCTTTATAGGCAAACCTGGAATCTATAAGGACCTGGTTAGTATTGAACCCATTATTGCACACTCAAAGTTAACTTACTTCGGATACCGTTCTCAAATTTGTCGAGGCCATCGGAGTTTCTTACAGATTAAGCATTCTTTACAGGTAATAATAACCTAAAATCAGATCTAAAGAGCGAGTAAGCCAGTCAATTATTCTGTCTTCAAACATACATTGTGAAGAGCCTGAAATGACCTTACGTACAGAATATAATTACTATGACAATTAATAAAACAACGTTGTGTCGATTTGATATTAGTTTTAGGAGCACATTGTAAACTATTTTAAAAGAGACGGACACATATGTTCGTTCGCGAAGCAGGGTTTTTAAATGCAGTATGATGAGGGGCGCGCCACAAAACGTAGGACTGTCGGGCTAATCTACCTCACACCACATGCCGTGCCGGTGAGTGGGGAAAGGCATTCAAGGTGAGGTTGCCTCGCGCGTCTGTTTGTGTGCGAGTCTGTGTACGTGACTAACAACAATGGAAGCGGCTACGCAAAAGGGACTTGCTTGAAAACTTTCGAGAAAGATGCAAAAGGGGCTTTCTCGAAAACTTGCGAGAAAGATCTGGTCATGTGATCGCCGGCCTGTGTGTAGAAGTCGAAAAACTTCCATGTGACGTCATCCCCATTATACAAAGAGACCAGGAAATAGCAGTGCACGAATTTACGATTACAGACATGGGTCGGTCAGTGTGTCAGAGAGTGCGAGATATGTGTGTCGTCGTAAAGAAGATTCTAACGGCCGTCGAGTGATTGCATCCTTGTAGTGAGTGTATGAGAGATAGAGAAAGTGAAGAGAGACGGCGAAAAGTGTCTGACCAGTGCAGACAGCGGATCGTGTTACCCTGATGATGCCAAGCGCAGTACTTGGTGAAACGTTGGTATCTACAATCCCTTCTAGACCATGGCCTACAAGCCCGGAAGAACTAAACATACCTAATAGCCCTTCGTAAGTTTTGCGGACTAGTCCACTATAAAAAATCCCCGGATTATAGGTGAAAACTAAGGTTTTCGTGAGACTTGCCTCATCTTGATATCGCTTAAGTTTTAATGGGAACGTATGTATTCAAAATTCGTGGAGAAAGATATACCAGGTGGCTCACTCAAGCCGACATTGGGGTAAGTACTGTATGCCCAGGACAAGTAGGCAAGTCTTAGGAATGTGTAGCGTAATCATTTTGTGCTTCCCGCACGGTGTTTATGCCTAGTTTCCGAGTATGCCAAGGATGCTAGGTTCGTTTAAAGTACACAATGTTATCACATAACTCACCCATAGCCATACATATGCAATCCCATACACTCATTTCCTAGTAAACAGGTCCGCTACCGGAGCAGATACACAGTTCAAGCTCCTCTGCCCTTCATTCCTCTCTAGCCTTCTTGTCTTGGGCATACAGTAGATAAACCTTCGTGCGTTAAAAGAGATGCAGAAATCACGGGGTTAAATCCAGTCAGTGGCGTGCGTGAACTTTGTTCTGCTTGTAAGAGAAGCGGGCGAGATGCCAGGCTAGCATATGAGGCGCGTGATAATAAACAAGAATAGTCTTAGAACATTTTCCAGTTCACCTGCAATACTATTTTCCAGGGAATAAACTCATTCCTGCATATGCTGCTATTGTCTAACATTAACGATCACAGATTGTAAATTGCCGTACAATATCCATGCAAACATGAGGGCGCGAAATATTTCATTGGCACTTCTTTGCTTATTATTAGTGTTATTGCTTTATTTTATTACTATTTTAGTTTTTGTTGTTATTGTTATTGACATTACCATATTGTTATTATTTTTATTCTTTTGTTTATTAGCATTATTATGTTTACTATTACTATTGGTGGCGGCAGGGGCGGCGACGGTGGAGGCGGCGGCGGAGTTGGCGGCGGAGGCGGCGGCGGCGTAAGCGGCGGCGGCAGCGGCAGCAGCAGTAGTAGTTTTTTTTTATTTTGTAGGCAGGGGAAAAATCTTCAAAAGACACCGCGGATCCGGCGAGTTGGGTTCTTACCAACTAAAAAAACCCTCCAGAATCATTAGAGCTTTTTCTTGGAACTACCCTGACGGCATTACTTCAAGAAGAAGACGATTCAAGATGTTAGTTGTCTATGTCGGCCACTAATTCTCTTAAATATCATTCATTTCTCGTCGTTTGCGATATGTCATGGGCGAACTTGCTGAAGTAGTAGTATTGGTGGTGGTGGTAGTGGTAGTGGTAGTGGTAGTGGTAGTGGTGGTGGTGTTGGTGGTGGTGGTGGTAATGGTGGTGGTGGTAATGGTGGTGGTAGTAATGGTGGTGGTCGTGGTCGATGTCGTGGTCGTGGTCGTAGTCATGGTCGTGGTCGTGGTCGTGGTCGTGGTGTGGCCGTGGCCGTCGTCGTGGTGCTGGTGGCGGTGGTGGTAGTGGTGATGGTGGTGATGGTGGTGGTGGTGGTGGTGGTCGTGGTCGTGGCCGTGGCCGTGGCCGTCGTCGCGGTGGTGGCGGCGGTGGTGCTGGTGCTGGTAGTAGCCGTGGGGTGGTCGTGGTCGTGGTCGTGGCCGTCGTCGCGGTGGTGGTGGTGATGGTGGTGGTGGTGGTCGCGGTGGTGGTGATGGTGGTGGCCGTGGTCGTGGTCGTGGCCGTGGCCGTCGTTGCGGTGGTGATGGTGGTGGTGGTGGTAGTGGTGGTGGTGGTGGTGGTCGTGGTCGTGGTCGTGGTCGTGGTCGTGGTCGTGGTCGTGGTCGTTGCCGTGGTCGTGGCCGTGGCCGTGGCCGTCGTCGCGGTGGTGCTGGTGGTAGTCGTGGCCGTACGGTGGTGGTGGTCGTGGTCGTGGGGTTGCCGTGGTCGTGGTCGTGGCCGTGGGGTGGCCGTGGTCGTGGTCGTGGCCGTGGCCGTCGTCGCGGAGGTGGTGGCGGTGGTGATGGTGATGGTGGTGGTGACGGTGATGGTGGAGGTGGTCGTGGTGGTCGTGGCCGTGGCCGTGGCCGTGACCGTGGTCGTATCCGTGGCCGTGACCGTGGCCGTGACCGTGGCCGTGGCCGTCGTCGCGGCGGTCCAGTAGCTCGTTTGGAGCATTCAAAGGAGTGTAAAATAATTGGATTTGGATTTAAAATGTTTTACATCTTCAAATTGTGGACAGAATATGTCATCCAATTGCTTCAAAAGTTCCATGCATTTTTCCAGGAGAATAACGTTTATCGCGAGCACGGAACGTAAGCAAGAGGAATTGTATAAATCTACAACTACCAGTTTTACAAATCAGACACTGAACTTTATCTTCCTCATCTCGAATACAAAATATCCGTCCTCCCATTCAACGTGGTACTTATACCCTTTTGACATTGTACTTCAGCCGCGTGCCATCCGCCTCTGACTACTAGATGTGGCTCTCGTTGCCTTGGTCCGTGGTGGGAGGAAAATAACATGTGGAGGGAAAGCGCGCGTAGGCTACAGGGATGAGGAACCCTGCGCTTACCGCTAGGCACGTCATTCAAGATCAGTATGTCAATACAAAACATAGCCTATGGTCAAATTGTGACAAAGATGACCATTCAACGAATCCCAGTTCCTGATACCAGTCTAACAAAATGAAAAAGTCAGTCCGGTTTTTTTTTTTTTTCTGTCTGTCTTTATTGCCTTCTAAAATTTAACCGTAAATACAGTTTTCTTCTCGTCGTTAACACAGTCTACAGTCTTCCGTGCTACCACAACTTATAACTTTTACCTCTCGTAACCTTGCGTCAGTATTTTCAGTGTCTTTTTTCACCTTCTCTGTCTCTTATACACTAACTTTGACGATGCAAACACTCGGCGCCCGTTAGAATCTTCTTCACGATGACTGTCGCATCTTTCACGACGACACACACGCGCACAGCTGTCTCGCACACACTGACTCACTGACCAACTCATGTTTGTAACCGTGAACTTTCACACACCTGTTTGCTGACCTCCTTATATAGTGGGGATGATGTCACACTCACCTTTCGCGAACTCCTTCAAACATGCCAGCGGTGATGTAACCAGATCTTTGTCGAAGGCTCCGAAGAAAACCCCCTTTTCTGTAGCCCCGTCGATTGTGGTTAGTCACGTGTTCACTCGCGTGAGTGGTGTGAGGAAGCTTGCCCTTGTACCTATATTCGCCGGCCCGGCATGTGGCGTGAAGCAGCTTAGCCCCGTCCTTTGTTGTGCGTCGAGCCCCACGTCACAACATGAATCAGAAGGGCTAGCTAAACTCTTCAAAGAGTACTGCTTAAAACATGGGACAATTAAAGATCCCTAGTAACTATTTTGAAAATGGTTAGCATCGTAAACATTTTTAATTTGTGTAAGCTGTGTTTTAACAGAATCCCCATTTTTAATGTGGCAGTCACGGTTTTTACGTTAGCTAACATTCAATAATAACGCGGAGCATTTTATGGGCTACTTTCGATATATATCTAACTATGTCAATACGTGAAGCAAATGTTTTGCTAAAGCTAGATAGTTCGTTTGGGTAAAACAGAACGAAAAGCATTTCGTATGTGGTGGGGGAAAATTTCAGCTTAAATTTCAGCTTGCGCCCTTAAAAAGTACTTGATTTCTATGTTACACTACTGTGAGAAAGATACATATACGGGAATTTTCTCTCTCTATCTCTCCCTATCTCTCCATCTGTCCGTCCGACCGTCCGTCCCTCCATCTTTCCGTCCGTCCATCTCCCCGTCTCTCCGTCCGTCCGCCCGTCCGCCCACCCACCCACCCACCCGTACGTACGTCCCTCCGTCCCTCCTTTTCTCCGTTCCTGCGCCCCTGCGTCCCTCCGTCCGTCTGTCCGTCTGTCCGTCTGTCCGTCTGTCCGTCTCTCTGTCTCTCTGCATCTTTCTCTCGCTCTCACTTCTTATTCAGAGAATCTTGATAGTTTTAACTGCGTGGAACTTTTAGTCAAGTGCAATACTTCCACTACATTCTTCCCTCTTCTAAAATACTCTACAAGTATGAGCAAGCCCGGTGTCACAATCAGAAATGATAAGTCCTGTTATTCTCCTTCTCGAAAGACATCCGATCACAGGCACTCACTTGTAAGTCCTAACTTTGAATGAGGAGTACTTAATAAATGTTGCGAATTGTATAATAAAGTACTATTAGTACTAATAATTGCATTCAAATTCTCTAATTTGAAGATAATTCATTAAGCATCCGTTAGGCGTGCACACTGCCAGAACAGCGTTAGTGGCGCGGGGCCTAGTAAGCCGGCGGTATATTTTTGTGCTTATGTGCTTGTATTTATTTGTTTAAACTTTATTCTTCTTTCATAGCCACGTTTAGCTTCATTTAAATGAATTCATTTAAATACATTGTTTTTGTTAGCAGTTCCTTACTAAATAGATCAAGAGTAGATCAAATGTAGTACACAGTGAGCAAACAATGGCGTTCAAGGTCAGGCTGCCTCATGTGACTGTCTGTGCGTACGTGACTAACATTAATCAGAACGTCAGAACCATAAGGGGTTTTCTCCAGAGCCTTCGAGAAAGATCTGGCTACGTTATCGCCGGTATGTGTGAAGAAGTTCGCAAAAGGTCCGTGTGACGTCATCCCCGCTATATAAGGAGGCGAGGAATTAGCAAGAGAGTTGCAGTTACAGACTTGAGTCGGTGAGTGTGTCAGTGCGTGCAACACTCTTGCGCGTGTGTCGTTGCGTTGTAAAGAAGTTTAACGAGCGTTGAGTGATTGTATCGTCGGAGTTAGTGTATGAGAGTTAAAGTGAAGAGAGACGGTGAAGGGACTGAGTCAAGGCTACGAGAAGTAAGCAATTGTGAGTTGTAATATCACGAAAGACTAGAGACTGGGTTAACGTAGGAAAGAGAACTGTGTATTTGTGCAAAAGTTTGGAAGAGAAGAAAGTGATAGAAGTGTAGCTGGACTGGATTTTGTTATTTTGTCACAGTTTTAAGTTGTTGATCGCTGTATTCGTCAGATAAATAACGTATTTGTCCTAGATAATTAACCACATTTGAAGCAGCATGCTTACTGGCCTATACTCTAGACCGGTGAATATTGGCAGTGGAAGAACTATAGGTACATAGTATTGTGGAGCAACGCATGAAGGAAATTTAGAATTCGTAGCTGAGGAGCAGCAGGTAACTAAAGATGCTTTGCTTGTATATAGTATGCAGAGAGTAAATATATTAACAAAGATTGGAATCTCTAAGCTAAAATTAAAATGAGGTCTGCCATTAGCCTGTAAAGACTCTGTCGACCTTCCCTTACACATTCTCTCCCCTTCCACCCATCTGTTGGAGAGCATGCTCATAATGTTGATAGTCCTTAGTGAAGACTCTATTATAAATCAAAATCATGGCTTATAACGACGGATATATGCATAGATGGGAAGACCCTTCCTGCTGCCATTAACGACTTCATTCTATATTCCCTCTTTCTTTTTCTTTGGATAACCTTCACCAACGATTTTTGCCTTCTTTTCACCTTTAACGATATTCATAATCCAATTTTGATCTTGCCATCACTGCTGGTAATAACGATCTTTTTTTCTTTACTCCTTTCTAAATTGTTATTACGTCAATATCACGAAAGAAAAATGATCCATTTTCTGTATAGCAAAGCGAGTTGAAAATTTCTTTTATTTATATTAAGTACAAACACCTTATGCAGATAGATCCAGGTGCAAGTTAACTTATAAAAGTTGCTTCAAAACAAAACGGGGCACACAAAAAATGTTTGCATTTGTTTACATGAAACAAACCCTGAATATTTAGGATAATTTTTTTCTATGCCATTCTACAAAGTAAACTGATAACCAAAAGCCTGTATGATTGGACGCAATGGGAGTATTTTATTCACATTAATTGTCCGGACTATTTGCGTACGAAATGAAGCGAAGTATTTCAGAAGCTTGAGCTGTGTTCAACCGGTACGGTAATAGAGTACTGGGAAAGGATATTTTACTTTTTTAAACGAAGTAGGCAGTATATGACAAGTATGTTTAGGCAACTTAGAACTTGCGGATCGTTGACTTAATTCTCTCTCCCAGCTTCATGTAAATTGTTTACCTCCGTAATATTTGAAGCTTTCAGTCACCATAATGACCTCTAAGTATGTTTTCAGCGCCACTAAAGGCGATGGCTCAGTGGTAATCTCTGAGGCTCCCATTCGGGATGTCCTGGCTTGGATTTCACGCACAGTTTGAGATATGTACTCTGCAAGATCTATAAAGCTAACTTTCAATACAGAGTAAATTTGCCATATCAAATACAGGATGTTTAAATGGGCTGCTGAGCAAAGTCCATGAAGAGAGTCCATTAAGTTTATACCAGACATTTTTGGTGGTGTTTAACGCCTGCTTTTACCACATACGGCACCGCAGGCGGTGACACTGATGTTATATGGAATGAAGATGCAGCACCAATGGAATAAGATGGCGGGGAAAACCACAGAACCCGGAGAAAGCCTGCCCCTGTGCCGCTTTGGCCACCACAAATCCCACATGCGGTCACCTGGGATCGAACACAGGCCACTTTGATGAGAGGCGAATGGTCTAACTACTTGGCCACGGCGCGGCCACTTATACCAGACGTAGTACATGTTTAAATAACTTTGTGAAATAGTGAAGAAGGAGTTTGGTGTATGCAGGAGAGAGAAAATAAATTATCCAAAAATATTTACTACTCCTTATTCCATTGTACACTGGATGTAGTTCAAAAATACAAATTATTTTATTATAAGCATATTTTCTCACTACACGAAATCAATCAAGACCAAGCTTGATTTTTACGCTTTTGAGGCCTGTGAATTCAAACTTTCAAAATCTGTTTCAAAAAGATTTGTCTGGAATGTTGCTTGAACTTAAAATACTCGATATAAGAAATTTAAGATATATGAATCGCATATACTAAATTTTGGACAAAGATGACAAAGTCTGAATAAAATGAATAGAATGTTTTATACTATACAATATGTAGGGGTACCGAGGCCGCAGTTTCTGTTAGTTAAACCAGCAATTGTAGAAGTTATTCAAATACAACCTTTTTGAAAATTGAAAATGTAATATCCATTTATTCTCCGGTTGTACGATGCACAATATCGAAAACATCGAAGAGAAATATTTGATCGAACTCTTTCTGACACTGACAGCACTAGAGAATGAGGTTCACTTTGGAGAGGCCTTTTGACTACGGGACCCCAATGCCTTGCTGCGCATCTGGATCTCTGTTCGTTAGGAATGTGAGGAGCCATGCTGTAGAACTAGGATCGCGTGTAAATTAATTACAGTCACACCGGAATGATGGCGATGATGACAGACACAATATTGACGAGGCAATTAGGAACGGGAAAAATTGGCAATTACCTTGGCATTCGCTTTGTGCAGATTCAATCGCTGTGAACTGGAAATGGTACTTGAAACATTGCGACGTCGCATACATTTCTAATTGTATTACAACTTTATGTTTGTGTGCAATGAAAGAGGCAGTGGCACAGTCTGTGGAGGAGGGAGGGAGACGAGAGGAAGGCAACGCTAAAAGGATACTGGCATCTATGTATCTTCCTGAAGCGTGGAAAATTTGGATGTGTTGATTTTCCCTTTCAGAGGATTTATGCATGAGGAATGTTTTACGAGAGCAGCTATAACAATAACAATGATCCTTTACAAACTTATATGGAACATAATTAGCCTCTGCGACTTGGCAAATTTTTCCGCCGTAATGAAAACGTATTAAGCCCTTGTCTGAAGAGAGCAACTTCTGTTATCTGCGTTGAATTTAATGATAAGCTTCGGAAACAGTAGACATCATTTCATCCACACTTAACTTTAAGCTGTTACATCTTTGGCTATATTCTTTAAATTTATCCACCACATATACCAAAGCACATGAATGTTGTGATAAAAAGAAAACCTGATGTTCAGCAATCACAGGACTTTCTAAACTCATTACGAAATTTACATTTTATCCTTCACAATGATTCATCGATTGGCTGATGTTTTTATTATACGCATAAAAAATTTAATGTTTAGTCAAATAAAAATGATAATGAGTGTCATAAAAGTTAAAAAGGTTACGCGAGTGATGGAAAGTCTGTATCAATCAACTACATAGAGACAGGAGTTTCGGACAAACTTCTATTTAAAAATAATGAATTTATCTATACCACAAATAGGCGTCTTGAGAGATATTACCCACTTTTATTGATACCACCAGTTATTTCTTACATTAATATATGTCAATCCTTTTAGATAAAGTATTACAGATCGATATATTTTACGGATAGTTAAGTCATACGATCAACAGAATCAGACATGGTCCTATTAATGGCTTCCTTTGCGAAGTAAAAACTAGGTATATTTCTGCTGTCACCACACATGAAAACCCATATCTTAAAATGTTTAATACATAAATAATAATCTATCATAGCACTAATGGACCTAGGCCAATCAAACCGACTGCCGACCAGACGCTCACATGAGCACGGCAGAGGTGGACGATCATCTAGCCAATAGGCGTAAACAATGTTATCAGCACCATACTTTCCTCGGGAAAAAAAATACTGTTTTTTGGGACCTAAGCACTGCACTATCTACCGTAGGTCCTCAAATTCCTGATGTTGCGCCCTGTGGACACCGGTGCTATTCATGCGCCAGAAATTCGCACTTCCATGGGTGAGACCGAACCCACCGCATTTTGCGACTGGGAACCGGAATCTTATGCTCCACGCCATGGCAAAGAACGTTTTCAAAATAGGCACATGTGAAAGGCGATATTTCCAATAACTGTTCCAGAAACGCTGTTTCTCCATATGACAATTTTTGTACTTTGGGGTAAACTTTTTTGCGGCAAATACTGATGGAAAAAGCTGACATTTTTTGAACATACAGAATATAATTTGTTAAAGAAACCCTTGTATAGTTTGTTGCTTACACTCATACATACAAGTATATGATACTTCCTCTTTGTAATTATTAGTAATATTTCCTTTTATCCTGTTCAAAATAGAAAAAGATTAATATTTATAATAAATATGAACATTTTGGGGAAAAAAATTCAAAATTTTATTGTATATGCATAGATAGACTAGCATACCAAATTTCAGGCACCTGTTTTAATTCTAAACTGCAAAAAGTCTAGCTTTTATTACTATTCAATTCTTTGTAAAAAAAAAAAAAACAAAAAAAAACATAATATATAATGTTTCATTACAAAACAATTTCATCGAGAACAATGAAACTTATACCAACAATATATCGTGACAGGTGCAATTTAATCTAAACATTTAATTAAAATTGCTTGATTAGGGAAGTACCAAGGTGTCCCCTTAAATATGTACCACAGTGGACCAAAATAAGGAAATGTCATTCACACATGCGCGCACACGCGCGCACACACACACACACACACACACACACACACACACACACAGAGAGAGAGAGAGAGAGAGAGACAGACAGACAGACAGACAGACAGACAGACAGACAGACAGACAGACAGACTGGCATACCTACTTGTTGAAAACTGCAACCATGGAATTTTTCTCTGCTAATTACAGATTTTTAACACAAAAAATATGCCCTATTTAGAAAAAAAAAAAAAAAAAGTACCTTATTTCGTATTGTGTACTTTGACGTGCTCTTTGATTTCTCGGTTTCGGGCTGTGTATGTTTTGGAATAACATCAGATGGCGTTGTCGGCATAGGGCGCGTGAAGAGTTCACGTGACACCAAAACTCTCTGTGGTAATGAGAGACCGCGTCATAAGTGCACAACATTTAGCTAACCTCAAACATTTTCACCACTGATGCAGCAAGTATAAACCACAAGGATACAGCGACGCCTAGGCTATAGCAATAGGAAGCCAGTGTACGCCATTAGCTTCACGGACTGTACACTTATAAACATGAACAATCAACTGACACCGTAGCATTTCTGCTTTCCAGATTCTGTGGTTAAATCCCCCAAGGACAACATTAATTTCTGTGGCTGTCAACGGAGTTGCTATTGTTTGCCCTCCGCACTGTTGAGCTAGTCAGTTCTATCTTCTTAGGGTATTAGCTTGCGAATTCTGAATGAGCTACGGGCTTCGAGGAGCAAGGTGTATAGTACTGACGCTTCAGACAAAGCGTTTCTAATAAAATGTTTATATCAAGTTACCGTCATTATTTTCCAGTAGTATCTCTTCGTGCCGGAGGTGTTATTTTAAGGAAGTATATGCCGCTACATTTAAATATGTGTATTCAAGAGAATCTACTGCCGAATTTAGGCTAAAAACAGTTTTCACGTTTCCCAATTTGCCACCACAGCGTTCACAGTACTGTGAGAAATTACTATAGCAAGTTTCACAGAGTTGCCCAATTTTAGGTACTTCTAATCCCAGTACTTTTAAATTCTAGGTACAAAGGGATTAAATCTCCAAAGCATTTAGCAGATAATGGGTTTCCCTTCAACAACCACTGTCAGTCCACCAGTTCTAATTCTTGCTAAACAGTTAATTTTCCGAAATGTCACAACCAACGACTTCTTTCAGGTCTCCTAATGTGTAGTGGTTAATTTAACTTCGTAATAACCTACTTATAGCAGGTAACCTTGAAATTATTTTTAACTTCCCTATAACATTACATTTATATTCGAATCGTACGTAAAAGTATTTCATTACGGCAGACACAAAAGTTAATGGCGGCTGATACCTGGCCCTTAATATCCTCTTCCCTGTTATACAAACAAATATATATCAGCGACTTTACAGCGTGTTTAACTATACAACCCCGCAAGGCGTGGCAAGCGTACAACAGAATGCTGTGTGGAGTCACCCGACATTACATTTTGTGTTAGCCATAATGTGCATATACGTAGACAAGACAAAAGTTATAACAAAGTACCGTAACATTTTGTCAATAAGATTGAACTGGTATGAAGGTCATAACAAGGATTAAGCGACTGAATTATCTGTAAGTATTAACGCGTAAATTACATGTAAAATATGTACTCCATAAAACTGCTTTCTGCATGAACGTAAAAATCCCAGCATTTCTTAATTTTAACAATTTAAATATCATTTAATTCTTCTTAAGCTTATTAATTCACTTTCGTGCAAAACTATTAGGCTATGCTTCCCAACTGTTTGATGGTTAGTCATTTAGCTCATACAAATTTCGGTCATCATTACATTAAATGAGCTATTAATAGGGTGACGTCGGCCGATGGCAGCAGCAATACAGAAAAGGCTCGGGGCCGGACTGCCCCACACCACAGGCGGTACCTGCAAGGTCAGGCTGCCTCGCGCGATTGTTTGTGAACACGTGACAACAATCATAGTGGCAACACAAAGGGATTTTAGAGATCATTCGAGAAGTGTCCGGCGGCCGATGTGTTTGTAGAAGTTCTAGAAAAGTGAAGCTCGAGAAGGTCTGTGTTACGTTACCATCACTATATATGAGGAAGTGAGACAACGACAGTTTGGAGTCAGTTTTTAGTTTTAGTGTGCGTGTGTGTGTGTGTGTGTGTGTATGTGTGCGTGTGCGTGTGCGTGTGCGTGTGCGTGTGCGTGTGTGTGTGTGTGTGTGTGTGTGTGTGTGTGTGTGTGTGTGTGTGTGTGTGTGTGTGTGTGTGTGTGTGTGTGTGAGAGAGCTGCCTGTGTACGGTCGCAGAAAGATAGCGAAACCATTAACCAGTGTCTAGTGATTGTATTGTCAAAGTCAGCTATTTGAGAAACAGAGAAGGTGAAGAAATACAGAAAGGAATGAGTCAACATTACGAGAAGAAAACAGTTGTGAGTCTTAATATCACGAAAGACAGACAGTGTTAACGCCAGCAAAAGAGAGCTGTGCTGTTGTTCGTTCAGTAATAAGACAATAATGCAAAAAACGAGTAATTGGTCTGGGTAATTCTCATTCTATCACACTGGTGTCAGGAGTGGGATTCGTCGAAATATCAAATTTTTACAATAATGTTGAAATCATAACACTTTAATCACTTATACTATAAAAAGACCATCACTCATTGGTTTGAAATAATATCACTTAATTCTGTATATTTGCATTATTTGTTCCTAATAATTAATATTTCTCTTCATACATAAACGTTCATTGGTCCAATGCAAGCTTGCGCATGCACCTAGGAAAAGAAACTCCCTGAAATGTTTCTGAATTCTGCTGAATATTGCTTGCGTTTCTCTTTTTTCTGGAGCGAAAGAAATACTTGTATCCCCATCTCAGTCAGTGCAATACGACTACTTCTTGACTCAATTTGTGTACAACATGATGCATCAAAAGTAGCAAAAGTAACCTCCCATTACACTGTCCTACATTGCAATCCATAACACTACGTATTATTACATAAGCTGTTAGCTGACACAATATTTCAACATTGCCCTCACACGGCAGCAGTACCCATGGGCAGACCTTTTCAAGGGGGGCGCATGTTGGACCCTTGCGATGAAACAATATAAATTCATTCCTTTGTCAAAAGCTGTAAAACATGGGCTATAGTATTTATTTTAGACAGGCATATTAATTTTAGCTAAAGAAAAATTATTGATTTGATTACACAATTCTACTACAGGTTTTGTGTTTTCAATCCCTGTGGGTAAGAATTCCCATAGATTTCAACTGTAAAAATTTGTACAAAAATAAAAATCTTACAATTAACGCGGAGCCACCGCTAACGATAGTAAAACATTTATAACTCTCGATATGGAACTATTGTTGACGACAATAATTAGTAAAGGTATGTAGCTACTAACTGAAAATAGTGCATTCCTTATTTACATTTAAAGTGTGAAAAATATGGCTGGCGCGCTCACACACGCGCTATGAAACAATAGAGTATGTTTCGTACGAGTAAAAAACTAAACCCCCGCGCAATAGCCCATTAAGGGCCAAGGCCTGTCACCCAGCCGCTGCGTCCCCTACCTCTACCCACGACAGGTGTCATTGGTAGGGTGCAGTACTGGAGGGTGGGGCGTGGTCAGCGTCCCGAGCCCTCCCGGCCAATTATGTGGCCTTCTCTACCTGGGGCCTCTACTTCTCCATCAAGTAGCTCCTCAGTTAGCCACTCCTGGACCTAACGAGGCTGAGTGCACCCCGTGCCAGACCACCCAGCTGGGGAAAAATCCCAAAGCTGGTACCGGGGATCGAACCCGAGTCCTCCGTGCCAGCTAACTGCGCTACGGAGGTGGTCGTTTTGTACGAGTATCCTGATGAAAACAAATTGTTCTTTGCATCAAAATTCAAACAGTAGTGTAATAGTCAGTAATTGACTGCACACTAAATTTATTAATCTCCAGAGGGGCCGTGGCCCCCTTGCCCCCTTGCCCCCTCCCTTCCCGATGCCATTGGCAGTAACTAGTATTCTACATCGGTAGGCTTAGGTTCTTGGATGTGAATTGGACGAAAAAAAAAAGGTTGTTGGAAGACTTCGCGTATGTTACATGTATTACGCTTATTACGTATTATTTACGTGTATTTTACTGTAATGTAGATAAACTTTTCTTACCCGTAAAGGCCCAATCCTGACTATAGCTCATGCATAAAGGCCCTGGTGCTTGCAGCGGGAGCTCGCTGTCATAGACCAAACCAAGTTGCTTTGAAATGAAGTCGAAAACCAACAAATGTATGTGAATTTAATATTTGGATTATACATGTGTAAAAACAACAATGACTTTCGTACATTTCCTGCAGGAAATAGTTACACCATTACATGAAAGAATAAAGATACACACGGTAGATCTACCTACAGTTAGCAACTAAATAGTAAATTTTGTTTTCCTCCAAGTGTAATATACATTTCAATATATACATTCAAAGCGGCTCTCAAGGAAGCTGTATGAGGAATTATCGGAGAGCTATTGTGTATTTCCATTAAACCTCCATCACTGAAATTAATTCTGTTTTTAATATTTATCTCACTGCTTATAAGAACTTTACAAAGCGTAAGCTGGAAAATATCAAAGAGAAGCAATTACAAAAATGCACTTCAATGAAAAATCAAACTTTTATTTAGCGCGTATAGTCACATATTGTTGCACTTAAAATATCCCCTGCTTTAACTTGGAATCAAAATAGTTTTATAGATTAGAATAAACATTACACATTTTTATGTACTTCATAATTCCTCTTTTGTTTTATCTACATTTTCTAGTAGTAGCGAGTAATCCGGAATATACCAGCACTTGTAAACTTTGATACAAAATGATGAATAAACTTGAAATTCAACCATTGAACTGCAGAATCATTCTATGTTAAGCTTTTAAAAGTGTATATCACACTATATGAAGTTATTACTAACACATTCAACAAATCGTTTTACTCAAAAACTGTAATGCTATTGGATGCGTGGAAACTTTTTCAGTGTTTTCAATACTGAAAGTTGGAGCCATTTTTTAAAATGTATTCAGTTTTCAAGAAGTTAAAAAGTTACTTCTTTTTGTATATTGAAAACGAAATTATTTTGAACATAAAATACAGCGAACATTTTTATACCTATAATTTCCTGCTAAGATAGAAAACTAGAAAGAAACCTAGATGGCTACATGTGGTTATAGATTCATTAAATGCGTAAAAAGTGATAAAAATCATTTTCAAAATGTGCATCATGGGGATCATTTTGACTAGCATGATAAGCACATATAGCAAAGAATTTATACATGTATATTCAAAATATGATGAAAGTCAGAAGTCTGAAATTAACAAGGTATATGCTGGAGGTGCTTAATATATTCACTTCTAAGGTGTACTTATGTTTTTCAGAACTGATGTGGGATTTATATATAAGTAATGGCGTTAAGTCGCACTTTTATAACTGGTTTAAATATGGACCTTGGCTTAGCTTCACTCAGGTAAGTTGGAGAGCTAGATGCCTTTTTTTATATCTCGGGAGCGGCACTGGATCGAGGTTAATTTTTCTTGATAAATGATTCACCTTTTATCGGTTTTGGTACGTTTTATTTCTTCTTATTGCACTTTAAAACTCAAAATTGAACAATCACAATTCATAAGCAAAATTTGCTGTCCTTTTCTCGTCGGTGACTTAACAATTGAAGTCTGACTTCTTAATGGCTCTGTTTTGCGTTTTGTCATAATCTTAGAGGACTTAGGTAAGAAGCTGCTTCAAAATTCAATAATGAATAACCAAATTGTCCACTTTTTGAGCAAAATGTATTAAGTAAACCTTGGCCAACCAATACAGAAAGAAAACTCGCATCCACTCTAGCTTCTTAGCTTTGTGAACCAGATTAAAGGTGCAATGAATTTTTTTCCCACTGGGAGGTCAAGTCCGTGGTGCACTCAATTGAATGGCAATTGAATAGCTATCCCGATGAAAAGTTAATGTCACCTAAAGGTCAACTAGTTATAGTACTTGACCAGGTATTTCCTCCCGTGTTTCTATTTATTCACTTCTTTGATGGAGGACTTTGTGCGCTTGTAGGAAATTTTATATTTAACTTGGTTCTTCTTCCTTCTCTGTTTACCTTCCTCGTATGGAGGACTTCACACACCCCCGGGGTTTACAAGTGATCTCCTATAGCGCAGAGGCCTATCAAGGAGCCGATGGATTCTGGATCAGAGTGTAGTCAGATGGAGTGATCAGCCCAAAGCCTGGTGTTGGAGTGAGGAGGGAAATGATGCGAAATGAGGACCAAATGGATGAAAGGAAAAGTGACGATGGCGCAGTTAGTAGAATCATACCGAGCGAGATCGCTCCACGGTAACGTGCGAGGCTCGCATTCGGGAGGCCATTGGTTCGATCCCCGCGGCTGGCCTACCAGACCCATAGGTTTTTTGTGGGTTTTCCCGGGTCGCCAAGCGAAAGCTGGGTAGATTACTTTTATCACCCGAATTTTGTCTCCCTACATTTCACTTAGCTACTCATTTCATTCATCCTTTCACCAGTTTTGTGTCCTTTAGGATAGAAAGTGCCAGCGGGAGTTCATGTGCAGCTGGGTAAGAAATGCTCTGAGTAAGCGGTCCCCTGGTGCGAAAGCTGGGCTCCGGCTCGAGTATCCATTAAGGCGCATAAGCCATAGAGCTGCACCTCCAGGCGAGGCTCTTCGTGAACGTGCGGGTGGCCGGTGAACTGGTTGGCGTAGAGAAGTTTCAACCTGGGAAAATGTAGGGACCACTACCCTCTGCTGTGCCTACTCTCATGTGGGCCTGGTCACCCTCTGCCTCCTCTCACCTCACCCTTCCATCCCCTTCTCTGAAGACGAAGTACCGAAGTGAAATGGGTGGCAGGGAAAACGGAAAACTCAGAAAATTCCGTCCAGACGCCGGTTTCTCAACCACGAGTTCCACATACGGTCACCTGGTAACGAACACGGGCCACCGCGGTGAGAGGCAAGCTGCCTACTCACACGGCCACGGCAGTGTCTTTGTTTGTATTCAAGTCTGAAAAATGAACTCAGGTTTTTTAGGCTGTGGCTAATAAAGTTACGAAGTGTAGTGCTCCGTTATGCGCTCCCTATCAAACTTAGAAAGCCAAGCAAGCCGATTTCTCGATATCCAGTTATTATTCACGAAGCACGCACACCGCGAACAGAGGTGGACCAAATCGGCCATAGCACCCGATTATTCCATTGAGCAAGCATGTCGTGACCAGTGAGAGACTGGTGTGCATATTTGCTAAATGTTATGCATTTGGCAACACTGCGCGTATCTGAGTCTAATATAAAATTTGCCTTTTGTCGTTTAAAATACTTTAGAACGTAGATGGGGATAACTGACACAATGTGTCATTTCCCCTACATCGTGGTTTTAAACCCGTCCGCTTTGCTACACAACAGTTAGTTAACAGGCCACGTTCCCGCTGTTATCCATCTACCTCAGAGAACCGGTAAGTCCCTCAAATTGTGTCAGTGGTGGAATCATGTCGCATAACCAGGTAAAAAGATAGGTACTTCAAAGCAGAATGGGAACATAAGTACCTTTGTGTTCCTAGTAAAATTAAAGCTTTGTTTTTGCTATACCAAAAGAAAATGTACGTAACGTAATCACAACCAATACATCATGTTTCTATTCGGTTCCGCCACTGCACGCCTTGAAACTTACTTGTTTGTAAAGATACGTGTATCCCTAAACAAACCGAACAGGAAAAGTGAGTTAGCCTGCATTTGGTGACAGGGTAAGAGGAGAGGGTAAACACTGGATTGCATTCCAGTCACCCCTCCTCCCCATGCCTGCTTTAGAACGTATTTTTCTCTTTAGGGTCATTCATTTCGACATACCATTCAATTCGATATAAATTGAGTTACCTTTAACGCATATATTACATATCTAAGTTCTATACTTAGGACTTCCTTGCCTACGTCACAGTAGTATATTTAAACCATGTATAACTTTTTCTAGCACGTGATCCAGAAGCAATACAGGCTGTTAGTGGTATGAGTGCGCAGATTGCGCGTGATGGTGTATTCAGATACGACGAATAAAAAGTCCAATAGCAAATTAATCTATCGTGAAAGCTAAAAGGAGATAACCGAGCATTATTGAATACATTATCTGCACAGCCTGATAATAGAGTAGGATTATAGAAGCGAATGCTTTGTTTACTAATTGCCGTCATGTATGCGTGCAAATCAGGATAGCCCTGAAGAAGTGGTTTCGCCATCTGACTGCGTTTATCAGCTCTTGCAAGGTATGAGAGGAGCGGTGATATTTTTCAAGCTTTCCAAGTAGCATTCGCGAGATCTGAGCAGGTAGTTTTAAGTGTCAATATTCTTGATCTTCCGATTTTCGCGCTTGCCAAATGGATGTCCAAGAATTTGTACAGATAAACATACTATAATCCAACTATTTAATATCTGTACTTTGGTGGCTAAATGACTTATTTTAGGAACAAATTGAAAAGTCACGAATAACTCGTCTTTTAAACCTTTATCTCATTGCAGAAGTAAACAATAAAGGAGTGGTTGCATATCAGCAATCAAACATTGGACTAATTTTATTTTTATTCGTGCAACCGTGCACTATAGAGGAAAATAGTAAAGGACACTCATAACCTTAATACCTTGTGCATTTAATGCTCTTGCTTGCTTCATACAGATGAACAGCGATGATTTTGGTATCCATTTATCATCACAGAAGAGATAGAAGAAAGTATTAACACCCTGGTGTTCGCGGAAGTCTATTCCTTAGCACCAATCTTCACCAACTTTCAAAATACAAAGGCTTTTGCAAGAAACAGCTATTTGGTTTGTTAAACGAGATTTTGGTGGACGTTTATGACAAAGATTCACACAAACCTATGATGCGCACTTTGACAAATATTTTAACCACAACAACCAGTAGTTATTAATTTATTCCAAAATAGACCTTTATTTAAAAATACAATTTATCTTTTCTGCTTACATTAGTGAATAGACGGAACATTATATTTTTCCTTCGTAACCGTTTCAGTCCCTACATCTACCATTATTTATAAAACTAAGTACGTCTGTAAGTACCTGAGATAGTTCTGAATTTCTACAAGTTTCGTTTATTTCCTACCTCCCTTCCATCCCTCCCTCCCTCCCTCCCTCCCATCCTTTCTTCCTTCCTTTGTTTATTTTGATGATACTGGTCAAACTCGTTAAATGCGGAGCAGATATCAGAAGAAGGTATATTAAAGGAAGATTTGCGATAGGGATACTACAGAAACTTAGATACGTCTGTCTAAACTATTTCTAGTTCAAAATAGCCCTGGTAGTAGGTGAAATAAGTATAGAATATACAAGCTTTCCTAGTGATGTGCCAATAAAACAGGAGAGGAAAATATCCTAACAAACACAGAAATGAAGCTGACACTACTGACATGGAATGAGTGACGATAGATGCAAAAAAAAACATAAATGCTGTGGTTACTTAAGAATTTGAGATAAGATTGTGGAGCTGGTGGACAGGTTCAGCTTCTTTAGAGGCACGTAACGTTACATCAACTTTTAGTAAGAAGTCAAAGAAAAGATACGAATTACAAGAAACCCTTTTGTTGAAAAATTAACATTTCGTGTTATCTGTTGACATAACTGTGGAAAGGGTTGTGTGCAGCGTTCCGTTGTAGAATAAGGCAACTTAATATTGAGATGAAGCGACAAGATGGAGAAGCACATAACATGAATGTAAAGTGGAAATAATAAAACATTGTTTATACCGCGAGGAAAACTGAACACTGCCCAGAAAGATGAAGCATTTTAGTTGAGAAGTTGAATAAGAAGAAATTACTTGCCCAGGAGTTGCACAATGGAAGGAATGCCAAATGTGAAACGTTTTCAAGGTAGAATGACACTGAAGACAATATTAAGATAAAATTGTCACACATAGGACCGAAGAGGAATGTGCAAAATAGGGAAGAAATGAGATGACTGAATATGCAGTAAAGAAGTTACTCGTCTACAAAAGTATATAATCGGTACTATGCAAAGAAAGGAACATATTCGTTTATTTAAATGCAAAAGGCCTGTTTAACCACATTTCTGTAGAGTCTTGTTCAACATATGTTACCGTTTAGTCTAACCTATCCATTTTCACATAATTGCTATAATTATAGCAGGCATCCGATACTCACTAATATCAGACATTGAAGCTTTGGATAGTGACATTCAGTGCTTTAACCAAAATAACTATAGATCGAAGAATGGATAAACCTGACTTTTAAGGGTACAAATAGTCAGGTTAAAGAAAAGCTTATTTTCGCTAAACTAAACCCGTACTAAATGAATTACATCATTGCAATCCTTATAGGCTTACGTGTTATTATCCAAGCCTGAAAGTAAATATTCTTGATGTTTCAAGTTCAAAAAGTTTAATTTGCTGCCATCTGGAAACGCTGTAGCGCTGCTTCTGTATCACGATGAAAAGGTTGCCTATTCCGTTAATAACGCTGTTAGCTTTAAGAAATCCCTCCTTTTTCAACGTTTTTCTTTCCTTTCTGGCGTAACCATAAGCTATACTTGGTGGCAGGACGGGAAATTGAGTGCCGGACCAAAGTCTTGAAAGAATAATAGAATATTGCAAATAAACAGTGTTAGCTGGACATGGATACCGGATTTCATATATTCTGTGCTTCCTGCGTCTCCGCTAGGTCGGTTTTAGATCTTCGCATATTGGTAGGTTCCGAGTCTGTTAGCCTATAAATCATCTGCTACAAACAGACACTTCATTTGGAAGAGGAAAACGCTCTTCTTCCCTAGCCCTCCATCTTTTGTTCCTTGTTCTAAGCTTCCTAAAAGCTATTACAGTGTTCTCCTGTAAGTTACCGCCTCTTCCCTACATTTTATGGTCGATAACATAATTTAGACAGCACGGAGGACGTCATTAACACCGACATCAATAATAACACCCGAACCGAAACTGGGCAGCATTTCCATAAAATATTATTAAAAAGAAATTCAACCCGCTCTTCCCCTCTGCTGCATTTGTGATTCAATTACTTTCCTCAAGATAAGTGACATTAAATAGTATTGTTATCATTCCGAAACTTCGTTCTGCTGGTCTTAATGTGCTCTTTCTCTCCCCTTCTATCTCATTCTCCAATTTTCTTTTTGTTTTCATGGTACAGCCTCTTCAAAGCTGTTCAGTAAGCATGATTGATTACATTATACTGTTACAAGTGTGCACTTTTAGTGGTCGACGATGATGTTTGAATACAGTAAGTGTCACCAACTGCTTTCTAATTAGACAACGTGCGCCCTCAAACAACTAAACTAAGAAACAATTCTTCAACCGTCTAGTCTACAACAGGGCCGTGATCTGTGGCTACCAAAGGTGTAAAATGTCTACCTCTATATTTATTATCCTCTTATTTCTCCTATCTGAACCACAAAAATTCACTCTAGATTATATTAAACGCAGCTAATGAATACAGCCATTTTTGACTTACCAACTTTGTAATGGTTATGGTTTCAATGTAGATGACTTGAGCACAATTGCTTAAGAATTTACTACCCCTTATAACAACCATATAGCCAACCTGTACGTTGATGTGCATAGTAACTGACCAAACAAAGTAACATCATTACGTGATATCAAGGCGGTTTTATACACAAAAAGAGTATACGTGAATACCAGAAGATATTTCAGGGGCAATCTGAAGCAAAGCTCTTATTTTAAATTTGGTAAATTATCTTGAGTTGGAAAACTAAGATAGCATGATGATTCCTTTGTGTCAGTCAGGTCTGAACACAGATGCCCCAATGTTGTCCAACTAGGGATAAAAACACAAGTATGGTATTACTAGTGGCATTAATTTGGATTCTCATAATTATTGTGATAAATCTATTTCCGTAAAAGATAATGCCTTGCAAATAAAAAGGGGTATTTTCTCTTCTCATATACGTATGAAGATTGTGTATCGATTAATTTGTAACATTTGCAGGTTTGTTCCTTAAATACCACTCCAGATCTGTAGAATTAAAATGGTTAGGGTGGCTGTACGTGTTATCGAAATTCAGCTTCAGAATAACACGAAATCACCCAACTGAATTAAGCAGCCCTAAGCTTTCAGTTTGCAAGTAATCAGATTTCAGAGTAGTGCCTTGGAGATTTGCCGTAATATATGAATCAGATTCAGAAAGCACATCACGTTATCTCAGCAATAGAAAATCAGCAGGAAAAGCTGAATCTCTACAGCTCGAGTGTCACCTTGCAACAAGGGAAAATTAGGAATGAGATTTTAATCAGGAAGGTCGTGTTTTGTCTGCACCGATAGTTTTCCACCATTTACTCCGTACTCACTCACCCTATAAACTTATTGTGCTACCTGTATCGCTTTAATACTAATTTGTTAGCCTGTATCGTTCAGCAAGGAATCAAGTCTGATGGTAGATTTTGATTACAAATCTTCCGTTTCTGGAAACATTTTTCCAAAAGTAATACATCTTCTTAGAGCTAAGGCCTCACAGAAGCATATAATTTGATGAGTTATTTCATCCAATGATACATAATCTCCAATCTGAGTTACCTTGAAACAGTTCCAGCATTAAGATGCTTTTTACAGATGCATGTCCTGTAAAGAAAACAGATTTGTTACCAAATAAAGTATGCCAATTTAAGCAAGTTATTAGTTCTTTGGTTGCATGTTTTCCTAATAAGTGTTTTATCGTGCCTTTTTATTTGTATTTTAAGCCAGGGTTTGTACCAGTTCTTAATGGGCTCACATAACACCAAGAGTTTCCTAGACCCGGTTCTGGCCCAATATGATCTAGTCGCGGTGATTAGGTAATTCGAGTCTAAACCCAAGGACCTTTCGAATGCGAACCTCAGACGCTGTCATGGGAACCATCTCGCTAAGATACAACTTCAAAACATACCTTTCGTTTAAAAATCGAAAGTTATGGCTTGTTTTGGCATAAAGATGTCATTGCTATAAATATACCAACACATTAATGAAAATTCTTTGAACTTCGATCCTGTTGTTCCAAAATATCACAGAAGGTGAAACTGAGGTATTTGAATCTGAAGTTTTCTCAAATTTGAAACTCAAAGGCTGTGGATTGATTCAATTTATCTTAACGTCCGCTACACGTATTTTTCCATGTATTCTGGTGTCATATAAGAATGATGTTCCATAAGTTTTGTAACTACTACTACGAATTGTTTTGCAGTGGAATCCATGATTTAATCAGACTGTAAAACCTAGTATTAAACTCAGTAAAATGTCCGCAATTACACTAATTACTATAAATTGTATTTACATTCCAAATGAATATTAATTTCCACTGTCTAACTTCACAGAAATAATTTTCATAAACTAAAATGTGGTTTAGTTTCCAGGACAGGCGAATGCAAACGCTCTTTCTCTTGGGGAATGAGGCTTACGGGGAGGAGCAGAGGAATGGAAGAGGATACAGCTGCAGTTTACTTACTTTCATTCAGCTCATCAATCTAACAGGAGCAACGCCTGTATTCCAAGCAAATGCCAAACCCCAAAGGATTGTCAGCATATACACTTCCAACTTAATAGCAAGGGGAAGAGATTTCTCTTCAGTTTTAGAACGAAAAGTGGTTTATAATTTTCTGTTTCAGATGTTCCAAAACTGAATAAAAAAATCTACCACACAATATGCAATATTAAGTGGCCAGTCTTAGATACTACAATACTGTATTATTTCCTCTGCTGTTAAAATGACAGATAAATCGTTAATAAATGATAAATAAATTTGAAGCTTCAGATTGGGTGTTAGACAAACATTCTAGATCAGATTTCACAGAAAATAAACTAAAGTAAAGCCCACCGCTGTTTAGAGTGCTCCCCTCCAAAATCGTAAACAAATTAGTTTCACAAATTAAGGTGAACACATTCGATATTGGACTTCAGAAAAACCTGTGCTATTGCGTGAAACACCTCACTCTGGCCTGAAAATTGGAAGGTATGCGACAAGTGCTGGGAAAATAACAGGATCCATTTTGTTTAATGAAACAATAAGATGTGCTGCCAGTTTGTGAAGTAAGAATTTTAGTGCATCTCTGCCTGCACCGTTTCACTAGAGATTCTCGGTTCCTTCGCGCAGTGAAGAGAGCCCACTAATGGGTTACCATATGTTTTAATGATCCTTTGTGAGATGGCCATCATTAAAAGTGAGGTGCTTGAGAGATCATAATTAAACAACGGTGAGGCCAAATAAATTTAAATTTTGTGTAGGCACATACGTTTTGGACAGTAGGAATTCCATTCTGAGAAGACAAAAATAGTTCCAAAACATATCACCAGAAGCCGACATAAAGACCTATGGGGACGGTGCAGGTCTCACCGACAACGTCACTTAGTATCCTGATGTCTTCGGATACAGCCATTAGGATACGCATGTGTACGCAATGTTATGCTAATGTGATCGTGCCATGCTCGTCAAGCTTTATTACCCAAAATGACAGCAATGCTTCTGTTGCACTTTGTTATTTCAAGTAGCGAAGAATCTACAGAGAGGTCTTATAGCCATTACTAATTTGCGAAAGATTATCTCAGGCTTCGAATGTACTGGGTCTCTATAAATGCAACCAGGAGAATCTGTATGCAATGAACACTTGGAAAGAGTTGCAACTGCTACAGTGGAGGCCAATGTAGAGCAGAGATCCAGCAGTGCACGGGCAACATCCTGGACACTGTATATGCCCAACTAAACATTTTGAAAATGTTTGTGCAAAGTGTTGGAGCTATTCCCCTACAAAATTAGCCACGTCCAATAAACGCGTGCCCAGCAAGCAGACGCACGTTTGGAATTTCCACTGCCAAGTACAAATGGAGGTGGAGGAAGCATGGCGTTGGAACAATCTTTGGAGTGACGAAGCACATTTTTACTCGAACGGCACCTTCAACACCAAAATTGTCGTGTTTGGGCTTCTGTGACTCCACGTGCATTTGAAGAGATTCCCTTGCACTTTTCAAAAGTGACAGCATGGTGTGATTTTCCTGCTTCGTACTGTACCATGAATGCAGGGGTATACTGGACATACTAGCGAATGCTATCCAATTTTTTTACCCCAGAGTAACAACATGGATGCATCCACCCTATCGTGTTTATGCAGAATGGAACAGCCCTTCACATTGGACTATCCTTCGACGACATTTCACCAATGATCGCATCATCAGTCGTGCATACTGTAGGAAATGTCCTCCCTATTCGCTAGATTTCACCCCATGTGATATTTTATTGTGAAATTATTTAAAGAACAAGCTGTAACATGGACAACTGGATAGCTTATACCAACATTACAGGAGCGCATAAAACTTCAGGTGAATCAGTCAGATGAGGATATGGTATGTTTTGAGTGCACTGTGCGGCTCAGAGAACGCAGTTTGTGGAAAATGTTCAAGGGCAGCATATTGAGCACCATTCATAATTGTCATTAGTACTAATTATATTGAATTAAAATCACTTGTAACGTTTTGCTTTCTGCGCACCCATACCTTTAACACGTTGTGTGTATATAGTATAAGTATACCATAAGAGGAGCTTCACCTATAAATTAATGCTACAATATTGTCAAGCAGAAGTATGCCGTTAGAGCTACTTGAAGCATTCTGCGTGTTAAGGCAACTTCCGTGAGTCACATACCTCAGCAAACCTCCAAGGCAATCTTAATTATTCCAAGATATCTTACATTCAGGGCAACTTGACATAAATTCAATAAGGATTTAACGCGCATATTCGTCACGTTCACATGTTTGTATTGCTTGAGTACGGAAATTCGAAGATCTGGGCATTTTCAACTCTGAAATAATTTTCAAATCTTAAGGATACCTATCTGTGTAAAAAGGCTAAAAGTTTCAAAAATTGTCAAAAATGGATTTTTGTTTTATCAAATAGTTTAGATCTTCTGCTTTATTTTGATATGCGTTTTATAGCCTTATGGCCTTTATAACTATGTCACGTGGCCGTCTAACTGAGTGTTTTGTAAGTGGTCATGTCCATTTAAATCAATACACTTCCATTATCCTTGCTATGACTTCAAACTTAGTTTTTCCATGTTTTTATTTTTAACACTATTTGCTCTTTAAAATACTCCACACGATGCAATTTGCAGTACTGATGCATGAAATTTGGTGTATCTGCTTAGAAATAACATTAAAAATAAATGACTAGATAATTTTTTCATAACGTGAATAACTGCTGAGTAATTAAATATTAAAGTTTACATTTCGAAATTTAAATGAAAAAAATTATGAATTTAAACTTTAAAATTTATTTTATCCAAACTAATAACAAGATTAAAAAATTATCCCATCAATTTGCTAACATTCTATTACAGGACATAACTGAAAATTATTAAGTTTTTCAAATCAAAATTGTATCATGGGGAACCATTTATACAAATATTCAAAAAAATATAATAAAATATTATTATGTTAGCAACTAATCTGACTAAATGTATGAACTTTAGCACAGTTACTCCTCACTATACAGTGATTGTGTTAAAATTTCAAATCAATCCAATGAAAACTGTAGATTTTCAAAATTTCACAGATGGGTATCCTTAATCTACACACATCTTTTACACAGCGAAAATTCCACCACGCAACCGCGCCACACTCACCTAGTGCTGACAATTCCAACCCTGGAAAGACCGAGTTAAATAATGACAAGATAAAATAGACGGAAGGTGTGTCGTAGAAATGAATGCAGTCAACCCAGAATTGGCTAATGACCAAGGAAATCTGCGAATAAAACTTGGTCAGATTGGTCGGCTCCCGGGGATAGAAGTGAGACCTCCGAAATGCGAGACCAAAGCCTCAAGCGTGAACTATCCCTTTCGAAGATCGTTTTGAAGGTTTCCTAAGGTACTTGAATCAGAAGAGAAAAATGAATACGCGTTCGCATTTTCCGTTGCAGTAGCATAGCGGTATTGTTTCAGCACAGTAAGCCGCAGATACTGGTTCAAGTTTGTGCCGTGTTATAATGTGAATCAATCCCCCAAACTTAGCCCTCACACGGCGAGAAGGAACGATGAAAATATAGCAGTTCCTGGGGGTGTTTCATGCTTTAAATGTTATTTTTCGATAATAGTGTTTTTATACACTTTCTGTTAATGTTGCCATGATAAACTTTAATTTTCTGCCTTAGGTGTCGATCATCTAACATACCTGCGTGCTTTGTCTACTTTGCTGTATTTATTTCCACTAAACCTATTAAATTCTCTAGCTTTTGATATAGGTGCTAATTATTTCAGGTATGGAATATAATCATACTTGATAATTGAACTACTTTTTAAATCTTACCTGTGTCTTTACCTCTTTATTGATTGATATGGTGACGCAACGGTTAGAGCCAAAGGGTATCGTGAGGTCGGCGCGGGGTTGTCGGAACGGTAAACAAATAAGTGCGCGCTCCATCAGCATAAACATCGAAAACGAAATCACAAATTAACCAGAAACATAAGGAAGTTTCGGCATTTTCAACATTCTGGAACCCTACGTTGGTGAGCAAGCCATCGAGCGAGTTAGCAAGTGCGTTTCTATTGCGACAGCAAGTGTTGTTCCTATGGTGAGTTTGTGATGACTGTGGTGCAGTGCAATAAGTGCGCTGTTATTGCAAGGGACTAGAAATGCACTATGTTCGGCTCCCCCAAGGGGGGGTTACGACCCCTTCAGCAGCCGTGGTGCAAGCGCTGTGGACCCCGAGCACTCGTGATACATCTGAAGAGATTAGAAGTACGTCGAGCCGGACAATCGATCCCCTACCGTAAAGGGGTTGTTCGAATTGGTTTGGCCTCGGCGGGGTAGTAGTTCCTGACACCCATGGGAGATTGGGTCTGCCTACGCAGTGATGCCCAGGCGGGGTTATGAGATGCCTCAATATCCTCCGGAACTAACCTGGAGAGCTAGTAGCTTGTATGCTAGATTACCGGCGGCCGAACCGAGGTTTTCGGTAGTCTTTCCAGATTGGTTGACGCGCTTGAGTGGCGTATCCACTTCCGTTCCTGTGTAACAGCAGGGGAGGGGGGCTTTTTACGCTCAAGGTATTGCCTTAATGGAAAGCCCCACGGAAGGAGGGACATTCGGATGCCGCCTTCCCTGGTTTTGAGAGGAAGTTTCGACTTCTGGTAGACCTCCATGACCATTTTTGGCTCCCCAGCGAGGAAACTGTCCGGAAGAACAGACTATATCGTGAAGTGTATTGCATTACGCCGCGAGGTAATTGAAGTGATAGTGGCAGTTGGAAATAGTTCTCATTACTGAAGTGATAGTGTGAGCTAAGCGAAGCTTCAATGAAAGCTCAAATTTTTTAAGCGACAGTGAAAAGAGGGAAAGCAACCGTTAAAGCTGGACTAAGTTGCGATATTTGCTTACAATTTGTTTCATGCGGCAGCTAAGTATGAGCTGCAAGAGACTAATTCTTAAAGGGCAGTAATGAGGCGTGTATAGTTGATTGCCACTATTATTAGTGTTGGTGATTTTGCACCTGAGACATCTTTTTTATAGGTATTGGTACGTAATTAAATTTGTGTTCCTGTTAGTACCATTTCTCTTTCTCACTATCGTCATAAAATAATACAATGCACATACGTTGAGGGAATGGAATAATCTAGGAATGTATTCGACATGTTCTTTACAAATACTTCGTTCTCCAATGGTGCAATTTTATTACCACATTTATATTCCAATATACTATTGTAACAAAACCACAAATGGACGAATTCCACTCCTGACACCAATGTCACAAAATGACAAAGTCCAGTCTAATTACTTTTTCGGTCACTTTATTCTTTCTCAAAACTTTTGCACAACACAGTTCTGTTCTCGTTGTTAAAACAGTCTACAGTACTTCGTGATATTACAACTCACAGCTGTTTTTTCTTGTAATCTTCACTCAACCCTTTCTGTTTTTCTTCACTTTCTCGGTCTCTCAAACAGCTGACTATACAATCACTTGACACTTATTAACTGCTTCGCTATCTTCCTTTACGTCGCGCCGGTACACGCGTAACTGATACACACACCCACGCAGACACACACACCCACCCACATACACACACACAACTGAAAACTGTATCGCTTCTCTCGCCACCTCGCTTCCGTATAACGTAACATAGACCTTTGCGAGCTTCACCTTTTCTGGAACCTCTACAAATACGCCGGCTGCCAGACACTCCGCGAATAACTTCGAAAATCCCTTTTGGTTCTACCATTCTGTTGTCACGTGTTTGATCGCGTGAGAGGTGTACCTTGGCCCGGACCGTCCTTCGCTATGCGCCGGCCGGCGACACAATGGTCAGCATAAGCGATAACACTCCAAATGCCAGCCACAGCCACGCTGGGAAATGAAGATTACTCCACAGTAAACGCTGGACAGCTTAGTTACCTCTGTATTAGTGAACAATACATGGAAATGTACGTTCCATTTCTGACTTGCTGGCGTCCTATATACTCCACAATGAGTAAAGCAACTGAACCTGCAGGTCCGCAATCACACTGATGAGCTATCAATCATGATCTATTTTTAAAATAAACTTACGGTTTCAACAGCCTTTCATTTATTTTAAAAATGTCCCTCATATGCATTTTCAATGCTGACAAACATATTATCAACCTTCTGAGTAACACATTTATGAGAATCTATATGCAAGGAAAACTTTAGGGGCGAAACATTATACAGTACGGTTATATTATATCCAATCCACTTTACAGTATTTCTCTGTGGACAAGCAGTTGGTTGGCCGCCGTTAAAAACCTGCTATCAAGATCCGTGCAGCTAAAGCCACTTCGATAGTTAATTATTGCTACGCTCGTAGCTTCACCTCGAACACCACACTATATTAAAGTTTGAGTCGTAAAAGTTCACTCCGGTAACGATTTACGGCTTTACTTATCACCGCTGCCTCCTGTTTTGTGAATTTATTCTATGTGCTAGATAAAGTCTTGCTTCATTTGCAAAGCAAACTAGAAACAGATCGGTTTTCCCTTAAAACTCTAAGAGGAATAATGCTTATGGTAGGAAACGCGGTGTTAATTTTACATATCCATATGCTTTCTGCTCAGAGTAGGTATAAAACTTTTATATTGATCTCCATGGTGAATAACTGTAACTTAAACAAAACAAAGTGTATGTTTTCCAGTCTTCGATTGACGTTTTTGTGGATAGTAAACTCCCGCCTATGTATACCAGTTTTCAATCTTCTCCTTTATTTCAAAACGACTCTACTTTGTTTTGCTAGAATCGAGTTTAATGTCACCTTGTAGATGAAATCTGGTAAACGCTTTTTTCCTTTAAAAGCTGTTCAATTAATTAATAAAAACAAATATGGTTAACCTTTGATCAAAATACCGTTAAGTTGAATTAGATGTAAAAAGGAGATCATACCACAGCCGAGACCGCAACTCTGGGTCTTCAGCTTGCTGCTCTATCATTGTATGTTGTTACCAAAAATGCACTAAACATTTCTCATCTAATACGTAAAGTCCCTGGATCATTTTATGGTTACTTTTACACCTAAAGATACAAAGATCTGGTGCGAGAAGCAACTGATAAGGAAGCTGCTGAACAATCTTGGCAACAGCAATAGATTTCAAAAAAGAATATTTAGAGATGAAGGGAAAGTATCGACTTCCCTTCTGGAGCTCATTTGTAGAATATCACCTCTTTATTTTATGCAACAAGCTAGCGACGAAACAGACTGAATAACACACCACTCATTGTGACGCTTTGAATGGGATAAATTTCTATTTGGTTTCCAATGTAGGCACACAACTGTATTGCAGTTCTACATAACTTAATTGGTACATCATAGCACAAAACAAAACCAAGCGAGGATGGTGCCATGGTAACGTGTGCGACTTCCATTCGCGAGATCGTTGGTTCGATTCCCATGGCCGACCTTCCTGGTCCCTGGGATTTCTGGGGGTTTTTCCAGGCCTCCAGGCGAATGTTAGGAAGAATACTTTCATCCCCCAAATTTCCCGTCCCTCCATTTCCTTTCGTCTTGTCTTTTCAGGGTTGAAGTGCCGGAGATGTGCGACGGCGGTGCTACCTTGTCAGGATTTTGCGCACTGGAACTATTTTTCTAGGCGTATGGGTGGCGTGGTAGCGCCTGCCCTACTGGGAGTGAACTGGTGTCGAACCCCGTGTATCTGGCGGCTACATAGAGAACCATCACACCGTGATGAACCTCCAGTTCACGTTAGGAGCCCTCACGCTGGCTCGCACCCCTAACCGTGATTCCGGCACACTCGCAGAGCGTTCATATCTCACCCCTTTCTCCCTCAAGGCTCTCACTCAAGGCTTCCAATCCAATCTAATCGAGTACAAAACAAAATAGAAATATGCTTTTCTTCACTGGTGCATATAATATTTAAATCTTAATGATCCCTTTCCTGCCTTATTACTTTTGTGCCATAGCCGAGAAGGCCAAGTCAAATCGAGTTTGCAATAAGCTTCCTTTCCCCTTTCTATCCTTTACGAAACATGTCTGCTTATGCACCCCTCTTAATAGTTATGGCAAAATTTTAGAAATCAGATCGCTCTCCTATTCTTTTTGTATGACATCTCACGGTATCTCTGTTTGCTTTCAGGAAATTCTTAAAAGGACTGAGGACAGAATAAATGGCTTTCTACAATATTTTTTCAATCTTTTCCAATTTTTGTATGTTGGTAGTCCTCATTTTAAATAGCATACTGCGTAAATTTCAATAAAATTGAAGTAGTTCTTCAGCTGCAAGCTCTTTTCTATTTTTCATATCCCGATATTTGAAAAATATGAAATACCCCTTGCAGTATATATAATTTGTTTTTCCCGTCAGTACCACCTTGTCATATTAATGTCTGAACCACTAAGAGATTACTCTAGGATGCTTTTTCCATTTTATGTTTTGAATAACAAAATATTAACTATAATTAGTAATGCAGCATAAAAGGAAAAATTTGTGAATTAATAGCAATATTGTGCCCAAGTTTTAATTACCCAAAATGGATACCACAATTTCTTTAGATAGTGCTGTGGAGCAATTGTGCTAAGTTTCATGAAAAAGTAAAGAAAACTACACTGTATGGGTTATTTGTAATATCGAATAATGTCGCCCGGAGAAAACTTAAATTTAAATTGAAAACATTAACACAAGCTAATGCACCTGGTGTAAAGGGTTAAAATTGTCCAACCCTTACAAAAGTCTGGAACACCATAAAATGCATTTAAATGTTTGACTAACATTATAGAGAGTTCTTTTTTTCAGAAATCCAAAATATTGTGGCTAAAAAGCTGTCCTAAGTCCCCTTAAACTGTTCTCATCAGTTGAGGATCTGCTTTAACAGAAATGCATTGTAAGGAGAACATGCAGATTTGTAACTCGAGATTTGATTTATAATGTTTCTATTTGATTTAATATAGCACATTATAACCATTTTATTGCTTTATTCACTGCTACTTATCATCATGTGTAGCCGAGGTCGTTAAGGAATGGGGAGGTCAACTGTTCAACTGTTCCCGTAAGGACCGCTCTCCCTAACTGAAGAATTTTGCAAGTTTTCCTCAGTCAACTTATCTGGTAAATAGCACGGAAGTACACTGGACTTAGGTCTGGAACTCTACCTTCCCGAGCTTCCCTACTCAAGTATTTGATTTCATGTATCACCTAGTTGTACCTAAGCAGTAAAAGCCGAAGCACTTCATCCTTTTAAGTACTCATGATCGTTTAAATTTGCAACGTACGTTGTTCCACCATACAACAGCACCCTTCAATGTTATCTTGGCCCTGCCTAAACCAGCGACAAGACATTCATTGTTTTATGCTGCTGATCAAACTATATATATATATATATATATATATATATATATATATATATATATATATATATATATATATATATATATATCACCAGAGTGGAAGGGATGTCATTACATTCCTTCCAATATGTACTTCATAGAAGCATTACAAACAAAAGTCGAATAGCATCTTGTTCTTTGATCAGCCGATTTCGAGCAAATAAATGCGTTTTGTTAGTAATTGGTAGTAATTATGATACTTCACACAGGGTTTCGAAATAATTAATCACTTAAAAGACGTGAAGGAATACCACGAGTAGCTCTTTCAGACGTGAATTCGGCAACGTTGCATTGAGGTTGGTCAGGGAATTGACCTGGTTTGTGGATGTAAACAGGTGGGCACTTTCGCTTTCCTGTAATGTTTTAGCAGCTGACGCTTCTGATTGGCCTACACTCACACAGTAAACACCGAAGGACAAGACACGGCATATGTTTATATTCTCAAGACAGGAGGCTTGTTTATGTACCGAGCTAGGGAACGTGCCACCCAGGCAATCCGCAGTGTTGCCAGCTTGTTTTCAACAAAGCTGAAATACGTAAGTAGGAAATGGTCAGAGACAAAAACGTAAGATACAAAATGTGTTTCAAATACCGAGATGTACCACTGGTTTAAATTAATGTAATGACTTCCTTTCCACCGAGTATAATATCGTGTATCATACATATGATATAGTACATCGTATATAATATCGTATATCGTATATATAATCTCGTCTCTCGTCTCGTATTATATTATATTAAATGATACGTTACGTTACATTACCTGATACGTTACGGTACCTTACGTCACCTGATACGTTATCTTAAGTTACATGATACGGTTCATTAGCTTACGTTACCTGATACATTACATTATATTTATATTATACTATACACTCGTCTTCTTAACTTAACTTCTCCTCATAAACCTAATAGGCGCGCTCTGAATCTCTAAGGATATTTTCTAAGCCTTTGCACTGAGCATCATCTTATTCATCATCGTTAAAAGCTACGAACTTTCTATATAATTAATCACAGAACCAAAGGAGACAGTAAAAAATAATTTACGAATACATAATTTGACATTTGACTTTATAATATTCCAGAAATTATTTTTCATTTCACTAAGGACATGGTAAAATAGAACATGTTAAGCAACGTAATCTTAAATGTCATAAGTGTATTCCACTTCTGATAACCTACATCTGGCTACTGAAACAATTGCCAGAAAGTATTTAAGTTGATTTATCAAGTCATGTAAGGTGAAAATGCACATAAAAAACTCAGATTCACATTATGAGCAGTGTATATTGGACAATAGTTCTCTTTTAGCATGTGAACGGAGTATAATCAGTTAGTTTTTAAGTCACATGTGAAACCTTTGATGTATTTCTGGCTCTTGGACCTTCCTTCGAAATATTTCTAGCTGTACGAGTATTGCTGATATCTTTCCTCACACCTCATGCCCTTTTGTTTCAAAAGAGGCAGTACATAGGTAACAATAAAAATAGAGTAGTTGTAGAAAGGTACAGTTGAGTACATGGTATTTTCCCAATATAATGCACAGTGGCTTGTTAGTGAAAAAGTCCTAAACCGCTTGTCACTTCCGCTTACCACTCCTTACCTGGTTTTAGCACTGCAATTAATGTTTGTCTTAATCCCCCTACCATTTTTCGCCCTGTATTCATGTTAAAGTTTAAGTGTCAGGCTTTTGATATCAGATCGACGCGGACTCACCCAAGGGCTGCGCTGGTGTGGACCGTCGATGTAGCATGTCTTCCAGCCACTCAGGTGACATTGTTCCGTACTCCTCCCATTTCGTCACTCACCTAGGTCTGGTCTTTCTTTATAACCTAATGCATGTATGTGGGACTTTAATTCAATAAGAGACTGGTCTACGCAGTGTAGATGTTACACATATAAGGATTTCTGCCAAAACTAATCAAGCAAAACGCCTTAGGATATCAAAAGAATTAGCACGTTTTCGTGCACTCTAATACACTGTCTTGTTCTGTAGTGGCTTTTTATGCTCAGTGATGGAATCATGGAATAAATATTTGAAATTTCAATGAGTCATAAATGCCATACTCCGTTACCACCTCTTCCTCACACAGATTCCGCACAATAACTTCTAGCCATATTTCCGTTAAAGCATGCACAAGAAGTTTCCAGCTGCAATATTTTCTGCCACACAAGGCAGAAAAATCTAATATCGCATATTCTGATAAAATGTTTGCCATAACGCAACAATTAATTACTACCATAAGCTGACTTTTGTGATAAGTGTACAGCACAACAATCAAACTCATAAACGCATAAAACAAAATTAACAATCTAAGAAAAGGTATCCCACTGTTCTAAAGAAGCTACTGATTTCCAATTAGATAACCCATGGTGCACATTACTCAATCGGTACAGCTTTCAAGAGATTCATACCGGAAAAATTATTTATGTAGTTGAATTCCTTTTAAACTATGCATTTTTGTAAGCGCCTCTAAAGCATTGTCCCGCCCAGAAATGCAGCGGTCTGTGATGTTACATTATGAAACCAATATATTTACATACAACACTGCAAAACACTACGTCCGTTTTCATATAGTTCTGTATCACTGGGTGGCCGAATAATCACCGCATGGCGGGGGTTTGTGTGCAGTGAATCATATGCTAACACCCAGCATGCAATAAAGAGCTCGGTTATGCTAGGGCTGCTATAGTTATTGTCTAATAAAACACCATTTATTTTCACTTCTCTCCACCATACTTCTCAACAAACAGAAATTCCTACACTTACATTGTAGGTATCATGAAGTTTCTGGGTGAAAAAGCCTATACAGCATTGACATTCTATCTAAAATCTAGTAATCTATAGCCAAGATTTTATTCTGGAAGGGCCTTTGACTCAAACGTGTAATGGTAAAATAGATTTAACCTCTTTCTATTTTCCAAAGCAGCTCTGCCCTTCATATATGGACATATTACTAATTTGGAAAATCATACTTGTGGCAGAGAAGCGATCTTAGTAGTCCTCTGAAGATGCCCGGCGAGGTGAAGGGCGAAACATCAGCGCTTCGTCATATCGATCACGCCCCAAGAGCCTTGAATCCAGTTTATGTGAATTAATTAATATTTAACAAGAGCTGATTATAAAATAACTATTAGAGTTGGCAGACTATAATACTAAAGTTCTGTAAAATTGCTAAACAACGTCCAAAGATTTAGAGCAGACATGGGGAAGAGGGGTGACAGAAACGCAATCGAGTATTTACCCTCTACATTTACTGACGCAATTTGAAGGACTGACCGGTTCTCTGAGGTAGATAATAGCGGGAGGCGTCGCCTCGTAATTAATCGCTCTGAGGCAGTGCACTGGGTTAAAACTACGATGTAGGGGAAGTGACACATAGAGTCAGTTCTCCCCATCTATGGTTTAGAGTTAACAGCCAGCAGTGAAAACTCCAGACCAGCGATGTCCAACGTTTACGCAATAGGGGAGTTTGAGTTTATCTCCTTCAACTATACGCGGACTTTGTCTCTCTTTAACCCCCAGCTGTGCATTATGTTGCAGTGGCACGCTGGTTATGTTTGTTGCTTTTGATTTACGAAAGCAGTTTCAAATCTTATGCGATACATATCTGTTCATTAGTAACTTCTTTGGTACTGCTTACGTTTAAGAAGGCAATCAATTTTTGGCATAGCCTTAGAAGATCCACCAAACGATCGTCGCGTAACATATTGCGATACAGACTTTTAATATAGTTGAATTTGGAGAAATTCTGTTCACAAATATATGTAGAGCTATACTCACTCTTATACACAATATTCTTGTAAATGCCTATTTCTCTACACACTACATTTTAATCGACATAAGCATTTTCAAAACTTATCTTACTGCCAATTTTCTTGTAAATGCAAGGTGAATATGGGATTACTCTGGGCTTTAAGTGATAGTGAAATGTTTTAAGAGCTGGTTGCTATGTGATGCCTTTGAAATTCCGTTCTCTTTGCAAGCCCAAGGAATGCAAAAACGAATGTTATTCCTATTTGAAAAAGTATAACTATTGGCACACTCAAACAAATAAGAAAGAGTATCTCGGAAATAAAAAGAAGTCTGGCATAAATTGTGTTTTAACAAGATCCACATTTTTTACTTAGTAAGCTCTTGTCTGTCTCTTACTCTTTACCATTTATGCAAAAATCTTTCAGAATGAAGAGGCCTTCTGAGGATAATCCAAGAAAATTCAAGGTATGACTTAAAAGCTTCCATGGAATCACCTGTTTCTGTCCATCACTCGATACTGACTGTTTCTCCCTCCGGCTGAGGAGTGAAGTGGGGTGTAGCCACTCGCTATGTAAGTTTCTCCAAAGTGAGAAGCTTCGACATCCCTGCTCTAGACTGAAGAGTGAAGGAAAACGTTTCTATATATTGTGAAAGTAAAAGGCATCAGGGCTATCTATTTAAAACCATGACATTTGGGCTCCTGGGAGTTGGTCCTTCTAAAAAGCAATCCGAAAGATGAGGGTCTTGCTCGTAAACGCAACTCGATGTAAAAGCCATGCATATTTATAGTAATAACAGGGACAATCGCATTTACTGCTTTGTTTAATAATGTTTCTTAAGCAACGTGAGACCTCACCATGGAAAGCTTATGAATACAGTTCTAAAGTAATAGAGTCAGAGTAACCCAGCATAAATTTCATTTATCTTGCCCAGGACCTCCGTTGAACGTTCCAAAATAATCTAGCATCATCTAGCAGAAATGCTTTAACAATTTTTAAGCAATTATATATATATATACACTCCCACTTTCTGTGGATTGTGATATATATATCACAACCCACAGAAAGCGGGAGTAATGTTTCCTACTGTAAATATTTTATAACTAAACGGACTAAGCGGATAAAGCTACCGATTTCATATTGTATTGGAACTAAATGTATCAGAATTGTATTGTATTGTATTTCATCGTGTCGCATCAGAAACTAAATTGCAAACATTGCCAAAAAATCCCTCCAATTTCTAATGGGGTCTAAATTGTAACTTCCTCTTCAATTTTACACACACATTTTATCATTTTTCGCACAGTGTTTATATTTTAAATATACATTTAAAAATGGTACTACATATGTTCTTTTGCACTGTGTATTTTGCATCATTTCACAGAAAAGACAGCTTCTACTGACTCTGGCATGGAGGCATTATACTTTACACCAATTGTTAGGGGAAGTTTGGCTCTTCAAACAGGTACTATTAAACATGGCATCTTCTGCTTGCTCAAAATATGTGGTTTCTTTATTTACAGATATATGCTAGTTTTCCCCCAATGCTTGTTTTAAACACATTTGTCTGTGATTGACATTTTCTGATCTTAGAAATTATTTAAAATAGCTAGATTAAATTTTAGGATATCAAAAATCAAATTTTGAGTGTTGTGTGCACTTATATTGGTTTTAATAACATTGTTGTTTTTTTAAATAATTGCCGATAAATTTTAATGAAAAGATGGTTTAACAGAGTAAAAACTCACCATCTTCTTAATATGCAAACTGATTGCATAGAACATCCGTGAGCTTGGCAGGCATTCATCCACACCCTGTAAAGCTGTCAGTGTGATACAGCTTTTGAGATAACAGCTTATGAATTTAGCACACTTAACATTGGCGAAATAATGCTTTTCATCTCCCCAAGTACAGTTATTCTTAATTGATAATATAATTTGCTTCTTATAACACAAAATTAACATGGCTCATAAAGAGTAAAGCACCCCTGTCATTTGCAGTAAGAGTAATTTCAATAAAATAATGCATTGCTGTGCTCTAAGGATAACGTGCTAGCCTCTAATTCCCGAGGTCCCGATTCAAACCCGGTGAAGGGCGACGGACTTTCCTTCGGGCATAAAAATTCTTGGCATGGCTTCCTTCGGAAGGTAAATAAGCCGGTGTTACCGTGTCGCAGATTTAGGGCACGCAAAAGAATCTCAAGCGTAATACAAAAAACTTCTGAATAAAACTAAGTGGTCTTTGACTCCCAGCTGAGAATGGGACGCTGAGAACTATAGCGGTTAAAGAGCATTCATAAATAAACGCTCAATTTAAGCTTTCACCCATGAAAGTAGTGTTCTTTCCGAGTTTCAACAAAGAATAATTTTAGCTGTGAATTTAAGTACATACACTGTTGTAAAATTAGGCACAATCTCCAAAACTACAGCATTCTTTTTTAAAATAATGATAAACTAGATGACCCGGTAAACTTCGTATCACCTAAACTTGATTTGATTGTAACTCTTCGTAAGTGATTAACAATCTTAATCAACCTTCCAACTCCACTTCATTGAGATCGGTAATATTAGACGCATCGTGTACGGTTTGAGTGTTGTTTGGTTATTAAATAAAACTCGTTTGTAATTCAAATGAATTTAATGTTTTCTGCTTACATGAAATAAATTCCGACATGGAATTGTTTTCACAGTCACTCAAATTTGTTGAACTTACCTTGAGAACTTTATAAATTGAAATTGTCAAACTAATTAATTCCTCGAGTTTCGCTGAAACTCACTCTGTGATTATGTCTAAAGCTGTCCTAATTCCTCGAGTCTCGTTAAAACAAAGTTTGTGGTTAAACCCAAGTTCCTCGAATATCGCTAAAACAAAAATGAATGAATTTTTTGTTTATTTCTACACCATTCAATTCCTTCTTGCTGCCGTGCCTCTTTAATAATTCCCGCCGAGAAGGCCGCCCGTCGATACAGTCGACTATAGAATTGGGCGTGAAATCTGCCAGTGTCGACCTTGTCGTCGCAATGTTTGTAAGGCTGCAAACCTATTTTTGAAACATCTTATAGGGATGCGCTTTATGTCATTGAAAAGGGGAAACGTTCTTCTTTCTAACAATATGTTTTAAGCTCATTAAGAGGAATCTTTTGTTATTTCAAGGACAATTTTCTAACCCAGTTCTCTTCGCTTTTTACTGCGTAAAAGTGGACATGGCTAGTTTCTCTCGCGATGTTTTTGTGCCAGGGAGCGATGATGATAACATTTTTGCGTATTATGATGAGTGTGACGTGGATGTAAGTACTCTACGTGACAGTGACAGTGAGAATTGTGTACCTGAGACAACTCCAGCGTCACCCGATGCAAAAAGAAGGCGTGGATGATGGATGATGGATGATGGATGATGGACGATGGACGATGGATGATGGACGATGGATGATGGATGATGGATGATGGATGATGGATGATGGATGATGGATGATGGATGATGGATGATGGATGATGGACGATGGACGATGGACGACGGACGACGGAAGATGGATGATTGATGAATGATGATGATGGAGGAGGAGGAGGAGGAGGAGGAGGAGGAGGACTACGACGACGACGATGATAGTGATTACAGTGCCGACAATACTAATGCAGAGCAGGATAGCAACAATGAGGGCCTCAAAGAAATATTTCCCATTAACCCTGACCCTATTACTCAACTTCCTTTTCCTTTCAGTGAACTTCCCAGCCCAAAAGATGCCCCAGTTCCATCTTCTCCTCCTATTTCTTATTTCGGTTTATTTTTCACTTCAGCACTGTTGACCCTGATTCTTAATGAAACATACAAATATGCAGATCGGTTTCTCTCAACAGGTTTTCCTTCTCCAGGTTCGAGAAACAAGGTTTGGCGGCGGACAACAATGGAAGAAATTAGGGCATTCATAATTGTGAACATGAGAATAATTAGAAAACCAACTATAAAATCCTACTGGAGCAAAACTGTCCACTTTAGCACCCCTTGGTTCGGGAAAACGTTTTCTCGAAATGGGTTTTAACTTGTATTAAAATGCTCCACCTCACTGACAATAGTAAGCTATATCCACCTGGCTCTCCAGATTAAGATACCTCTGCAAGATTTTAACCCTTAGTACACCATGCAAATATAATTTTTCGACAGCACTACATTCCTCATCAACAACTTTGTATAGATGATAGTCAAGTAGGGACTAAATGTCACACACAGTTACTTCAATATATGCCCAAAAGTCTGAAGTAAAAGCTAATGGACTAGCCTATATTGTTGTCATGAAACTTCTTCAACTGCGAAACTATTTAAACCAGGTACCATATTTATATTGACAACTTCTTCACAACAATTTCTCTCTCTAAGCAGCTGTACTCATTAGGAGCCTATGTCATAGGAACAATACAAAAAAACAGAAAAGATGTACCGCAAGCACTTAAAAAAGTTCAAAACAATTTCAAATAGATATTTTAGGCATGGTTCACTCCTGTTAATTGGATGAAAACAGAAGAAGTCGCAAAAGAATCAGGTTGTTCTTACCACTAATGGAACTGCAACAGAGTCTCAAGTGAATCCTACTAAGAGGAATAATAACCAACAGCTCAGTAAACCGGATGTGATATCTGCCTACAATGGTTTGAAGCCGAAATTGTGAACGCCATAATTAGGGATATAATACTGCATCACATGGCGGAATTAGATAATCAGAAAATGTTGAAATTGTTACGTGTATAAATGTACGAGATCTGGGAATATTAGTTGTGACTAAAATTGTCAAAAGGTACGAAAAGGTACAGACAAGTCATTAGGGGCAAGCTACAGGTAGTCGAGCGAGACCTGGCAAGACCAGTTTTCCTGGAAATCGCTCAGCGCCGGTGTGAGCCGGAAAACAAGGGGATGGTCCTTTCTTCGAAACCCTGTTGCTAATTAGGAAGTGAAAGGTACAGAGAGCGTCATAACGCACAGTCACTTGCCTGCGAGATCCCGGAGAGAAAGGGTCGTTGAGACTTGCCCTCCAGAACCCGGCGGGCCACTACACTCGTCGCCCATATCTTCAGTTACGGGACTTGTATTCCGGATCCTCAAGTGTGAGGACACATTATAGTTAATATTAACGATTTTCTGCCTTAGTAGAGACACGGTAACGACTCAACTAATTTAATAACGATCGGCAAATCTCACGCTTTCTTATTTTGGTGAGAATAAAAGTGTTTCAACGAAGTTCTGGTTTTATTCGCAAACATCCACGCATACCCTGAGATTAAAGTCGCATGCCTGAGCATCCGAAGCAGATGACATCAGAAAGCAGCAGTCGGCGTAGGAGAGCATAGGAGCGACGATTCGACATCATATGCCGCACAACGTGGAGACGATCCCACATCGGCGGCACCGTGGCCGAGCGGTTAGCGCGCTCGCCTACCACCTAGGCGGCCCGGGTTCAATCCCAGGGACCCGCATGTGGTATTCGTGGTGGACGAAGCGGCGTCAGGGTGGGTTTTCTCCGGGTGCTCCGGTTTCCCCCGCCATCTCATTCCACCGGTGCTCCATCTTCATTCCATGTATCATCAGTGTCATCGCCTGCGGTGCCGTAGTAGTAAAAGTGGGCGTTAAACACTACAACAACCCGATCCCACATCAGGTTGCATGGGGAATTGATTCTAACGACATTATGTTATACTTTTACTTAGATGTGAAGAACTCTTAAATATTGGAAAAAGCTCACTTTTAATATTACTTCACGAATGAAATAATATAATAATAAAATAATGCATATTTATTATATTGCGAAAATACTACCGGGAAGAAAATGAACCGATTTCAACTTTATTCTTGGATAATTGAAACTGTAAGCTCTCAGTGATCTCTAAAACGAGGTACAATAGTAAAAGATACAGCTAATAGTTCTTGTTCTGCACCATATGGTGTGGAATTATTGCCAAAGAAGCAGGAACGTTACACACCGGGGTAGCGAAAAAGATCGCGTACAGTGTGCGTAAAATGTAAAAAAGGATTACATACTAAGTGCATTAATTTACACAAGTGCTCAAAATAAATACCAAATTAATTATCTGCAGCTAAATGGGACCGCAATAATTAACTTAATTTGCGTATTAAACGTGGTGTAGTGCTTTTTTGCGGCTAAAAGTGCTTAACTGTGCGAAGTGAAGTTATTTTTTTAATTAGTGTGTTATTTTTTATCTTATGGCAGCAAAAGTTATTATTATAATTAGTTTTATGCGCACCTATGTAGACTGAGAATTATTAGAAACCCGAAATAGTGTTAAAACTATAGTGCTGGAAAACTAGGACCATGATTATTATTATTCTTGATACAAACCACACTGAAGTCATCGATACTGGTGACTTACTTTTTGCATTCTTTTATGTAACGTAGCATAATTTTGAAGGCATATTTATTATTATTTCACTTGCAGTTGAATAAATATTTATCGGCGCTAAATGTCATTCGCGTTATTTCAATAGAAATGTATGATATTCCATCTCAAGTAACAAAATTATTATTCCTCGTTGCTGTAATAAAATATGCGTTAGATATATATTTGCTATATAATAACTGTTGTGATTAATATAATATTGAACAGAAATCAATTTGGTAAAATTAACATTTTACATGTGTATTCTATCTTTAAAATTACATTTATTGTTATTTTTTTCTAAAAGCTAACATTTCAAGACGTGGTAGCCCGGCATTTTTCTCCCCAGTAGCCATATTAAACGTGCAGACACCGTCGACCTGATCGACGAGCGGCAGCAAGAGGGTTAAATAAAACTCCTTTGTAATTAAAATTAATTTATGTATTTTGCTTAAATTAAATAAATTCTGACACAGAATTGCTTTCACAGTCACTCAAATTTGTTGAACTTACCTTCAGAACTTTAGAAAATTGAGATTGTCAAACTAATTAATTCCTCGAGTTTCGGTGATACACACTTTATGGTTATGTCTAAACCTACCCTAATTCCTCGAGTCTCGTTAAAACATATTTTGTGGTTATATCTAAGCCAACCCAAGTTCCTCGAATGTCGCTAAAAGAAAATTGAATGATTTTTTTTTTTTTTTTTTTTTTTTTTTTCTAAGCCTGCAAAGTCAATTTACCTTAATAGAATGGCTGATCAAAATGAATGTTCGCAAAATGCAATTAAATTCGATTTAACTAAATCTATTCTAAAAATCTACTATCTTTTTCTCTTACAAAAACAATTTTAAATGTAATAGATGCAACTGCCAAACGATAGGTCCGCCACAAGGTAATCCGACGTGGTAATTCCCATACCAAATTACCAATTTTGATTTTTTTAATTTTTAGGCTGTTCCTTTGGTTTTTTCCTAATGTTCTTTTTTCTAAACCATCCCAGTATTGAGGCGAACAAAACAATGAAGTTATTAAAAGCGGTCGATGTGTGTGTGTGTGTGTGTGTGTGTGTGTGTGTGTGTGTGTCTAATGTGCATAATAGATTGTTATAAATAGCTGTTTACTTATAATGGTTATAACTGTCGGAGTCACTTTGTATTAATGGTTAAAAATAACACTGGCTTAGTGTATAGCTATCTGCTTACAGTAGCTAATGCATTTGCTTCAGGAAAGAGTATTTTTTCCTCTGTGACACACTAAATTATATCCACGGATGTCCTGCACACTTACTATAATTTTAAAATTTGAAATTATGGCATTGGTTTTTAATACGTTATACATATTTAGTATGCTTCAGTATTATTCATTTACCTAATGTTATGAACACGCATCTTTCTGCATAAATCATGTTATATGTAGTCATTACCTCCTGCGCAACTGAAATAATTGTTTTAGCTAATTTTCATGCATTTCATTATTTTAGGTCCAAGTCGGTTCGAATGGATCGAAGGCGAAAAATGGGCACCTAGGGATTCGAAATATTTAGTTATGTGCCATAAAACATCCAAGTGATTGCAAAGAAAAATGCAATACCTAATTTTGTAAGTATACTTAATATTCTAAAAGGAAACACGAGAATACAGATAACGTCAACTTTTTTTCTTTTTCTTTTTTTTTTTTTTTTTTTTTTTTCCCGTTTAACACCATGTTTTTGACCTGTGAAGATCCTTTTAATAGGAGGTCACTATACATGAAAATAGATCCCAATTACAGCTAAATTCATTCCAAAATAGGTGATTAATGCCTTGGGTATTACGATGAAAACGATTCAAATTCTGCTATATTACCTTAACTGAAAGACGAGTTAAATTAACTGTATTTGATAAAACACGCAAATACGCAGAGAATGCCCTTTAATGTTGTCCTTGAACTGCGAACGAAACTACCATCTGGTAATAACTTCGTCTACAGGGAACATGGCACAACACGTGGTGTCATTTATTCATGCTGATTCTCTTTTGATGAACTACTTCCAATATTAAATATAAACTATAGAATGTATGAAATCAAATTATAATGACCCAAAAGACTGGTTGGACTGCTTCCAAAGAATGTATTTATTGGTGAATTAGGCTTGAAAAATCAAAGTAAGACGTACCATTGGAATTAAGTCTGGATAAATCCGTAAATAGATATTTCAATTTTGTATGAGGGCTAAAATAGCCTGCAATGGTTCCTGGATATGCACCAAAGAATTTGGTAAGTCATTTCTGTGAAGAAAGCACTCCAATTACTGACTGAATCAGACGTGATTCATATTTTTAGATTAGAGTATTAATTTTTGTTTCACAGGGTTGTCATATTTATCTTACACCGCGGTCTACCCAGCCTTTATCACTTCCCTCAGTGACCAGCTTGAAACTCATTTGAAACATTGAGCCATGTTATATTTGGCGTGAGAGGAAGGAGGGGAATAGCCTTCTTAATGAATACTACCCTGATTGGTGCACATCTAAGGGTAAGCTAGGCCACATGGTATGATTATCGACTCAACACTGTAAGGTGGATAAGAAACAAGTTATCTCTAGTATTAAAATGCACAACCGCCACGAAGTTGATGTCAATCATTTCTTCTGAAGTGAGCATGGAAACAAAAGTTTATAGTCAAAAAACAATGCAAGGCTACAAGCGCTGGTCAGTTGCGCTCATGTTGGGGAAAATATATCATGCTTCAATTTGCTTAAATGACAAAATAATGTAAATAGTTTTAATAGTTCAGCTATAACATTTACTATTTTGGTTTAAGGGCGCTCAACTTCTAGGTAACATTTACTACTACCACTAGGTCAATGGGTTCGTAAATCGAACTAACCGCCCTGCGGTGGCATCGGACCAGACCTTCCGCCAGAGTTACGCGTAAACGACCGGCAAATCATGGGTACGGAACACTAACCACTGCACTAACTTACATTAGACTACCTACATCACAACAGATGTTGAAATGGATGTTCAACACGAACGCATTCTCTAATATCTCCGAAAACAATTCTGATTTACCAAAAATCCCCATATTATTCATAAAATTCTTCACCACGCTGAAAAATTTGGGGTTTCGTGCGCAACAAGTGCGCATGGAATTATCGGTCCCATATTTTATGACAACAGTTTATGTAACTTCTATTTTAAACACTTTTTTCCGCAACAAGAAATGAAAGACTGTGTGGCTGGTTTTAGCAGGATTCAGCTACAGCGACATTGTTGCGAATTGCATGCATGAATTGTGAAGTGTGTATGGTTACAGAATTACTAGTCGAGGATTGTGGCCACCTCGTTCCTCTGACCTATCTTCATGCGATTTTTATTTATGGGGAACATTATAAAATAAAGTGTACGCATCAAGTCCATACACGTTACAAGAACTGTAGGGCAAAATCACGAAAGAAATACAGGCAATCAGTCAACATGAACTTTTGCAAGTAAACCAGAATTGTTTTCGGAGATATAGGGAATGTGTTCGCGTTAAAGGTAATCAAATTTATCATCCGTTGTGACGCAGGTAAGCTTAATATAAGTTAGTACAGTAGTTTGTGTTCCGTATCCATGACTTGCCGGTGGTTAACGTGTAACTGGCGGGTGGCGCGCCGGTATTCGGACGGTCTAGTGCCACCGCGTGGCGGTCCGGCCGATCTACGAACCTCCTGTACAAACTTCAAAAACTCATTAGTCATATTTAATAAATGCACTTTAGACGGGGAACATGGAGAAATTTGAGCTACTCTTATCACTACCAACTTCAATCGTCCTGTTCCTACATTTGTCACGTCTTTTGTATATAGGAGTACATAAATTGTAACACAGTCTACGTAAGAAAGATTTATATCAGCAGCCTCATCTTTCGGTGTATCTATGCGGCGGTCAAAGTTCGTTCGGCTTTGAAAACAATTAAGTTTATACGCTTAGATTGAGAGTAACATTGTAAATATGGTTCTTGCCCGTGTAAGTAATTACAGCCTGTAGTTAATGTTGTGCATATTATTCATTAGTGAGCCATATACAAAGGACAATGACTAAAACAGGAATATGCTGAACATATTTGCCCTTTCACTGGTTTTATTTAGGACAGTAAGGTTTGGCACCGAGCGTAACATCGGACATAACAGTTCTCCCCATCCCGAAAGGCGATTTAGTAGGATGCTGTTGCCCTTGTTCCTGTGCTAGGGGGCGTGTCCACAGGCCTCTCGGCGCCATAAGACGCACGGCCTTAACCCGCAGTCTAGTCTTGGTCTTGTTCGACGCCTCCATTCTCCCACACAACAACCAGATTAGTGGTGGGCACCAGATTTGGCACGACACTCGCCCAATTCCAGCGGCCATGACAACACTTTATTTTCCCCTCTTCTGTTTCGCCTTTAGGAGGGGGAGGTCCGTCATGTAAATTTCGGCGCTCAAGTGTAGCGCATGAGCTCGCGTGCTTGAGGGCCCCTACATCGCATGTTTGCTTTGCACATTTCAACTTTACGAAAGAAAAACATATGTATGTATGTCCTGAAACTACCTATTTAATATCTTAAGATTTTTCCTTCAAACCATGCACTCAAAAGCTTGGAACATTACCTCAAAGGTGAATTACCTGAAACTGCCACGAGTATTTCTGGAATGAGATATGCTATTTACAAAAAGTTGATGTCGACACAAAAGCACGTAACCAAAGGCTACATAAATATACCAAATATTATTATACCCTTTTTAACTTCAAAATTAAGGCTTTTTTCGTGTAAAACTATGCTTTTTGACTTGGTCGACCTGTGAAAATTCGAAAATTCTAAAGAATACAGCTTTTGTGCAATAATTTCTAAGTAATGTTTATCGTCCGCTGTTATTGTATACGGCACCATAAGTAGTACACTGGTGGCCGAGCTCGTTAAAGTACGAACCCGTGAGCGGGTGGTCCACGGTTCAAATCCAGCCAGGACCATCCTCCCTGCCTAATTTTAGGCCCAATAATCATTTAATTTAGTGTATCATCATTGTTCATCGCTCTTGGTGCGACATACAATAACAACAGATATGTTCAACACTACAAAAGGTTAAATGAACGCTGTGACGTCATCTTGACTGCAAAGTAAGGAACAGGGCTGATTACTGTGAGGAAAATAACATAGTTGCAAAGTGGAGGATGAAAGATTTATTTATATAACACAAAAGAACAAATTTAAGCATACGAGGCGTAAATAATTGTTTAACTTACACAAAGAAATAACCATGCATTATACTCTGGAACAAGACTAAACTATTACCTACTCTTAAGATTACTTTGACATTAAAAAGAAAGCTAAACTTATATATTAAAATAACACAAACTGAGTGCAGTGCAATTGATTGCATTGTAGTTACAATAGTAGATGATAATAGCTTCCTTTATAGAACATAAGATAAATGGCAATGTTGCATTGGAAGTAACAGCACCACGTTTACCACGTGCTTCGTAGCTCTTTAGGATACTCTCGAAAATAAACCCAAAAAACGTTAAAATCTTAAAAATGGATTTTGATGTTATTAAATACTACATGCCTTTTAATTTAGTTCTCGGCCATTCTCTGCAGTTTTTACAGCTATTTAATTTTAAGAAGTAATATGAAACTTTTAAAGTTCCCTTAAATAATTGAAGATTTCCCCCATCCAGATTCATGCTAAGGTGAATTATATTTAATACCTAATGTATTTTATGTCTCAGTCCCGTTTTATTTGAGTTATCTCTCAATGTTGCATTTTTAGTGTGTTTAACTCCCGTTCTTACGGCATCCGAGACCAAGACGGTGGCCAATGATGACACATGGAGTAAAATTATAATTTGGAAAGAAAATTTGGAAAAGAAATGTTCCAGTACTAAGCTTAAGGTACCTCTGGTCATTTGCCAGTTATGAAGACTGGGGAAACCCCGAAAAACTCTTCGATTAACGGAGGTTGTGACAGTTGTAGGAAGTGACACTTGCACGGAGATGGAATTTGTTGACATTTATACGGAGCCCAAAATATTCCCGGAAATTACCAAGCATGAAAAATTTAGAAAGTTACAGTTTTACGGAGACTAATCTGGTGCTATGAAGTACAGTCCCGGCCTAATGCATTTCTAGGAACTTTGGCGCGAGAACTATAAGGGTGGAATGCGTAGTTGGCAGGTGATTTGGAGGGTGGCACTCCCTAAGAAGAGTTCAATACTATAGCTAATATCCGAGTGTCAAATAGCATGTGTGCTATAATTTTGGAGATACGAAGTTCAGCGAAACCACCCAAGAAAACCCTTTAGTTATTTATAACGGGCGTCTTAACGTAATCTAAGACAATTTCATACTATTCTGTGATGCCCTAATGCACCATTATCTAGAAATTACATCGCTAATATTTACTGAAAGTATATTCCTAAGTAAACCTTCTGCATTTTGCAACTATAAATCCTTTTTGTTTAATTTAAACTAGATGACATACGTATGCATACTATACCTGAAAATTTCATTCCAAAACCGTTTATTAACAGTTGTTAGTGGTCATTCCGTACAAGTGTCAAATTTCCACTTCTTACTCATCATGTAGAGGAAAAGGCTCCGTGGAAGTGTCACTCCGAACAAGTGTTCCAACCTCCGATCAAGGAGGACGGTCCTAGTGGGATTTGAACCGCGGACTTCCCGTTCATGGGTCCAAGTCTCAACGATCTTGGTCACCCGTTTGAGCCGTGTTGTATATGACCTGACTTTGTATCCATTTGATATTCGCCCTTGTTTAAGATACGTCTTCATCTATTCCTTAAAAACAGTGGGATCTCACATATTCTTAGCATTTGTTTTCGTGCACTAGTAACTCCGGGAATCTCAGCATTTGCGGTTTACTTTGTAGCGTTTCCATTGAAGCGAAATGGGGCTAGTGCGTATATTCACGCTTTCCTTAAAAGAACGCATGGCATATGCAAACCAGCTATGAATGTTAAGTAAACAGTTCTGGCATTGATCCATATGCTAAAGTTCGTGCCTATCTGTGCGTGAGTCTCCGTTCCATCACATAATTCATTCCGGTTTGTTACAGCAAGAAATTCAGATTACGCTCAAAACTATACTGGAACTTTCAGGATTTTTATCAGAAGCTCATTTTAATACCTCTCTGTGCTGAACTTCTGAAATAAAAATAAAAAGTAGAACAGAGAGTTGCAGTTTAGTGGAAACCAGACTTCCAAACTAAAGGAAATGGATGTATTTTAGTATATTATGTTATATCTTAAACTGCACACATACGAGTATAAGCGCATACAAAGTTACTGTGAGATAATCAACAAACAGTGATTAAAACAATGTATCTAGTAGTTTCAGAAATATTTATATACTCTATCTTTGAACAAAGCGTTTATTTAGAAGGCGAGTTTTTCTCCAACTTCTGGTAACTTTTTATTCACAAATTCAATAGTGGCTTTTTTTTTAATATGAGTTTTGAGAAATATAACCCTGAGTAATAATTTATATATTCATGCATGACATTTTTCAACATTTGAGGCCTGTTGTATATTTTTAATAAAAATGCTGCTTATATTTTTGTTTAAACGCCACAACTTCCTCATACATAAAAAAAATATCTTCAATTCTTTCAACCCCCTTTGGTTTTCTCTTCATTGTAATTGTGCTTCATGAAGTAAATGTTATTTATCGTTTATTCATTTGTTATTAATTCAGTGCTAGGCATATTACATTGGAGTCTACCTCTTCTTATAAAAAAGGTTATCTTAACAACACATTCTCCACAATAAAGGATAACGGTTTTGACTACTTTCCGTAAGTACTGTAACAGAGTTTCCGTGTAACTTATGTAAATATTGTGGAGTAGTAAACATTTACACATTACATAAACCTTCATTTTGAAAGAGGTAAGTGGAATGCTCATTACTTGAACAGTACACAAATTCCCCCCCCCCCCCTTTAAAATAATACTCGGTGCTCTGTGTTTTTCAGTGCTAAAACACTTGGTGTTCTGGTATGTTTTTCGATTTTAAATATGGCCACAACTTAAATAGGCCACAGGGAGCTGAACATTTTATGTCCAATATTGACGTAAAGCTAACAATTAAACTTTTGGTACAGTCGTTAAGTGTTTATTTAAAAGAATTTAATTTTAGAAACAAGGAGCACTGGGGTGTTTAAGAAAGTACAAGGAACGCGTTCGTTCAAATGCTATACTATTTCCTTACAATATGTATTTATTGATCTGCATTTTCTATCATTACCGTACTTTTAAAAATAGTCAAGCCTCCCTGGCTCACCCCGAGACTTTGGTTGGATATGGGCTGTAAGAAGCGGCGAGTGTTTTTTCTAGAAAGCGCACACTGTATTTTAAAACTGAAATTAAAGTGATTTCCCGGATTTCAAAAGGAACCTATGTGTCATCTTCCACATTAAAAGGGCTCGGTTTCTGTCTTACAGCTCTAAAAGTTAAATGGTAAAGAGTACACACAGAGTGGACACCTCGCTAACTTCGACCGGTCTACTGTGGCTACCACCCCCAGGAGACAGGGATGAAATGAGGGAACCGAAGGTGCCACACAGGGTCGCAGCTAGACAGGCCTCAGAGACGAGCAGAAGTCCCTAACAAGTGCTGAGATCTCTTCATCCCGGTGCCAGGCTCCACCAAGCAGCCATCACACCACGGGTCTGGTGTCGCACTGTGTCCCCCCCCCCCCCCGCGACAGAGGACAAGGCCGGCCAATATCGCCGAGAACAGCAGTTACCGTGCGCAATCACCCATGCCATCTGCCCGGCACAGCCAACACTGCACGCCTAACAGAACACCTGAAAGATGGTAAGGAAATGGAATGAAGGGAAATGATGGAAAGGAAACCTTGGTATGAAATAATACACCCCAGCATTCGCCTAAGTGACATGGGGAAACCACGGAAAAACCCATGTCAGAGTGCGTGGCCACGGGGATCGAACCGCAACCTCCCGAATGCGGGCCACAGACGTTACCGCTTGAGCCAGCCCGCTCGATCTTACAGTTCTAATGTGGCGTCTTTCGTTAAAGAGTCATATCCACCACATTTTAGGAGGATTACTTTACGCTTTCTGAAGACTTTCGAAGAACATTGAAGATATGTATCTCATTTTGCATTAAAGTATGTAAAACTTATGGTATATCAAGCAGAATCCTAGGAGGTATTTTTAAGAAAATTTTTGAAAGATTTTCCATGTAAAGGTTACTCTGATGTGGGGGGGGGGGGGGGTTTCTTGAAAACCTTCGTATCGCATCCTTGGAAGATGCTGAACTTAAATAGCAAGTTTGGTATTTGCGCGCCTTTCCGTTTTTCAGTTATGCTATTGACAGGTGCGCGCACCCCCCCCCCCCCCCTTCGCTTACTATACGGAAGTTCAGGCTACGAGCGGCACAAAGCGAAAGTAGCAGGTGTAACAAGGGGATGATGTGGCTGAGAGGGGAACAGCTTGCATCATTGCCAGGTTTAGCCATGAAAGTTCATGTTTCAGTTCTTTTTATACATTTTCAACAAATCCATTATCAAACTAAATTATTCATTGTTCTCGCAGTTCTATGTGAAACACTGAAAACAAACATATTGCTTATTTTTAGTGTTTTCACTAAACATTAAATTGGTTGTCATCTGCCAAAGCACAATGTGGCAACTGCACACGGAGCACACTATTGCCACCTGCCTTGTGCTCGTCATGTTCCGAACCGAATAGTTGGAGGTAAAAGTGTGGCAAAGTGTGTTAACTGATGACTATTCTTTCACATTAGTGCGTTGTATTATTAGACAAAATAGAAGCGGCGTTTCCAGTGTTATAATGTGAAAAGTTCGTGAAGCCCGTCACAATGTTGCAACACTGCATGCCGAAATAAGTGATGTGAGGTACATCCGGCTTGCATTGCTCATAACCTGAACTTCTGTATACCCAACACACCCCACCTCATTCCCCCACATTCATTGACTCACCCACCTACCCCTCACCCCAACCCACCCATCCACCGCCATCCCCCACATCCACACCCACACCTTTTCTGAAAATGTTTTTTTCTTATTCCTGGAGTCTCAAAAGATGTATTTCTGGTGATATCTCTACTTAGAATTTTTGGGTGAAATAAAATACTTCCCCTACCTACTCCAAGTAGTGGATTAAGTAAAAAGGGGGTATGGGCATAGCCTTATTGTTTAACGTACTTTACACAAGCTAACACATGAAATAAAACATGCTACATCGACAAAAAAGGAACAGACTAAAGGAGCAGTAATAATTCAACTGCTCTAAATTTCCGGTTTTATACATTTATGTAGGTCCTTTGCAGTTTCATAGGGATAGAAAGGAGCTATTTTTCGAAATTCTTAGGTTATGTATTTCAAGTAAGTCTTATAGACCAGGCATGCGATTAAAAATTGTTTTGTTTATTAATGACAATTACCCGAATCATATCAGCGCCGCCGGTTTGCCGGAACTTCATCACGCACGAATTCCTTTACATGAATGTAAATCTACTCACATGGGGCCACCGTTTTGAAGCACACCTAAAAACCATCGGTCTGGGCTGGGTTTGAACCCACGACCTCAGGGTCAGTAAGCCAACGACTAACCAAATGAGCCACCCGGACCGAATTCAGGCATAGGGAATGCTCGTATCAACAACGTAGAGAGGAGGGGGCGGGGAGAGAGCACCTCGCTCTCATTCTGTTTGTCTTGAACGGGCACGCGAGGCGCGGTGCAGTTGTTTCATTAAAAAGTGGGTAGGCACCCCAATCTTATTTGCCCATTTTAAAATATTTAAAACTACAAATTTCATAGAATTACCTAGGACACCTGGAATTGTCAGGTAAATAATGTATTCTTTACTGTTATAACTATTCTTTACTTCAAGAATGGAACGATTCCTAGACTGGCTCATGATTAAAATAATAAATTGCTTGATTAAACGAAACAAACTATGTTCCATTTCTCATTTTAGTTCAAACATGTCATACAGAATATATGTAAATGAAAAAAGTACGCGAAGATTTTACTCACCCCATATCTCGCCCTGCTTCCCCTCCCTCCCCCCCCTCCCTCCCTCCCTCCCTCCCTCCCTCTCTATATCCCATCCTCTCACACGCCTTCTTCCCTCTCTCTTCTCCCTTCCCCTCTCCCTCTCCCTCCCACCGTCTTCGCCATACTTCCCCTCCCTTGCTCCCTGTTATTCTCCCTCCCTTCCTCCCTCTTTCTCACCCTCTTCCTTTCCCTCCCTCCTCTCCTCCTCTCTCTCTTCCTCCCTCCCTCTCTGCTCGAAGTGCATTTGTAGCAAAATGAGAACAACGTGATAGTAATACTCCAATTAAGTCGTTGTAGATATAGGTACAGAGAAGTGGTTTGTTTATTTTGAAAATGATATCCGTTCTCTACGAAGTACACTAAGGCGAAAATAAATGCGATTAACTTTTGAAAATGTGGATAGAATTGAGCATTACTTTATGGGCAGGTATTTTAAAAGCTGCAACTCATTTTTTCCTGAATACTCAGTGTCCGTGTTCAGTGTTGAATGTTGATCAGTTAAGAATGCTCTAAAATACAAGAAAATCGTGATTTATGAACGCAACAATTCTATTAAAAGGCAATATATGTATGTTACTTCATAACAGCCTGAATTATAACATCGGGCCATTATGGCAATACAAATTATGCAAACTGTTGCATGCTATAATAAGAATTTATTAATTCTGGATGTAAAGCAGTAGACACTCATGTCTTCGTAATTATTTATGGCCAGAGTTTAAACGAACTAGGTATAACCTTTCACCACAAATCACGTTTTGCGTAATTGCTATCTATACGTGTACTCATTAGCCCATAGCAGACTAATTGCTCGGATTTTAAAGGAGGTGCCAGATGACTTAATTTAAAAAAATTTAAATTACATACTGAAACTTGATATTACTGTGATCAGACATTATAATAAGCATAATAACAAGCTATATTGAGGAGCAGCGCAGCAATAATCAATGCCATTTAGTCAGAGGTTGCAGCGATATAGGGTAGTTTTCGGTACTTTTGGCTCCATTATTTTTACATCATTACTAAGTAACTAGTCACTTTTTATCCCGTAACCTTCTGTCCATTACTCATTGTTACTTTCTGTTCCCGTTACGTTTATAACAATTCAAAACTGAAATAATTCAAAGCGGGGAGAATGATAAGATAGCTTTTTAATACCAACCTGAATGGGTTTTTATTAGTATGCGACTTCTATAAAAAGTGGAAGCCAATTATCGTACCAATCTAGTAAATCCCTGTTTGGATATCCTGCAAGCTACTGCTTGGCCTTTGTAAGTCCTGCCTAAGTCTAGTGTCTTTGCCGTGGATATCTGAATATTTTGTGAACCCTTCTCGGTTATCTACTGCAAATAAAAGTACATAAAATGGCCTTTAAGGAGGGACTACGGCAGATTATCTAATTTTCTACAATTTTTTCAAACCTCTTGAATTTTTGTATGTCAATCACCCTTACTCTAAATAGCATATTGTGTAAACATCAATAAAATTGATACAGTAGCTTTTCAACTAGAAGCTATTTTCTATTTTTTATAGCGCGATACTTAAAAAACTTGAAATACTCCTTTCAGTACAAATATTCCTTTTTCATCAGAACCACTTTGTCATTTATATTAAGTCCTAAGATCTGATTCTAGAATGCCTTTTTTCATTTTGTGTTTTGAATAACAAAATATTAATTATAATCAATAATGCAGACATTGTAGCCTAAAAAGTAAAATTTTTGAATAGCACCACTGTGCCCAAGTTATACATTATAGTTCAAAATGGATTCTAAAATTTCTTTGAATAGTACTATAGAGCAATTGTATGAAGCTTCATGGAAAACTAAAGAAAACTATACTGCATGGGTTATTTGCTATATAGAAAAATGTTCTGAGAACACTTAGGTTTATATTGAAAATGTATGTATATATTGCTAATGTACCTGGTGTAAAGGGTTAAAATTTTTCAGCCCTTAAAAAGGTCTGGAACACCATAACATGCATTTCAATGTTTTACTAGCTTCATAAAGGGTTCGCAGAAATCCAAAAATCGAAAATATTGGCCACTTTGGCTAAAAATCTGTCTTACATCCCCTTAAAATTGAGGTATGTTATGTTGTTGTAGTGTTTAACGCCCGCTTTTACTACTACGGCACCGCAGGCGGTGACACTGATGATACATGGAATGAAGATGGAGCACCGGTGGAATGAGATGGCGGGGGAAACCGGAGAACCCGGAGAAAACCCGCCCTGACGCCGCTTCGTCCACCACGAATACCACTTGCAGGTCTCTGGGATCTAACCCGGGCCGCCTAGGAGGTATGTTATGCGTGTAAGTGTAGCCGAGCATATTAAACGGCAGCATCTATAGTATTTTATATACCACTCATGAAATTGGCGTCCCCAGGTCACTATTATACTGGTGAAGTGTGTGTGTGCGTATGTGTTTGAGGGGAAGGGATCTTAAGGGATGTTCTTCCCCTTTTCCTGGTACGCGTACAGCTTTTGAAATTGCTTCACGAAATTAAACATATTTAAAGCAATCTCACTGCCTTTAAAAAAGGGACTCTTTGTGTGGAAAATCTCACGTTATTACGTTTGAAGTTCTTAAATCCTATTTTCATTTTTGTAATAGCAGTAAAGCGTTATTTGGGTGTTAACGCTATTTTGCGGTTTGTGATTCCGTTTCGGTTTCACAAGCTGAAAGGACTGGATAATTCTTTGTCGCGACTTTTCGTCCCTCCAGACATTAAAGCCCATATCCATGCTCAGCAGGCAAAGTAGATTTTAAGGGGGAGGGGGAGGGGTGGGAACGAGTCTCGCCCGGTTTAAAGCACTGTTGGAAGGTAGGTAGGTAGGTGGTAGGTCTAACGATAACTTCAATTGCAGCAGATAAAGCTCCCGTTCGGAAGCGCGAGCGCGCTGGAACGGACAATGCTTGTCCTATGTAATGACTCTTCACCAAGAGCCATTGTTCCGCTGGTTAGAGGAAAGAGAAGAGGAGTCCAGCTTCTATCGTATCTCCGCGGCCAGTACCCTGTCTCTTCAACTCTACCGGCAACCAAGAGGATTATTCCAACGCCATTGTTATTATTACGACGGTAGCTTGATCCTGTGTGAAATGGAAAAAAAAAGCATTAAAACGAAACAAAAATGACGTGGGGCCTCTCGTACTCGCCTCCGCTACCCAACAGCCAGAAAGTGGATAAATATAGAAAGAGACGAGATCTACTTGTGCACATACCTAGAGTTACATTATGAACTGGTATCTTTAGATTTCTGTTATTATTATTCAAACACCGCTGAACAGTAATCTGTAACAACAAAGATAACAGTCGACAAATATGAAATGCAATGAGCAAGATTTGCTGCCCTGTAGCAACAGCTTCTCTCTTTTAAAGTGTAATCATAGTTTCTATATCACAGCTTCAAGCCATATAATCAGACTGCAGCACGGATTTCAGTATGTTAAAGCAAGTGCGACTCGGGAAAGGATGTTCGTTTGACTTGCAAAAGAGCAAGCATGCAAACCACAAAATAAATTCACAGAATTACATTTTTATTGGACAATGTGCACGTTGGAAGGTTCTAAACAGAAACGAGAAAATATATCGTTGGTAATAAAAAAAACCTGGAATTACTAGAGAACAAAATTTGGCAGTATGAAATCCATAAGTGCCAAAAACAATATTAACCATAACTTTATTGAAGAATATTTTTCTGAAGAATAAAACATAAGGGGTAATTAAACCTTTATGGTGATAAGCCGCAGGGAGGAATGAAACATGGTAAAGATCTCCGAAAAAACTAAAAAAGGTTACTGTTACACTCACTTGACTTTCTCTACTCTTGTACTAACTATTCCTACAGACATTTATTCCTGTATCTTCTTCACGTCAGTCGAGATAAACGTTTCCAGAAATTATTGCTAGTATTCTTCTAGGTGCAAGTGGAATATGAGAGAAAATCCACTAATGTCGGCGCCAACCAAGAAAGGGATTGACAGTTTGCAGTGAGGGAGAAGCGACGTTGCCGCTTATCGCGACCACGACCACGTGGAGACCGCGATATGATTGTGTGTACGAAGAAGATTGCACTGCGGCTGGAATGATGAGCGCATATTATTTACATTCGTATGCAAAGACAACAATAAAATATTGAATCTGCATTCAAACGACAGAATTGCAATTTTATATGTCTAAATATTTGCGTTAACAAAAGAAACATACCTATGAAATATTGATGCTTATTCTAATGGAAAAATGCCGCTAATATCCGAATCACTTGCATCACTGTTGTATTTGCTGCTACTGCAATTTAGACCCTGACGCCTGATTTCCCTCTTTGTCGTACTTCTCTTTCCCAATTTTAACTATAGTATTCCTACAGCACGCGAGGTTCTATCAATTACCTTAGAGACTGGAACAAGAGGTCCCCCGTTCAATTTCTCCTCTTCGAAATATTCTCTAACAGAGCATATTATTTCCCGCGCTTGTCCTTTAATTGGGATACCTTTACCAAACACAGTTTTATTCGGTTCTCGAGTACGTTCAATTTTTCGTTTGGCAGCACTATCTTTGCCACTATTTTTTGACACTGTTAAACAATAATTAAAAGCGTTAGCACAAATGCAAAAGCTCGCAACACACGTAAACACAAGGCAAATAACCGTATATTAGAATAACACAAACGAACTTCTCAACATGCAGGCAATCTCTTAACTGATGCAAGCATTGCAAGCTCGGGCTGCAGCCTGCAGCACTATTTTTTTATATGCAGCGATAACAGAATATAACAAAAGCACTTCATGTTACTGCTGGGTTCATCAGCCACCTGCTAGTCACGTGTTACGTGCGTGTTACATATCGGCAACATGGTCCTTGTGTGTACCGTTTCTATGGAAACGCCATTATAACGCCTTAGCTCTAATTGGTTATTCTTTTCGTTGCTATGGCAACAGCTAAGACGCATCCATCCCCACCCGTTCATTTATGCATTTCCGCCACGTGCTTCACATCTGTCAATCCCCTTCTTATTTGGCGCCGAGTTTAATTGGATAGCTGTACTATTATAGAGTTGTCATAAAGACACGCCCACTAATAGGTCTGTAGAAAAATACAATTTCAAATATGAATGACAAAGCATAAAAAATCATAGAATGTAAAATTATTTGATAGTGTAATAATGTACCAAATTAAAAATTTGGAAATAGGACAGCTAACTATTTTTAAATTATCTATTTAATTTAGTTTATTATACATATGATTGTGTAAAATGTACAAAGAATCACGGATAATTTGTCAGTCAATATCTTCTAAAACACTTTAGTGTAATTCAAAACGTCGGAATAAATTCACAGTAAATTTAGTATTCACTCCACGAGCACCAATCCCTTCCCAATTTGAAGTTGTGTATTTGTCTCTTAAATAAGGAATGCAAGGTTCATAATGTAGTTTTTTTGTTTTTTTTTCTTTTTTCTTTTTTCTTTTTCCTTTTTTCCCTTTATCAACCTCCTTAATTTGATCTACATTTTTCCCAGATCGGATTGTAGGTTCAAGAATTAATCCCCTATTTTGTTGCCTGTCAATAATGTTACGTCTATTGTTTCATAAAAACAAGGTTGGAAAAGGCGTTGTCACCGTAAATATCGCCATTTCGAAATCATCAAAATGTATACGTTTCAACAAATTGTAATTAATTATTCCTGGATATAAAAATATTCTTACTAATATTTTCACAAACTAGTGTGTATCTTTTAAACTTAAGCGAACAAGAAATGTGAATATATGTCGCCAAGTAATAAGTATAATTACTAATTCCTTATAGCAGTATCGTGAAAATCAAATGCTATGTCGTGGCCTACAGTAAGCTTTGAGCGATGGTCAAATCTTTTAAGGCTGGTCGCTATATGGAGAGTTTGAAGTTCTGTTCCCTTTGCACGGCTAAGATATAAAAAGGTGAGTAAAGACCTTCCATTTAAGAAAAGCGTAAGTATTGCAAAACACACAAATAACAAGGAATACCTCCGAAATGGTTCACTCCACAAAAAATGCATTTTGACATAACTTACGTGTTTTAACGAAATCTACATGTTTTGTATGGTAAGATTTGATCTATTTCTTACGGTTTGCCAGTTATGCTAAATTTATTAAGAGTAAACAGGACTACAGGGGTTACAGCCAGACAATTCAAAATATACATTTCATTTGTCATAAAAATATCTACAACATCATAATCAACATCTTAATCAAAATCGTTTGAGCTACTTTTGAGAAATTCAAAATTTTCGAAAAACTGTCCATGTAAAGGATAGTTTAGGGTGGAGCAATTCTCTTAAAAATATTCGTAACGCATCCTTGAAGGATATTAAGCTTAAACACCAACTTTGGTTTTTAACCGATTTTTCGTTTTGAAGTTATGCTGCTCATAGGCATACACGGACCTTTTACTAAAAATGCTTTTTTGTATTCAGGGACCTCAAAACATCTATTTCCTGTGAAATCTTGACATCGAATTTTTTGGACAAATACAATACTTCCCCTAGTTACTATATGTAGTAGAGAAAGTAAAAATATGTAGCAGCCGCAAGACTTCCATTCGCAGAAAAATTCTCCAAATTTTCTTTGGAATGCCAATTTTTCTGCCATCTTACCGTTAGCTGTGATAATTCGTAAGAAATACTTTTAGTTAGCATTTTACAGAAATTATAGCGTAACCGTCTCCGTAGCGTAGTGGTAGCGCGGAGGACACGAGCTCGATTCCCGGTACCGGCAAGAGGATTTTTCCCCGTTGGGAGGTTTGGTTCGGGGTCCACTCAGCCTCGTGATGCCAACTGAGTAGCTATCTTGAAGGAAAGGTAGCGTCCCTAAAAGGTCAAGTAGTCGCCTTACGGTAGTGGGAGTCGGCGTGCTAACCCCCGCCACCCCCCGTACCCGCACTCCTCCGTGGGCTTGGCTGTGGCTGGAGAACGCAATGGCTGGGAGATAACAGTACCCTCTGCATAGGAAAGACGCCCTAGGGATGATTATTGTTATTATGAATAAGCTATTTAACGCTTAGGAATGTACTACTTTGAATATCGAAAATGTTTAATTGTTTGGAAATAGTTGGAGTTAAACTATTCTTTTTTGACACATACCTACTCTAATTGTTAGACATGCCTGTTTTTCTGCAGTAAGCTGTGAGTATCGTGTAGTCTTTCCAATTGTATTACACTCAAGTTAGAATGAAGATGTTTTCATAGAAAACTTCTAGAATTTCGAACTGTACATTTTACTTGTCATGCAATTTTCACAAAGGCAGAGGATGTTAGAAAATATTAAATGTTTTGGAGGAATTCTTTTAATTCTTCGCCATGATACTTTAAACATTGTTTGATGCTCGAACATGGTGTTGTTTTGGACAAAATGAAACATTTAAATACTAAGTATTAAGTTTTTGCTGAGATGTTATTCGTAGTAGAAAAGTTATATTGACACTTATGTAATATAACAGGATATGAGACTCACATCTACGTAAGGAAGCAATGCATAAATAACAAGAAAATATACCTATGATAAGACTGCATTTTCTCCCCGCATCTTCAACTTAAAATCTGCTATAACGTTATTGTGTCATGGTTTAAAGCTTTTATTCAATGCTCCGACACTGTGAATCTTTTTCCAACATATATTAACTCCGTCGTACTCCATGTACATACCTACATACGTTACAATAGCAGGTCGATTATCTCATGGTTATGTTACGCTCAGTTTTTCTTTAAACAGAAGGCTAAATTTACTTGGTTATCATTAAAGGCCGGAGGGGTGTGCACTCGCGTGAGATACAGGTTAGCTGGACGCAGAGTATGAATGACGTCAGAAGTACAGCACGTCCATCAAATATGCGAACAACTGCCACTAGAAGCAAGAGTTGAATACAACGTAACCTTGTGATCTGCGAACTAGTGAAGTATTGCCTTGCAAGTGTATACAGACGCCAATAATTACAAGATGGGGTACTTGGATAGAGGATGAGTATATTCCCTGGTAAGTAAAGTCTTGTAAGTGAAGTGGAAAATGTTCTAAGACTGTTTCTCTCTATTATGACGCGCTGCACACGCCAGTTGATGCCTGGGCATTTCCTCTGCCGTTCTCTCTGTTACAAGCACTCACGCCACTGACTGGATTTACCCCTGTTATTTCTGCAACTCTTTTAACGCACGAAGGGCTGTCTACTTATCCGAGGGCTGGCTGGAGTGAGCCACCTGGTATAATGTGCCGACATATTGCTATGGTAACTCGGTCAAAGTAACCGACGGAAATCGGAAGATCTGTGGTTCAAAACCCGGCTATGGCGTTCAACTTTTCAGTTTGATTCCAACTTTTCCTAGAAATAGTTGTTTTTACACGCAAGGGATGTTATGCTTACTAAGAAGCCCTGAATTAAAGATCAGGACAAACAAATGTTCTTCAGAAGCTTTCCATTTCCTTTGGATATGTTGCTGTTGTTAAATTGCGCTCTAGTTAAAACAAGACAGTCATGAAATTCTTATTCACTTTTTTCCCAAGGCGTAGGCAGACACGCTCTCGACCTTTCATCGCTTGGTTGTGGGTGGGCGAACATATCCTGCTTCCATCCTCACAGGGACTATGGAATTTTATTGAGCTGTCAGCAAACTCTTTTTGCTTCCAGATAATGACTAACTTCTGCGCTAGCATTTTACTCAAACGCTGAATCTTGCACAAACTACTGAGCGGTACTACGCTTTTAAGATGTATACGTACTTTGGAAGGGTGGGTATTCTTAATTTAAAGCCACTTTATATCGTAGTGTAATAACCAGGGCCCAGATGTTTATGAAATTTCATAGTTTTTTGTGATTTTTTCCATGGAAAATGTAAGCGAAGCATTATTTTATCAATGGTGATTAAAATAATGCAATTCTCATGGAGTCATATTTTGCGTTTTTAACGTTTTGTCATTCTCTTGTCATTTTTCATGTTATAGTCATATTTCCTCTTAAATTTTCATATTTGTCATACTTTTATATTTCTATACCAGTTTCGCATATGTGCTTGCTGTTGTCCCAAAGAACGATTTGTCACATCTCCTAATTTCTGTCTGTATATTTCTTACAATTGTCTTTCTTAGAAATGCATGGTTCCATGAATTTGAAGGGTAAGCTCTATTGTATATAGAAAGAGACAGACGCATAGGCAGTGACAGATGCAAAGAAAGCAATGATAGTTTAGTATGGTTGTTGTCAGGTTTTCTGACAAGGTCAAATAATAGTACCCAACAAACAAACAAAAAAAACTTTTTTTCATATCTCCGCGATAAAAGAAGGTGATTCTTAAGGAGAAAGATGTGCTGATTTTGAAAATTGTCTCAGAAATCTATCACGTCAGGTTAAAAAGATATGAAGAACTCACCTACGAGGTTTCAGATCAGATATTATGTTATATTTATAATTGTGATGTGGTATATGGTATAGTACTGTACATCATGGTGAATTAAGATTAATTCAAAATGTTGTTTTACATTATACTTGGACTATACTTTTAAGCCACATATCTGTAACTCTGCTTAAAGGTGTTTGGGGGTATGTGATTGTCTCTTGTGCTCCTATCTGCTTTCTCTCACAAGAAACCAACAATAATTCCCCATCATTACTAGGCCCTTACGACCTTGGTCCCCTGTTGGCCTGGGTGGTTCAGTTGGTCAGCTGGCCTACTGATCCCAAGGTCGTGGGTTCAAATCCGACCCAGATCGATGGTTTTTAAGTGTGCTTAAAAACGACAGCTCCATGTGAGTATATTTTCTGGCATGTAAAAGAACTCCTGCGGGATGAAATTCCGGCACACCTGTGACGCTGAATTGATCCTAGCAATTGACAGCATCGTTAAACAATAAAATAACAATAAACCTCGGTACCTCTTCTCCATGACGGAAGTATCCTGATGAAACCATTCCCCTTTTTCATCACTAATATTACCCAGATTTTTCGGGAAAAAAAGTCTAGATGTGAATAGGGGAAATGGATTTTCAAAGACTTTTTACAACCCATGCCTTTGTAGCATTTCAACAAATTTGACACCAAAGTTTTATGGTTGTTTCCTTTGTGTTTCCAAGAAAAATGCGCACAACCCTTGTAAGTGATTGTCAAGCTGCTAATTTCACCATTTATAACGTTTTCTCAAGCATTTCGTCCTCCACGTGTTTTTGGATTTGAAGTGCAACAAAACTTCCTTCGTTTAATTTTGCGTAAGTTCACTGTGGAAACTTAACTTCCAAATATGCAAATCCACTATTGTCCTTGTTGAGTGCCATAAACAATTCTTCATCAGCCCAAGTTTTATATATAAGGGAGGGAAAAAGCATCTTATCAAGCTGAACCAATGGTGTTTGTTTTACATTACTCTCCCCTGGGACATTTCCTGCTGCTTGCCCTATTGTTGTGCCATATAATGTTTTTGCGTATCACGTTCTTCAAAACTGGCATGGCTATTGATGACGTTTTAAACACTTGTTGAAATGCCAAACCAAACTCAGGAAACCCAATAAAGTGAGAAATACTTTTTTCAGCGAGCGCTTTCGCTCTTCGTAATGTTTTCATTGTTTTTATAACTAGTCGAACTGAACAGTGATTATAATGTTCTTTCTGTGAGTTTATATACTTAGTATACCTGCTGTTTTGAAATTATTTAAAAATAATTTCCTTATGGTTTGTCATTAGGTCTTGGAAGCTTTGCACATTTTTTCAAACTCTCAATTGTGTGAGTAGGGAAAGTACACTTCAATTCATTCTCAATGATAGTCAGACCTCCCTGCCAAGTGGATTTTAAGTATATATGGTAATGTCTAAAGTCCCTGATAGCCCTCTCTAAATAAAACCAGATGGATGTATATTGGATCCCTAGGTATCATGTGTTTGAGAGCAATGAAGTGCAACAAAGGAACGGAAACAGCCTTTACCGGACAAGAATCAGTTTTTCTTTTACCGAAACCCCAGTCAGATCTGTTCTTTTTCAATGGGTCAGAAAGCAGGAAACGAAATTTTGATATAACTATCTTGAACAAAAATTTCGAGAAATTTTGACCAAATGCACCCAGCAAGGCTGACTGAATTCCTCTTCTTAAAAAACGCATTCAAGTCAGGAAAGATATTGGTGTAAACACTGGACGCGGAGACTTTGGAAAACATCTCTGCCTACCTACCTTACAAAAATATTTAGAGGCAGCGCCATTTGGCGTCTCTGTGCAATACCACAGACAGAGCCGAACATTGCCTGCTAGAGTGTGAAGATCTAGGAAGGCCTAGGAATTCCATCTTTGAAGGAGCACGACCCTCAGAGAATTTGGTTAAAAACTTGTAGATAAGATATATAATATTTTAGAAAGGTGTGTGTGTGTGTGTCTGTGTGTGTGTTTAACTATAAGATCAAATTGGAACGCATTAAAAACCTCGGGCTTTGATATCTTGTGTCTGGCAAGTTTCCACGTCCATCACGTGTCATTATGCCTTATTTTGAACAATTACTTTGACATATTTCAGTAATGCATGACTATTCACTTGATATTAATCTTAATCTGAGAAGAAGGGTTTAATGGCGGAGTCACATTTCTGTTGACCGAACCTTAGTCCACCAGAACCTAATTCCTTAAGTGCTTATGCTGCTTGCAAAACTTAAAGAAAAATTTCTCTTAAAACAAAGGATGAATGTTGTAAAACGTTAGTATTTTGCGACTTTTTACTTAAGTCACGTCGCCACAGTTTCGATTCCTATTGACAGTGCTAGATAGGTTTTAGCTGTTTTCGATTAGTGTTCTTATATTTTGAAAAACCAACATCAGGTCTTCAGAAACTGTACGCTCTTTCCGCGCGTATCAGGAAACGGATTACATTCCATGTGCCATTCCATTGTATTCCTGCTTTAGTTATGTACAGATTTACTCTTTCTATTTGCAGCTTAGCGTTATTGTATTTATGTGACCAGTTTGCTGCGGCTTACACTCGTAGCTAATATGTGCACTGGCTGTGTTTGTTGAACGTAGCTGATGATGAGCAAATTACACAGAACTGTGGTTAATAAAGTAGTGCCATGGGGAAACAACAGCGTTCTTGTGAGCAGTCTCGTGCCAACGGAATAATTATTGTTTGCTCACACGTCATAATCCATTTGTAAACGTCACATCGCGAGTGCTTCAAAAGGAACGTGACGTTGTCATCTTCGATTATATTCAGGGTGTGGTCGATAGTATGAGACAGCAACTTTATACCTTAGGTGAGTTGTCAAACTCAAGTCATCACTGACTGATGAAGGTGGCGGTAAAACTGTTCGATATAATCCTGCCTACCACGCAACCTTATTTTAACTCACGCCCATTTACTCTCTTCTCCACATTGAACCAAATCAATAGGTAAGCGGAATTTAGATCTCTCATATCGCACGTGTACTTCTATCGACTTCAAATATTAATATATACAAAGAACACCGTAAAACTGGAAAATTTTGCCTGTGGAGTACATCTTTGCATCATAGACATTTATCATACTATGCACATGATTATCAAACAGTCCCATAGATGCGTCTTTCAATACGGCATGTCATTTTGAAGCTGCTGGCTTTTGGTGCAATCTGGTGTAAACTTTGAGCGTTCTTCGGTATTCTCTTGACCAGAGACACCTCAATTGAAGTTCTGGTTTTTCATATTTTGTTTTTGTCGTTGAACTTCTCATGATGACGGTGAATAGGTAGGCATTTGTAAATTAATTTCAACTTCTGAATGAGTGTATGGGTATAGACAGAGCCTCTATATGCTTAAAATAATGTAGGGTAATTATCCAATTAATAGAAAAAATGAAATTCTCCAACAACATACTATGAGGTACAACTTTGCACCACCATTTTTTCCATTCTTTAAAACTGCAACTGTCATTTTCAACAGACAATTTCAATTACGTTGCAGTCCACTTCTAAACCATGTAGCACTTACACATTATGCACTAATGACCATGTAGTTGAGCGCCCTTAAACCTACATCAACTTACAAATTATTACTGTTGCATTATTAATATTTGTTAATACGCAGGTAGAATTTTCTACAAAACAATATCAGGTTCAAATGAAGGAATTCCAACCTTTCAGAAGCCTGACTTCAAATGCCTGGTCGCATTGCTGTTGCGTTCTTCATTAAAACAACACTGGACTTTTTGTCCATGAAAATTACTTGGAGACGTGTCTATACATTTGGAAAGCCACCCCATCAGGAAGACGCTGCACTACAGTCCCAAAAGATGAGTTTCCACATCTTCTTGGCTTGAAGAGAAAACTTCCAATTAAAACAAGAAACAGCATTTCCTTAAGTGATATCTGACAGCGATACCAATTTGGAAATGGTATTAGATTATGAAACCGATGTTAGTATTATGTCGCCAGAAATTGAAAGTGAAAGCAGACCAGGCTAGTCAAAGAAACAGTGTGATCTAAAAAATATTAATAGTGGTGACTATTTAATTGTCAACTATTTCGGTGAAATATGCTCTGGTTTGTTACGGATTCCAGAAGAACAGAGCGCAAATCTGTGTATTGCAAGTTCACTAAGAGCTGGAAATAGCCTGCCGTGAAAGATGAGCTTTGGTATGATGTTGAGAATGTAGTCGAAGTGACTTCTGACCCCATGAAACTATCAAGATGTGTATTTTTATTTTGTTCCTGAAATTGGTATGATGTTGGAAATGTAGTGGAAGTGACTTCTAAGCCCAAGACACTATCAAGATGTGTATTTTTTACTGTTTCTGAAATGTCAAAATACCATTAAAGCCCTATAAGCCATATGAGTCACTTGTATTAATACATTGGAATGATCCTATTTTGTTTGTAAATGTGTAATTTGAAATACAGTAGTGTAAGTTTGCACCAAATGGTGTTCTTATAAGAATATACATGGAAAAATACATGTGATGCAAAGACGTCCTACACTGACATACAACTTTGCACCGCTTTTCGAAGTTTTTTTTTTTTTTTTTTTTTTCTGTTATCGTACATATCTCAAATTGTGTTAGTACTAAAACGTCAGGTACTGTATATAGAGGAATAAAATTGATGTTTTTCGAAGCTATATCTAAATTTTCTTTAAAGATATTTTTAAAAAGTCACGAAAAGTGGTGCAATGCTGTCCAGTTTTACGGTACACAATAATATATGCTTTTGTAAAACTTAAAGTTAGCAATGTCCGACAGAAGTGTAACTGTGATGCTTACTTCATAGCTATAGCTATAAATTGTACTAATAATAGTGCAATACTTAGCCAAGTAGAAATCGATTATATTTCTTGTGATATATGGAACAAAAACGAAATGGGTGTTGAATGCAACCAATTCATAGCGCACCCAAAACATTTTGTCTTGCATTAAAAGCAGATTACTTTCGTGTAAAAAGGAAACGGGCAAAGCAGAGTTATCCTAATTTTTTTCTCTCAGTCTTAGTAAAAAATAAACTATAACCTTCAACAGAGAGAAATAATCCAGAAATAAAATTCAAAGCGAGACTGTCTGGAATGCAAGTGTATACATACACTCATAAATACAACTGTGATCACGTCCAACCCGACCATAAAGCAGTGATTACCTAACTCTTTATGGTGACAGAAAGCTGGCTGAATCGAAGAATTTTGAATACACAGAGTAATAGAAAGCGTCACTGTTACACACAGCTTGAAATTACTCCAATTAAGGCATTTTTATAGAATTCCCTATGATAGTTATTTTCCGATGCAATCAAAACATAATCACGCATGCTGTTATTTGCTATAAAACTGTGGACAGCACCCATATGCATAAAGAAGGGGGATGGAGGTGAGGGGAAGGTGTGGGTCTCGCCGCAGTGTTCGTACAGGAACAGATAAACACATCTCTGCTTCTGTCGCAACACAAAATTGTGCTGAACCTCTGCGCGTTTTCCTCAGTATTAGCTTCAAAAACATACGAAACAAAACTATATTACTGAAGTACATAAGGCTAAGCAAGATATGTTTATATAAATTTCAACAACTTAATGACGTAGCTGTTACATATTTTGAAAACATCACTGAATGGACAAATCTATATGTAACTTTCTTATCAGCCCTTCGCTATGTTTAACAGTATTGATTACAGAAGAACGCAAAAATAAAATGTCGATCAAACCTCCAGATATAGAAGTTTAAAGATGTTTTACTGAAGTAGAGATGATATATGAGCTGAAGGTACCAAAACAACCCAGGATACTACATGGTTTTCAACAGTACCTCTAAATGGTTAGCACGCGTTGAGAATAACAATGTTATTGAAAAGTGAGTCTATAACAGAGAAAACCAACGTTATACTATCAACAAACTCCTGAAACGCTTGAGGTTGATAATGTTTACAGGACCCTTGGTTAAATACTTAAATGATTGAATAATAAGAACGCTACCTAACCAGAGTTGGTTTTAAAATAGGGAATACGTGAATAAATTGCAAATTAGGCATTTTCTATTGGAAGAAAGGGTATCACAATAAGGAAGGGTAAAAGTGGAAGCATAAAAGAGGTGGAATTTGAAAGAAAGGAAATAGCTTGTGTAAAAGGTTGATAATCCGGTACTACTGAAGCATAAGGCTAGTTCAGGTGAAAGTAGAATGGATTACAGTGCAATAACAGTGGATGAAGGAGCCAGCTTGCAGCTGCGGGTATTGAAGTTGAACGCTAGGTATGTAGTAGAAGGAATATAAATGAGACCAAATAAACATTCAGCAGTATGTGTTTCAAATACCGATTTCTACAATGGCAGTTGATCAAACTGTGACATTCTCTAGCTCGACCATTTTTGTGGCTTTTTATTATGTACACTCTTTTCAATGAGAATTTCTCGATGGTAAACTAAATAGCAGCAAACCTTTTGGCTGTGGGAAAGTCTGTATGAATCGGAAGTTATTCATATTTAAGATCCACCATAATTACACAACCAATTACTTTGTGGTTCGGTTCAAAATGTATGTAATAAGGTTAGAGGAATATAATTTTCTTTAACACATTTTTCCATAGATGAATGCCAACAGAAGTGATTTCGGAACACACCGTGCATGCAGTTTTGCCGATATTTTTTAATGACTAAGTGGAATAATGACCTTTCAATGTGAGGCTTAAGAGTTGCACCACGCTAAATAGTAGATATGTAAAAGAAGTTAATGACACAAAAACATTCATGATACAATAATGTCATCCTGGCAGGTGGATTAGCGCCAACTGATCCGGCCGGCTGGCTGCGCTAATGGTTGCTCCTTTTGACTGGGCAATAAGTTGTACAGAACAGTCATAACCCTTTTCGTCAGGTTTCAGGAGCTTCCCCTTCCAGAACGTTCCGTTTGTATGCAGGCCTAAATAACAGGCTGCTGAACGCCCGTTTGGACAGTTCAAAAGTCACGCCCTCTTTCAGAGGACAGTTAACAGTGAGAGTTCAATGAGTTCAATGGCCAGTGCCAAGCGCAGTTCGATAGTGTTTCTATTCGACGGGTTAAATTAAAAATGAATTCCTTTATGGGACACCCTATATTATGCATCGATTTTTAACGTATGAAAATTACTTATTGCGATTATTTATCTATATCCTTAAAATTCCTTTATAAAATTATTAATCTTATGCGTCAATAAGTCCGGTATTATGTTTAATGAAATTGGACTATTCCACTAAACTGCAACTAATCTACGTTGTCAGTTATCTTTGGTATAAAGTGTATTATTCACATTAAAACATCATTTTTATTTCTTTTTAGTATTGATGTTTGAATAAAATCAAAATGGTTTACTCATTGGTCTTCTGTTATTGCATTTGGTTGAAGCACTAAATTCAGATGTTGATTTTGTTTTGTTTTCACTCTACAAGTCAATAACCGCACAAGAATGTTAAGTATGGGATGGTTTAAACGACTTTACTCACTTGGTTTTAAATTAAATGCATTGGTAAGGTTTCAAACTAAACATTTGTTTTTCTTTCATTCAAACTTATAACTAGAATATTTAGGTTTTAGTTGTTTTTGTTTATTTCACTAAACATATACGACAGAAATATATTGCAAATTAAACACTAGCAAAGTTAACACCATTACCGTAATTCAAGGAACTATGATTGGTACCTAGCGGAAAAGTGAGAGCATGTTCTAATCTGTGGTGGACCCACAAGGTAATTTTCTATCCCACCTGTAAAAGAAAATGAAGTTTCCTCAAACTTTTCTGCGTTTTAAAGCGTTTCTACAAGTTTATAAAATATAGAATTGAAGACATCTTAAGCCATTTCAATGTACCGTTCAAGAGTATCAGATCTTTACACCTAACCGTTATGCATATTCTATCGCAGAAGGATTAGGCTATATGTAGGTTTAAGGGCGTTCAACTACTTGGTCATCGGCACCCTATTGATGAAGGAATAGCATTTGATCGTCTGTATAACCGCCCCTTAAAATTGACTGACCTTTAGCTTGAATATAGCTTACGTTATGCTACATTATCAGAAAAGCCAATACAGGCTATTGTTTGTAAAGCCTCACCAGGAAGCTACACCTATTCAATTTGTTGCTTTTTTTTCCCCCCCAAGCTGTGCGCATTAGTTTGCCATGGTATTTTACACTGAAACACTGAGTAATAGCGGGTTTGAGAATTACAGTGATGCTGGAATAACTGGTAGACTGACTGATAGGGAAAACTGGAGTACTAGGTGACAAACCCATGAGGTGTATCGGAAAGAATTTTAAACTGCGAAATTGTTTTCGCGAGCCTCTCGCACTACCACGGCGAGTCAATATATGTACATTCTGTTCAGATGCAATCATATCTTCAGGAGAGCTATGTGTCATACATCGGCAGGTGTGAGAGATCATCCATTTCTGTTGCATTACTGACTGTACGCCAAGTTACTAGTATTTCACCGTTCTAGTAAAAAGATAACAAACGAACGCAGCGCTCTCAAAACCAAGGTCAATACGCCTAGTCACTTTGCTAGGTAGTACCAGCATATTACACTACAAATCATACTTGCGGCTATTGAAATCTAACCTAAGTCCTTTTGACTAAAATCTTGAGGTCTAGCCATTTTATAAATTGCCTACAATGAACTTTAGAAGAGATACGTGTACTCTTTATTCCTTCTAGTTATACGAGTGCTGTTTTACCCTATTCTGCAAAAATGTTTTTAGTAAAAATGGCAAACCATGTATTTCTTCGGGACCTCTTCAGCTTAAAGCCATCAATAACATAGAAATTGTTCATTTTGAAAGTTGCTATAATCTGCATACCAGATATATAAGGGAAAACTTGTACGTAGGCGATGCGTGGTGCTTTAATCCAGGACAGCACCCCTCCTCCTCATCATCTTTGAGAAATTTCTTTTCGAAAAATTATAAGCTGGTGGAATGTTAATAACTCCTCTATTGTTAGCGAAGGGAGATGAAAACGTCTTCACTTATTAATGAGCTCTAAGGCACTGTTAAATTAATAAACTCAGTATTTCAAAGTTTATTAAAATCAAGTTCTTTACGAACTTTCCGATCCAGCTTCTTACATTTATTTTTATGAAATTCCATCGATGCGCCAAAGACTGTGCCGGTTGAAAAGTTATGCGGAGAACGTGAAGTAGTAGCTACCTACACGATCTTTGGTGAGAAAAAGTTACTAAGTGGCATTAAAGAGCAATGAGATAATATATAAACGTGCACAATCGATTTAAGTGAACGCACTACTTAAAAATTATATTTTCTAAAGATTTCAGTCCATTTGGCTGCATTTTTAATGTTAAACTTTTCTGATGTAAACATTGTTAAGTTTAGTTAATACACCTATTTTAGTTTTCAAGTTATTTAATTTCAAAAATGAACTTTGAAAGCCTTTCCAAATGTTCCTCAAAGTAAACTTTTTAAAACCTATTTTCCCTCAGATAACCATTATATTCCTTTGCTCTTAGTGTACGAACTGTTGTAATTATTCCCTTTCACCAGTTGTAGTTCAAAATATTACTTTAATTATAGTTTTATTTTTTCACGTGTTGTTCTAAAATGAATAAGTTAAGTCATTAAAACACAAAAAGTATACGACAGTATTAACTCTCTGACTGAAATGTACAAAAAAAGAGTTAAGGAATTGTATGAAACCTACTCTAAGGAACAGTTTCATTGGCAAAAATGATTTACAAGACTTCAACTCTTAAAACTGGAAAGGGAAATTGATCCCAGAATTTTATCCTGTTGCATATAGAAAAGGTAGGTGTCTACCACCTCTCAAAATGAAAACAAATTACATAAGTACAGTCTCCGAATGTTTTTACGCACAATTCCAAAGTCAGTTCCCCCACATTTCACCAAATTTCAGTGGTGTACCTCCTTAAGAATAACTCATGACGCCAGTGGCGGGCATAGGTGGGGGACGCAGCGGCCGGGCGGTAGACCTTTGCCCAGAAATAGCTGATGCATCGAGGGTTTAGCTTTACTCTCTTAAGGATATGAAACAGGGCCGTTATATCTTACATTACGGCTGTTACGGATTTATTTTTAAGGAAATGAAAACCTTTCCTTTCATGAAAAACTGATGTGAAACATTCATACAAGTTTCTCTCCCAACGACAAAAGAACATAGTTATATCCATTCATTGCATATTGCAGTACCTGCTCATAAAAACATTATTCTTCCACACATGTTTTATTAATTATGACACATTTCCCCACAAAATACTTCAAATTAAGCAGTACTTGGGTAAACAGCATTAAAATGTTAATTTCTGATATCTAGCGCTTGAGAACACAAGAGAGAGAGAGAGAGAGAGAGAGAGAGAGAGAGAGAGAGAGAGAGAATCTAATGTGTTGCACTTACATGACTTTCTGCTCACTTGTCTATAAGTTAGTCTTGCAAAAGCTTATAATAGCTATTTCTTGTTAATTCAAATAAATTTCCAATTCACAGTTGCAAATTTCGTTACATGTTAATGTGAATTGATAGTCAAATTTTTAAAGAGCCTGTCGCTATGTGGATGGCTTTAAAATGCCATGCTCTTTGCTCGACCAGGAAAAAATGTCTTCCGATTTGCGAAAAGTATAAATGCTTGAAATTCAAATGAATAACAAGAAATATTTCAGTCCACAAGAAATGTATTTGAGAAATTGTGTTTTTTAGCTTTTTTTGTTAACGTCCTCCAACGTAGTGTCATATCGGACGGTGAATGTGTGAAATGATGATCAAATGAGCCCGAGGTCCATAATGCTTTAAGTTACCCGACATTCGTCTCCTTAGGATAAGGGAAAACCTCGGAAAAAAAACCTTATCCGGATAACTTATCCTAAGCGAGATTCGAACTTGCGACCTCTTGAACATGAGGCAGACACGCTAACCATTACGCTACAGATGCGGGCATGTGTGATTTAACAACATCTACATTTGTAATAAGATTTTTTTGATCTCTTACGGTTCTTTAAATAAGGTATTTAGAATGAAGAGAACTTCAAAGGCTTTTCACCGAATTTCAAAATATACGTTTCATCTGCCACAAAAATATCTTAAACGTTATTTTGATACAAATTTCTGGGTAGTTTAGGGGAAATGAATATTCGAGAAGTTTTCATGTAAAGCAGAGACGGGCATATACGGGTTCGGAAATCATAAGTGGTTAGCGATATTCCATTCACCATCACAAGATTGCACTGCGGAACCATCTTCGACCCCTACTAGCCCGTGCTGATGCATTCAAAACAGTGACGGGCTAAGACATGAAGCTTAAATGAACTAAACAAGAAGTTCAAGATCGTGAATATGTTTGAAGAAATTAAGCCATTTGTCATAGAATTGGAATTATGTAAGGTCCAAGTTCAAGAAGAGGAACTATAACACTTTCTTCGCTTAAAACCTCTTCAAAATACAGGAAATAGTAAGGCCTATATATAAAATGCATACCCTTGATAGAAAACATGAAAATTGAGTTCTTAATTAAATGATTTTCAGACTTTAAACTAATGGAAAATGATTTTCAGTTTTTTTGCTAATCCAATGTCAGCCCTACCTACAATTGTGAAACTGGACTTGCAGCTGGAACATCAGCCCAAAATGATACGCTTCTGTAATCTCTGTGCCAAAGAAAAGCAGGTTCTGATATATTTAAATATATGCAACATGTTAAATGCTCAAAACTGAGCTAATTTGCAGCTACAATTATGGCCATGTTTGCCTCGACATATTTGTGCGAGCAACCGTTTTCACAAATGAAATATGCAAAATTGAAGTACAGGTCGAATATAAGTGACGAACATTTACTTGCTACGCTGAAAGTACCTTTATCAGATATCAATCTTAATTTCTGTGAAATAATAAACAATTCCACAGAAACGTAAACATTGCAAAGGGAAAATATAGATTATCTCATACGTTATATATATTTACTGCTTTGTAACACCCGAAAGGAAGAAATCCACCACTGCGTGTACTGTTCCATCTATCGGCTCTTCTCTGTACTCCTTGAACTCAATGGTTTTGCGGGTTGCGTCTTAAGTGGATCGGGGATCCTGTGTTTTTGCACGTTTCGTATGTAAATGTTAGTTTGAGGTGGAAGATTGTCTTTAAAATCCGCATCTGGCATCCTTGGACATGTGGATTTTTTGTTTATCCGGGTTATATTGTTCATGCGCGCAGACTTTTTCTATTTTTTCTTTTTAATTCAGAGACTCAATACTTATTTCCGGTAAAATCTCAGTACCTAAGTTTTGGATGGAA